>VXAU01000452.1:275944-292378 GCA_013399695.1 Formicarius rufipectus | reverse complement strand
GGCTTGGGCCTGAGGGGGGGCGGGGCTTGGGCCCGGGGGGGCGTGTCGTGCTGTCCGCGCCGCGCCGCACGTGTGTGAGCGCTCCGGGCAGAGGGCTGCGCTGGGGCGCAGAGCTGCGGGCACACCGGCCGTCTGCGGCGTGGGAGACCTAGTTTGGAGCTGCTGAACTGCTTTCCTAACGCACGCGTTGTCTGTTGTGCGTTTCAGGATCTGGTGAAGAGTCACTTGATGTACGCGGTAAGGGAGGAAGTGGAGGTGCTCAAGGAGCAAATCAAAGAGCTGATCGAGAAGAACTCCCAGCTGGAGCAAGAAAACACTCTGCTAAAAACACTTGCCAGCCCAGAGCAGCTCGCCCAGTTCCAAGCACAGCTGCAGACTGGTTCTCCGCCTTCCTCTTCCCAGTCACAAGGGACAACACAGCAGCCTGCTCAGCCAGCATCACAGGGGTCAGGGCCTTCCGCATAGCTCAAGATGTCTTTGCTGTCGTGATTGTTGGCCTCTGGACTGTCCAGAGCAAGAAGGACTAGCGGGAATCCGCTACAGCCACTCTTTATCCATTTCAATGCACATTGCAACCCAGACTGAGGACTCCATGCCCTGCACACATCAGGAGAGACTTCTTCCCCCTGTATTATGCACTTATCTGTCTCCCTCTTCCCTCCCTTACCCCTTTGGCTTGAAGGAGTCTTTGTTCTTAGGTTGGTTGAATAAAATAAACTTCTTCCAGAAAATTAGCACAACTGCACTGGGGACTTGAGCAGCTTCTGCAAATGGCTGAGGAATGAAGCTGCATGCCTGAATTTTTTTGGTTTGTTTTAAAATCTTACTCATCCAGTGATACAGCTGATACAAAGTGCTTTTCGAGCTTGGAAATGTGAAGAAATAGACGGGAGTAAAAAGTGATGGCTCAATCCCCTATTAGTGCATTGGGGTTCCAGAGTGTGGACTGGTGCATAGGAGCTAAGAGGAAGAGGGAGAAAGGTAATTTCAGTGTTTAACACTTAATTGTCACCTGAAACCTTAAGTGCAAATATTTGCACCGTTTTCTGAAGCAGTGGACAGGTGCATAAAGCTGTATTATATATAGAAAACAGGTAGGTGACATACAGTTGTTGGGTCATAGGATAATTACAATGAAGGTTAATTGCCTACTGTATATTTGTGTATTTAGTGTAATTACTTTGTAAAATAGAAAACTGTAACTATTTAGGTTGTACAGATTGAAGTTTAGTTGTTCCATTGGCTGATCTGAAGAAGTTTGAGAAGTTTTTTTTAATGCTACATAAATAAGAATGCACCTACGCAACTGTTCAGAATTTGGCAGATTTATGCTGTTTGTGTAACTTCTGAAGTTCCCTGGCTGCTGATTATCTTGAGGTAAATCATTGTTCAATGTAGTTTGGTTCAAGATGGGAAAAACCACTCCAAAAATTATCAAACTGTGCTAGCAATTAAAAAAAAAAAAAAATAAAAAATTGGATTTCCCAGTATGGATTTTTTGCATATGATCTGTATAGTAGTATGCATATGTTTTTGTGCATGTTCTCTACAGTTGTAACACGTCAATGTATTTAACTGTTGCACTTGTCAACTTTCAATAAAGCATACAATGTTGATAAATCACTGTTTGTATATTGTACTGGTATTAACTGCAGTTATTTTCAGCATGTTGCAATGCAGTTTTACATGAGTGGTGAGGTCAGGAAGCTAAAGTCGGTGCAAGATCCTGGCTCTTGGCTTCAGAGCTTTACTTTCAGCTGAAAATGAAGCTCCTGCTTTCCAGAGTTCTTTAAAACACAGATCCCTGAAGACAAAGGAGAGGGGAGGAGGGGGCCTGACTAAGCAAAGCTGCTGCTTTTGGTTCAGGACTGTAGGACCACAGACATCTGGTAGGTGATCAGCCATGAACATACATATCAGTCATTCTCTAGTGGCGAACTGCCCTTGCCTGGGCACTGATCATCCCATTCTGGCAGCAACTCTCGCACCCTTAGTTCAGGGTGAAAAAGGTACTGAGTGTTGCAGCTTCCCAGTGGGTCAGCCTGTTATGAGTATTAATTCTGCCTTCTGAAAAACGTTGAGAAGAATTTCCAGGTCTGTGTGTAGATAAAACTTTAAGTTTGGAAAAAAGATTTTCCTCTTTAGTAATGATGATTAAAGTAAACTGAATCTAAGCCTAAAAACGTCTAGGTGAATGACTAGATAAGGTGTGATACGATCAATAAGCTGCAACCAGAGGAGCAAAGGAGTTTGCATTTTTACAGTGGCTGCCTAAAGTGTGAAAATAAGAAATTATTTTGACTTAAACTTTTGTAATTCTTACATTTTTATTGGTAAGATCATACAACTGCTTGTTTCATGTGGTGAAATTCAGGAAATACTGTTCTTGTAGAGTTTCATGTTATTGACAGTAATCAAGTGTAACAGAGGAAACAAGGCTGAAGGGTCAAAGGTAGGACAGGTCACCCCTTTGTGTCATTTATAGCTGAATTCTTGCTTTTGGTGGATCCTCATCATGTAGCAGCTCAGGCACTGCTTAGCTGGATCACAGCATAAATAGCTGAATTGCCTTTATGGGGATTGCCATATCCAAGTGCATGCGTGAGTGTGTGTCTGTGGGAGTGTGAACTTGAATTCATAGTTTGTGTTCTTGAGATTTCAGTGTATGATTTAAGAGTGTTCTTAATGAGGAAATATTAGAAATGTGATGGTTTTTTTCACAGATTAAGCTAAAATTAGAAATTGATGATGGCCTTTGTGGCAGAACAGC
Organism: Formicarius rufipectus; assembly: GCA_013399695.1. Taxonomy (NCBI): domain Eukaryota; kingdom Metazoa; phylum Chordata; class Aves; order Passeriformes; family Formicariidae; genus Formicarius; species Formicarius rufipectus. The sequence continues at coordinate 289,608 of VXAU01000452.1, read as the reverse complement.
ACTCGAATTATTTGGATCCCACAAAAGGAATGCTAATTTTGGTTCTTTTTAAAGGGCTTAATTGTCTCCAGTTGCCTTTATATTCTGACTGTCTCTTTAGCACTTCCAGGCCATAACATTGTGAAGATTGACCTTATGTACTCAGGCAGATTGGCTTCACTTATCAAAATTTGCAAAGAACTTTTTTGTTTGTTTGTTTGTTTATAAAGGAAATTGACCTCTGGGTTTATTCCTTCTACTTTGGAGAGCAGCCTCAGCATATTCTAAATTCAATATTTATTTTTTTTGTGTTTGTTCTTTAATGAAGGATCTGGAACTCTTCAGGTTTTTTGTTAGGTGATAATTGTAATATGCTGTATTAAACAGTGGCAAATCAATGTTGGCAAATTGGATAATTTAGGTATTAACTGGTTTTAAAACTATGGAGCTAGTTCTTGGAACTGTTTATTAATTGTAAAAGTTAGTCTGAGCGGTGTTCTATTGCTGAGATGATTTTAGCAATAGCTCTGTCAAAGCTGTAGCCTTTCCATGAAATGGATTAAAATTGACTAAAATTGCGCTTGAAATCCAAACAAAGACTAGATGTTTGTCAGTTGTGTTGTGATACTTCTGGACTGAATTGATTTTTTGCTTTTGTTGTAGAACAAATTATTTTCCTGAGAATTTTAATTCAATTGTTATCGGTGGTCAAGAGTGTTGTCTTTTTCAACCAGCGTTGTTTGTACAAAATCTGAGATGCTCAAGTTTTCATCCACAGTGAGTCATATTAAATGTAACCTGTCTTTTATATGTCAGGCTTTTTTATTCTCTACATATCTCCAACTCAGTAACTTTTTAGGCCGTATTCAAGCTGTTTGTCATTTAGCTTCTTGTCAATTAGCTGCACACTTGCTTAATTTTTAACAGCAATATGGTAAATTGATCTAAGCAAAGTATCACTGAGGCCATGTTGCTGGTTTTTTCCTATTTCCTATTCTTTTTAATCTGATAATTTTTTGGCAAATAATTCTAAGGCAAGTCCAGGTTGTTCAGGGGTTCTATGAATACCTGTGTGTGCTGGCTTTGGCTGGGATAGAGTTAGTTTTCTTCACAGTAGCTGGTATGGGGCCTATGGTTTGGATTTGTGACCAAAACAGTGTTGATAACAGAGATGTTTTTCTTACTGCTGAGCAGTACCAACATGGAGTCAAGACCTTTTGTGCCCCTCACCCCATCTGTGAGTGGACTGGAGATGCACAAGGAGTTGGCAGGAGACACCGCCAGGACAGCTGACTGAACCTGGCCAAAGGACTATCACATAATACGTGGGATCATGCTCAGCCTATAGAGTTGGGGGATGAAGTAGGAAGGGGAGATGCTCAGTGATGGTGTTTGTCTTCCCAAGTCACTGTTACACATGATGGAGCCTCATTTTCTGGAGATGGCTGACCACCTGCATGCCCATGGGAAGTGGTGAATAAATTCCCTGTTTTGCTTTACCTGTTGAACTCTATCTCAAGTCACAAGTTTTCTCACTTTTCTGATTCTCTCATCCCAGTGGGGGAGAGGGTGCAAGTGGCTGTTGTTGTGCTTAGCTGCCAGCTGGAGTTAAACCACAGCAGTCCTCTTTGTCACCCAAGGTGGGGCTCAAAATAACATCAGTTTTGTTTGGAATGTGCCAGAGTGTTTTTTATAGCTGTTACTGCTGTTTAGCTACTAATTGGCAGGCTTGTGTTTGCCATGGGGCTTGCTTGCCTGACTCTACATTAGAGCCTAATGCTCATCAGTGGCTACTGGCTGTGGTGCTTATCACCTCACTGTGCTGTGCCTGGGAACATTTTGATAACAGCCGTGGCGATGTGCTGGGGCTGGCAGATAGCCAGGGCATCACTGCTGTTCCGGACAGGCTGGAGCTCCAGTGGGAACTTGACGGGACTGGGACCTGTGCATGAGTCCACACAGGAGCAGGATACCCTGAGGCATCTGTGGCTCTGCATAAGCCCAGGGCAGAGCAGGTATGTATCACAGCATCTGTGTCCATGGTTATGTCTGAACCACAGCAGTGCACCTCTGAAGGGATTGTAGCCCAAGAATAAGTCCATGCTAGAGAAGGTACACCTTGAGGCATCATTGGCTGTGCCTGAGGTCACGTTGTAGTACCCCAAAGCATGTGGCTGTGGACAAGCCCAGAATGGAGCAGGTACACCCCTTGGAGGAACTGCAGTCGCAGGTAAGGCCATGCTAGAACAGATTTACTTCTGGGTCTTACTGTGGGTAAGCTCATGCTGGAGCAGGTAAATCTCTGAAGGCATTGTGGGCCATGGATAAGACCATGCTGGTCTGTACTGGTGTACCTCAAAGCAACTGTGGCTGTGCGTTAAGTCCATGCCACAGCAGGTACACCCCTGAAGAGACTGTGACTCATAGATAAGGCTTCCCTTGAAGCAGGGACGCTCCTAAGGGGCTGCAGTCTGTGGAAAAGTCCAAGCCAGAGCAGAGACAAGAGGAAGAGTTAACTTCAATGTTAGACCAGACCATGGGGTTTGAATGGACTAGGGGGGGAGATTGTAATGGAAACGCCTTGAAATTGTTGTAACTAGGAATTGGAGTTGTGTTATAGGAATAATTACAGGAGGAATCATCTGAACCAGTGGAAGACCAGTCTTAGAAGAAGCAGTGAAAGTGCAGCAGTAACCTGACCTGACCTGGCTTTGATGCCCAGTAGCTCCACAGAACACACCGTCTCTCCCATCCTGAGTGGCCACCATAACCAAAGTCATGGAATAAATAAACTCAGTGGATGTTTTGTGAATGTTTTTGGACACTTGACAGACATTTCAGGGGTGGTCCATAGACTAAGGGAATGCTTGTGTATTACATCAAAGGATGGTGAGAGTGGTGGTGGGTAATAAGGATGTATTGGATAGTGTGGGCCCTGAGCATGATGTAAATGGTGTGGGATCAGAAGTGGAGAATATGCTGGTTCTGGATGGGATAGAGCTAATATTCTTCATAGCAGCTAGTGTGGGGCTATAGCCTTGGATTTATTCTGAGGACAGTGTTGATAACACAAAGATGTTTTTGTTACTGATGAGCAGTGCTGACACAGACTGAGAGCTTTTTCTGCCTCTCACCCCACCCCACCAGTGAGTGCACTAGGGATGCACAGGAAGTTGTGAGAGAACACAGCAGGGACAGCTGACCCCAACTGACCAGAGGGATATCCCATAACATATGGCATCATGCTCAGCATATAAAGCTGGGAGGAAGAAGAAGGAAGGGAGGGATGTTTGGAATGATGGTATTTGTCTTCCCAAGTCACATGATGAAGTCCTGTTTTCCTGGTAATGGCTGAACACCTGCTTGCCCACAGAAAGTAATGAATTAATTCCCTGTTTTGCTTTGCTTGTGTGCATGGCTATTGCTTTACCTGTTAAACTGTCTTTATCTTAGCCCATGAGTTTTCTCACTTTTCCGATTCTTTCCCCATCCCACTAGGGGGGAAGTCAGCAAGTAACTGTTGTGGAAGGAAAGAGAGATATGCTTCAATAACATGTCTGTAAACTGTCCAGAGAGCACTCAGACAAAATCTCCCAGCAGCAATGAAGTAAATGCAGTGCCTTAGAGATGCCTCTCCCTAATTCTTATGGTAAAGAATCAAAGCCTGGGAGGCAGCTTCCAGTGTTTCAGTTGGAGAAAGAACATCATGGGGCTATTGGGGAATTAGAACCCTTGATTTTTATAGCTGCAGTGAATTTCTTTATCTCAATACAAAGGATTTTAATTATTATTTATTCCTTGAGGGGCAAAATAGCAGCACTTGAGCTTGCTGACTGATGGCATACTTGTTTAGCTTTATACATGCCATTTGCAAAACCTCTCCTTAAGCATCTTTAGTACATTAGTAACAGTTTACATCTTACAAGTGGTGTGTTATTTCTCACTTTTCTCCTCTCTAGGATTATGCTTTTTAACTTCCTGGAGAATTTTCTGCTGGGGTAAACCTGAAAGAAGTTAAAGCTCAAGGAAATTAGCCCAATTCCAACCTTTACTGTTCAATTTTACTTCAGATGCATGAAATTAAATGGAAGTTGGTTGCTGGAGGGAGCTCCTGGCAAGTCTGGAACTAACATAAATACTTGAAATGTTTGGGGATGTCCTGAAAAACACCTCCACTAGCCCGATTCTTTTCCTGCAATATGTAAGCAGACTCTTCTGACTGCATTTATTTACTATGTGCTGAGCTAGGCCAACAAAAGGCCTGTTTGAAAATCCCAGGGCAAGGAGTTTCCAGCAGACACTGGCAACTGCCCACCTGGACTGGGGTCCTATTTCCAACAGGAGCAAAGCCAAGCTCAACAACGAAGTTAAAAGCCAAACCATGAACAAACTGACTTCCTTACATTGTAAATATGTCGGAAAAGGGCAGCTGTTCCAAAGGGAAAATGAGCAAAACTCTGGTAATTTTCCTTGAAACTGAATCCCTGGGGGTGATTGTCCATTGAGATGCCCCCAGGAGAGTTGTGCTGTGCCAAGAAGCAAGAGAGTTTCAGTAGGATATGGCCCAGAGGCCTCCAGACTGCTGCACAACAGGAATTTGGGTACAATGTAACAATCAGCTGAGGAAAGAGAAAACAGTTGTCAAAAATCTTGTTCCCGAGCTAAGCCAGATTCTTAGGCCATCTTGAAGCTCAACTTTGATTCTACAGCTGCATTGGGTGGGGATGGTTTTTCAGTGATGTGTATGTGGTAATACATATCGGATACGGTTCAAGTCATCATAAGAAAGTAGCTACAGGGGGAAAAAAAAGAGGGGGGGGAAGGTCATAACACTCCAATTTACAGTCTTCTGCAAGTTTAGGTGGACTGAGCTCTGTTCAAGTTCTCCCTCTTTGGAGCTCCGGAGTCATTGTAAAAGGGTGAGAGGTTGAGATCTGGCAAGTGCAAGCTCAGAGCAAACCAACCTTAATCTTGAAAGTAACAAATGGCTAGTGAATAAAACTTGGCAGCCTTTAAAAGACAAAGTCAAGAAGAATGAACCTCTATGGCCTTCAGAATGAAAAGGAGATCTGCTGTTCATTGGGGAGTATGGGAAAGACTGGAGATGAGCTTATTTGTGGATTATTTAAATTACTGTCAGCTGCTTTCCTGTCCAACATACACTTAGGATCTCTACAAGTTGGAAGTGAGTATCTGTGCTGAGCTCTCGGATCTCCCACCACCACAAAAAAAAAGAAAAAAAAAAAAAATCTTGTTAAAAGTATCTACCTGCACTATGTTCCCTGTGGAGGCTGCAGTAAATGGCCATTCTTCCTTCCATTAGTTTTATTACTGAGAACAAGCCTGTTCTGTCTCTGCTGCTGCTTTAATTGAAGCTTTGCTACCAGATAGCCATCAGAAAAGCCATCTGCAATTCAATTAGATATGTGCTTAAACTCACTATCTCAGATCTCTGTGAAACTGGCCGCTGCCAGAATGCTCTGTGGGCTCACTGGTGCTGCAGCCTGCAGTGCTCTGCACTTCTGCCTCCTGCTGCCAGCTCAGCCTCCCTCCTGCCCCGCTGGCCTTGCTTACAGATGCTTGAAATGAGGACTCATTCCTCACAGCAGGCTGGTAGGAGTTAATTTCCTTTTCCTTGCAAAGCAGGAGAGAAGCCAGAAACTTGGCACCACTGAGGACCTGTGGTACCTGTTTTATAGCATACTACAAGTGGTTGCTGCAGAGTAACATCTTTTTGCCTTGGCAGGTATGATGCTAAGGAGCTCCGAAGGTGCTCGAGGGGTAACTTATTGCATTTTTTGCATAGACCTGAAAGCATGATGACTTGATAGGAATGTCCATACCAAAAGAAACTGGACTTTTTTGCTGTCTTACTTCAGTGTCTGGTGCCAGCTCCTTCAGGACCACCACTCTTGCTTGGAGTGACCTTATGAAGTGACTGAGGTGACAGCCAAACACCTTCTGACCAGGTCAGAACACTGAAGTCCTGCAAGGGACAGCTCTTTGGAAATATTTCCATGACCATAGAAGTAAATGTGGCCCCTAAGTGATGTCAGGCTGGTCTCTGACACAAACCACAGCCTTGTTTATAAATGTTCCAGAAGGATGTTCTGAAGTGCTTTAGTGGTCTTGCTTAAAGCATTCCCATGAACTGCTTATAAATGCTTGCAAAGTCATAAGCGAAAGCAACCAGAAAAAAGGTTTATGGGGACTTTGTAGAAAACATGCAGTTGATGAAAACCCCAAATCTGAAGAGTGTGGCTTAGAGCCCTCTGCAAGCTTCCCTGCCTTCAGGGAGAAGCAGTCCCCAGCTGACTGAGGGAAGACCGAATGCTTCCCTGGGATGGGAGAAAAGCAAATGAAGAACAGAGCAATGCTCAGTGTAGCCTTGGTGGGTTGGGTTGCTGTACCTGTCCATACCCCCAAGTACAGGGTTTAGCAAAACCTTGGTGAGCACCCTGGAGCCATGGCCTTTCTCTATCTGCCTTCCACAAGGAATCTGCCCCTGTGGGGACAATGAAAGTGTTTCAGGGTCTGTCAGGGAGGGTGAGAAGAGGATGGGAGTGTAAGTATGTGGCAGAGGAAGAAGTCCCCTAGCCCATCTCCCTATCTCCGTCAGGTTTAACTTAAAAACCAGTGAGCAGCGGTGGTAGATGAAGTTCAGTGATGCTCTTAATGAACACCAGTTCTCCTTTTTAATGGGTTCATGTAGAGGATCTGAGTCGGGTCAGCCTGTTTACTCAGAAGGAAATTACTCCTCTTTATTACTTAAGTGCCATATATACTCTTGGGACTTCTAAGGAGCAGCAGTAGTTGTACTGCCAGGGCACGTGAGGAAAACTGAAACAGCTTCAATTGAGAATAGGACACAAGTCAGAGCTGGGGATGCTCAAGTAGATGTAGGATAGATGAAGCTGATGGGAGATGCTGTATTCTGATGTGGCCTGTTGGATCCCAATACCTGCACTGAAAATGTCAGAGGCAGGAACTTATTCTACTTCCGCCCTGGGCTTCTTTGGGGGCATTGATAGCCAGCAAGGTCTGGGAGCAGGTATCAGGGCCAAGCAAGCAGTCATGATGAACCACTTGCAGAGGAGGGGAAATTTGAAAACGTTTGAAGAGAGCACCCCTTTTCTTTTTGTTTCCTCTCTCACAGTATTGTTGTACCTAGTAGATTTCACTTCCTTAATTTTTTAAAAGTATATCTGTTTTAAAGAGTTGTCAGGGAGTATGTTTGGGGCTACTTTTCTACTGGAGCATCCTCAACACCTGCAGCGTTTAACTTGCTCCTGGACAATCTGGGTTTTGGCAGAGCAGATGTATGTGCCCAGACCCCTCAGGTCATGCAACGGATGTGTTGGATCAGAAGGTGGAAGGCCTGTAAGATCAGGTGACATAAGAGCTTTCAGTTGGCCATTGCCCACGCACCCTTCCTTGGAGGAGCTGTGGTGCTCAGCTACCCCTGCTAGTGCTGAGGCACACGGGGTGAGGAGAGGGCTGGACCTTGTAACGCAGGGGAAAACACTTCCATTTTTCATGGCACTCGTTTCATCTCAGCATGGCTGCTCATAGGCAACCTGGAGGTAAAATCGACCTATACTACAACTCTACATTTCACCACACAGCTTCAGTGACAAGTGCCTGTTTCTTGTAAGAAGTTTCCTTTTTGGGATGTGAAAATACAGATGTTGTTAGTAATTTCAAGAGGAAAAAAAACTCTCGTATCAACAGTCTGTTGTTTATGAGAGGGCTAGATCCTTTGCCTTTTCTCAATACGTTTTTATGATGGGCATTTAAATTAATCAAGAGGAATGCTAAAAAAACCCTCAACCTACACTATTGCAAATAAAAAACACCTTCCAGAAGGCAATGGCAATTCTGCACATGGTAATTTCTGGTGGTTTATGTCATGAAATCCTACCCTAGTCCATCCCAGGGGAAAGAGAGAGTCCTTCCAGCACAGTATGGCAGTTCACCACTGATCCAGCTCCCAGATGACCACCAAGCTAGGGCAAGGTTTAAATGAAAACATGTACACCCTTTTGAGATGTTGCATATAAAAACTCTCAAACATTTAATTTCCTTTTTCTTTTTAAAAGGAGAGAAAAGATAAGTGATTTTTCTATAAGCTTTCACAAAACTCTGTTTCTATCTATACTTAACTCCAAAGTGTGCCAATGAGGCTACTTGGCAACATCAATACAGGCATCGTATAGATCAGCAAACTCCAGATAAACCTTCGGTATTGCTAATTGCTGATGACCTTATCATAATGCCATCCAGAATTGATGTTCCCATTAAAATATGAGCTCCTGAAATAATGCTGTTCCTAGGAGACTTGTACCTTTCTATTAAGAATGAGTCAGCTTCTAGCCTCCTGTTTCTGGGTAAAAGAGCTGAAAATATCAATGAGCTGCAATACATCAAGCTAGAAATCAGAAAATAAATATGAGGGAAAAAATCCAGAATTATTTCTGAAGATTGAATTACATATTTGGGCCTGACATTCTGGATAGTTTGACAACTCTGAAAGCATGAGGGAACAAACTTCTTGTTGTGCTTGACAGAGGCACAAGCTGCCTTTGGTGTTATGGCGCCCTGATCCTGCAAAAAATTAAGGTTTTGGGGTTAAACAAACATAGGGTCAATCTTCCTGTTTCACAAAGTGGGACTGAGGTTTTTTTTCTTGGTGTGTGACAGTTTGATGATATTTAAGCGTATGCTGAATTTTTAACCTTAAATACCTTTTATCTATTTCCCTTTGAAGGAACATTTTTGCACTGAAAGTATTTTATCTGGTGACTCATATTATCTGCAAAAAATCAAGCTGCAATACTAATTGTTTTTGAAGAGGGAATAAAGGATGACATTGTTATAGATCATCAAAAGCAATTTAATCTGTTCCTTAAGGCAGAAATAAAGGTTGCAAGCTTGTTTACAAAAATGGGGAAGGCAAAGGGCCCCTCTCTTTCAGCTGTGCAGGCCGGTGAGGAGAAGCAGCATTCAAGTTGGGGTTGCACAACACCACAGCTCTGCTGAGCCTCTTAAAATTAGCATTCAGTTCAGAAGCAATGGTGTTCATTTGTTCTCCCTAAAAGACTCTGGAGTGCTTTTATTATAGTGGCAGCGTGTGTCACCAACTGCTTTGTAAAAGATTGCTTCCTTGGAGCTCTCAGACGGTGTCCAGGCCAGCAGGGGTAATGCCCTTCTGTGCCCCATGGGACAGCCACCCTGCAGCCACTGGTGTTTTCTCACAGCGGGCCCAACAGAGAAGGCAGGTCTGTGGATCCAGAACTCTGACAATAGGTTTCCTAAAGCTCAGGTTGTGTTTTGGAGGGTGAAGAGAAAGCACTGACTTTTTTGTTTTCCAGAAACCACTGGCTATGTCAACTAGATCGGAAAATAACAGCAATTTCCAACAAAAATAACCAGGTGCGGCAACGATCCCATCTCTAGCCTCCTACATCTCATCTTTGCAGGACTGCATCAGGAGCTTAGCAAAGGGCAGGAGAGCTGTTTGAGAAACTAGAATGACAGAATAATAGCATTGCTGTCCCTTGATTTGTAATGCCCAACTCAAACCTCTACTCTCCCAGGCTCTGGATTTCTGATTATTTCTCTGAATAATGATTTGTTGTACATTAAGAAACTTACTGCTGGGTTGAAATGGCAAATGTACACAATCCTAGCTTTTGTTTCCAAACAACCTGCATTTAAAAGGGAAGAGGAATATCTGAGGCTCAATCATTTCTTGAGCAGCCTTTGCTCCACTGATTTTGGAAAGTCATTTTCAGGGCAGTGACACTTGCTGACCTGAAGCATCAGGGAAGGAAAGCAGACCTACATGAGAGTTGGCCCATGCACACTGACACAGAACCCCGATGTGTGGCGGCCTGGGCTGTACTTAGGCACGTGTTGGCACTGCACCAGCATGTGGTTTTTTTGTTAAAAACAGCTCTCTGTGCTGAAATGTCTGCAGACTTGTGTTGTCTTGGGTCTCATCCTGACCTTGGGTGGTGTGATAGGAGTCCTTCAACCCCAGACTGATTCAAATGCATGCTTTGAAATGAGGTTACCTGGGAAGCCAAGGGCTTTCTCCTAGAAGGGTTTGGTGCTGTTCTTCTGATGGCACATGCCTGGTGTAGGTGATCATTCTCTGCACATCCCACCACAGCAAATGCCATTGCTGCGGCAGGTGAGGACACAAGACCAGGCTTGGGCAAACTTGAGACTTGTTATCTCCTGACCTGAGGTTCATCTCACATAACTGCAGGGACATTGAAACATAGATGTAGGATGGCAGAGTCTTTAAGGGATCTGTGGAGATGATGTGATCCAACTTCTTACTCAAAGCAGGGCTAATTTTGGCATTACAACAGGTCATTCAGGGCTGTGTCCAGCTGAGTTTGGAAATCTGCAAGGACAAAAAATGTACAGCCCTTCTGGGCAACCTCCTCCAGTTTTTGTTTGTTTGTTTTTTTCTCTAGTACCCAATCAGACTTTTCTTTGATGCAACTTTTGTCTGGGCCCATGAAGTTTCTCCCCTCTTTCAGCATGAAATAAATCGCAAATTTTAGAAGACGTGTCCATCTTTTCCCACTGGTGAGACAGGCTGTCCTTGTGCATGCTGCTTTCCTTCTACCACCAGTTATCCTGGGTTGCAGACACCCCCTCCAGCTGCCATGTCCACTGGAGATAATTAACCCTTCCTCAGCTGTGGCTGTCCACATGGAAAGCTAGAATAGCTTTTGCTGACAAAGCAGGGAAAAGACCTGCTTTTAAGAGGAGGAAGAAAGGCTGGTTGTTTTTACCTGCTCCACCTGAAGCTCCCATGTTTAGGTGCTGCACATTCATGCCCAGGCCCTCTGTGGTGTCCAAGTGCTTAGCATAGTTGACTATGGAAGAACTCTTTTTCTCTTCAGGATGCAAATTAAGCAGAAATTACAATGTGCATGAATTTTGTTGTTGTTGGTTTCCTAGTGTGTAGCTGCAGTATTTGTGTTATTGGAAAGCCGTGGGCTCCCTGTGGAGTCATCCTGCATCCCAGGATAAAAGGCAAATGTGTATGGGGGGCTGGTGAAAGCAGTGGGGAGCAGTACATTTGAGAAACATGGATGAAATAATCCTCAAGCAATTAAATTGTTTAGGAATGACAAAAGAGCCAGCAGGTGATTCTTTTGTTCTCTGACAGGGACAATAAACTCCTGCCTATAAAAAAGACTTTCTAAAAATGCTTTTGAAGTGGAATCCATCAGAATTTTTTCAATGGAGTGTTTCTGACAGAAGATAGTACTGCATTGAAATGAAAATGATTAAAAATAATAGCCCCAAATGGTACAAAACGGTCACAGATCTGTAGAGGAAAAATATAAGAGAAATGCTTTCAATTCATAAATTGTTCATTTTTTAAAAAAATCTGGAATTTCACAGTTATATTTTTAAAGTTACATGTTCTCTGGTTTTTTTTTTTTAACATCACGGCTGACATGTCATGAAATCATCATGGCGCATAATAACATCTTATCATTTCTAGCTCAGAGTGTTGCCTGTTTGTTGTAGTGAAACAGTTTGGCACCTGATCAAAGTGTCTCCTGCCTGTCTTGTAAAAAAAATAATGTCAAACTTGCATTACAACACAGACAGGAGACACTTTGATCTAGAAAAGAAAATATGTCAGTGTTTACTAAGTGGCAGATGGTTTTAATAGTTTTAAAATGAAACAGAATAAAAAAAAAATAATAAGATATTCTATATAATACGCAGCACAAGTAAAATGCTGTGAAATTATACGAAAAGAACCCTAAACCACCGATAAAAAGCAGAAAAGAGCACTTCTTAAGAGTGATATATTTTTTTTTTGGTGAGGGATTTTCCTTTGCCATTTGCTTTAGACCAGGCCAGGTTTGCCAGGTGCTGAACCTGCCCCCCACTCTGCTGCTGGTGCGGGGGCATGGAGCTGGCAGGGCTGCAAGGCTGGAAGTGCCTGGCTTGTTTAAAAAGAGAGATGAGGTTGACTGGTGCAACAAAGATGACTTGTTTAATGTCCAAAAAACATTCCAGATCACCAAGAGCCTATTTTTGGCAAATACATTTCTTAAACCAAAATAAAACCCAAAAGAGATGCTCCATCTGGAGCATAAACTTGAGACAGTTACCTGTGGCACTTGAGAATCTGTTCCAGGAATCAGCATCCTGAGCTCCAGGTCTGACTCCAGCCTGACTCTAGCTGTTTGGGAAGTGAGTACCAATGTCACACCATATGTAGAAACATAATAATACTTTTATTATTAACATTATTATTTTAATATTAATTACAGCATCAGATTTGTATGATAGTGTACACACAGTGAACACCAGAAACAAGCACACATAGTCATCACACAAAGGCATTCCAGTGAGAGCAAAAGGAAGTAAGATCAGCTCCAGGCTGGTTTACCAGTATGGTCAAAATCAGTATAAAGCAAAAATGCCCTCTTCTGTTGCAGGTCGTTGTTATTAGGTAGGTTGGTAAAAACCCAGTAAGGGTTCCCATTCCCCTCCGATAACTCACCCTGCCCTGTTTTAGCTGTTATCCAATAATGTGAAACCATCACTGCTGATCATAGAATCACTGAGGTTGAAAAAGACCTCTAAGATCATCTAGTCCAACCATACAGTAACTGCTGAGCTTGCAGCTACCAGTGTCCCGAAAGTGCTGGACGTGTGCAGTCAGCTGCTGGCAGCAAGGCTGGCTGGTGGTGGGACATCACACTGGTGTCCTAGCACAGGCTTCCAGCTGCACAGGCATCTGCCAAATGGAAGAGCAGCTGACTGCTGGCCATCCTGGATCAGGCTGCAGCAAGTCCTCAAAAGACGTGAGATGGCCAGAAATGTGTTGGCAATTACACCATCAAAACTGGGGATGTCCATGCCCGAGGCACAGCTGCTCTGTCAGGAGAGGCAGCTGTGGCATGGAGTGGCTGCGCTTCCTGACTGCCCCTGAGGGCCTGAGCCTGCAGTACCCTTGTGTTCCAAGAGTACATGGAACTGCCTGCCTGACCTGTCTGCAGGATGGAGCCAGCACAGCTTGCAGTGTGTCCTGAAAACTTTTCACTGTAAGATTCCTTATATGTGGCTTTGTTGAGTGCTGCCTATAATATTGGGAAAAAGCCAAAGAGAGAAAGGGGGACAATGAGGTATTGAAAGGGAATGATCTTCAGCTGGGGCATCAAGCTGTTTTCTTCACTGGTGGTTTCAGAGGCATACAATCACACAGAGCAGGTGTTGGTAACTTCATGACAAATCTTAAAGCCACAAGGAGAGCTGGGGAGTAGAGATAATATGTCCTGATAGCTTTAACACTGGGATCGCAATGACTTTTTCCTGGAAAACCCAAGAGACGTTGAGGAGCTGCATAGATGCTGGATTTGCAGCACCCTGGTCTCTTCCCTTGTGCATCTGTTGGGTGAATCAGTTGATGCCCCTGCCACCTCCAGAAGGTGAAGAGAGTAACCTGGGAGTGGTGGCAGCCTTCCCACCAAAAAGGCAGCAGCTTTCCACTGTGCTCTTCATAGCACACCTCTGGAAAATAAGTCCATGGTACATGAAGGGCTACTGCAGGAGGAAGCACAGGGAACAGGAAAGATAGATTTCAAGCCTCAAGTCAGCCAAAAAGCTGAAATTGTAGGAAGTTTCACTGAAAAGAC
>VXAU01000452.1:84184-275934 GCA_013399695.1 Formicarius rufipectus | reverse complement strand
TTCACTGAAAAGACAGAAAAAAAAAAAAAAAGGAAAAGAAAGGAAGATTTCAATAGATTCAAGCCTGCTGAGTGGTATAAATGAGAAAAACACTGCCAGCATGAAACTTCCAGCTGCTTTCCACAGACCCAGCACAGAGAATTTGTAACAGGAAATATAGCAGAGAGGGAGATGGGCCAAGGCAAGGAGAGTATGTGGAAGGATGCTTTCTGTCTTCAGCAAGGCCAGGGGGCTGAGCTCACCTCTACATGCAGGCCTGCAACCAGCACTGGATTTCAGGTGCTCTCAAAAGCACACACTGGGGATATAGATGGGGTTAGATGGGGAAATGTCCCCTGAGGATAGGCAAAAGCAATTGCATCAGCTCTGCCCTGACAGGTAGAGCAGTGGGCACTGGGTGCTTGGTTTGCCTCCTGCAGCACCCAAACATTTTGCACCTTCTGCAAGCATCTGGAGGAAGGGTGCTCTCAACCCGTGATTCAGAACTTGCTGCAAGACCTGGCAATCCCTGACTTTGTGCAACAGATGAATCAGAAAAACAAACAAACAAACAAACAAACAAACAAACAAAAACAAAAAAAAACAAAAAGCCCCAAAACAAAAAAACCCAAACAAACAAAAAAAGAAAAAGAAAAAAAAGGAAAGAGGGACGCCACTGGGCTCTTCAGTCAGTTCCAGTGGGTGCAAATGTTCTTCAGCTTCCTGCCACTATGCAGGCAGATGAGAACACTTTCAGCAGTGGTGACATTGCACATCCACAGGATGCCTTTCTCTCCTGGGCACTTTGCAAACCCTAGTTTAACCTGGGTAGGATATGCAGGTTCTAGTTGTAAGCATTTAACAGTTAGCTGAAGCTGAGTCACTCCACTTCCTCAATAGCCAGTGGGAAGGAAGAGATGCCTTCCTCCAGACCTGGATTATGTTGGATGGGACACCTTGCCCTCATACTGACCTGCAGCAGACCCCTGGCTGGTGCTCAGGAAGTAATGCTGCATTTCAGGGTGCCTCAGAGGAGGGACACCTCTGCTCCACTCACGCCATCAGCACGTGGTGGAGTTTGGTCTCTCATCCCCTGCAGTCTCAGCCAAGCAGCACCTGCCCCGGGTGCTGTTGGCTTCCACTGGCAGTAGAAGCAAATTAATGAAGAAGGAGGGGAAGACTGCTATTGCATCCTCATGTGCAAGAGGTGTTAGGCCTTACTCAGTCTAGGAGATGAAGTGGCTATTGAGAAGATGCCTTCAGAGGTGACATGGGTGTGTCAGGAGTCTCCGCTGGGGAAAGTTACCAATCGGGTGTGGCGGGAAGGCCATGCCATCACATCCTGCAATCAACTTCCCCAGGTGGGACTCAGGAACTGTGAACCCAAGCCTCTGCCAATTCCTGTGGGATGGGGAGAAGATACCAACAAGGTAAATGTTAGGTTAAATGCCATGGCGTTGCAGAAAAGAAACACCGAGAAGTGAAATGATGGGTGGTATAACAGTAAAAGAAAGCTATCAGAAAGCTGGAAATGGACTTTTTACGTGGGCATATAATGATAGGACAAGAGGTAATGGCTTCAATCTGAGAGTAGCTTTAGATCGGCTATTAGAAAGAAATTCTTTGTTGTGAAGGTGGTGACACATTGGAACAAGTTGCCCAAAGAAGTTGTGGGTGTCCCATCCCTGGAAGTGTTCAAAGCTTAGCTGGATGGGGGTTTGAGCAACCTATTTTAGTGGAACATGTCCTTGTCCATGCCAGGTTGGGGTGAAACTAGAACGTTCCTGTGTTAGATGGTCCCTTCTGACTCAAACCATTCTATGATTCTGTGAAAGTGGGTTTACAGGTAAAAATTATCAGGTTAACAAATGTGTAGAAGCCAACCTGAGATGCAATTTGTGCTTTTCCACTTTTGGTATTTAGAAAAGGCTTACCAGAACTAGCACTAATACGTATAAGGTACAGGCCTGTGCATGTAACTTCTTGAGTCATTAGGGTCATCCCTGGGAAGAAATGAGCAGAGAGAGGGTGGGATAGCTTTAGTGACAGGTACCAACAGAAATGTAGAAAGGCTGTTGCTCTGCTCTCAGAGGTGACAGGCTAGGAGCAATGGCCTGAAGCTGAAGTAGGAGCAGAGTTCAGGTTAGACTTTGAGATAAGGGCTGAGCAGTGGGGAGAAGTCTATGAGGTGCAGCTGCCTGGATTTGCATGGAGCTCAACAAGTGATTTGGAAATGGATTCTACCATCAGGAAATATTTGTCAAAACACAGCCCTCCCGGCCATCTTAGTAAAGAAAGAAGTTGGAGTTTCTGAGAGCCAGCACTAAACCTATGTCATTATCAGTTGTGTGTTTTTAAGATGGATCTCCAGATAATTAAATTAATTCAGTTTCTCAGTGGAAATTTCGGTGTGATTTGCTGATGACTGTGTGCAAATAATTAACCCCCCCTGAGGGTCCAGCACTACAAATGTTTTTCCTCAGAAATCAGTCTGCCAATTGAGGTGATCATTTACAGCTGGAAAAAATTGTGTTTGCTCCCAAATCCATCCATGAGATTCAGGAGATAAGGCTACCTACTCAGCTATGTGCTGTTGACTTGGTCTCAGTCATAAGAAGTCTTCAGCTTCTGTGCTCACTGCTTCTCCTCCTCCTCCTTCTTAGCATCCTGGTGCTCCAGGTGCTCTGGGGCAGAGATTGTATCATTTGTTCCTACAGGCCTGGATTAGGCTGATGAACATGCAGGGAGGAATCGTAGGAGGCAGCATTTGTGCTATCTGCCCAAGGATGCTTGAAATGGCTGGGCACCTTGTTCAGGCAAGGGACAACAGTTTGGAGATAATAACAGCTTATCAGATACTCCTAAAAAGCTGCTAATCTTTGTTTTTTAAATATTTTCCCCTCTTAGTTAAAGGTCCCAGAGTCAAAAAAGCCGCAGCAGCTCAAGTTCTTAAAGCTCAGAACTAAGAATAAATGCCAGCTGGGCCAGACTTTGCTGAACCTGTGCAAGGAGATGGCCTTACACAATGATTTGTACCAGCAGGCTTGTATAGAAATGTCATGTTTCGATGTACTCAGTGTGATCACTGGAACATGTGAAAAACAAATGCCTTCGAAGCACTTCAAGGCTTGTGAAAGCTTGAGCGGGTCTGAAAGACCTCTAGGGACCAATGGAGCACAGTGCAGCTCAGAGACCAGGTGCTCATAGTCACCCAGGGTCTCCCATTCCTGTCTGAGAAGGTGGCCCATTTCATCCCAGTTAGAAGTCTCTAATAAGCTTGTAACCTAAAACAAGAAACATAAGAGCAGATTTTGTCACCTGGGCTCACCCAGAAGTCTTCCCTCGAGGACGATTAAAGATAATGCAGAAAACAGCAGTGACAGTCACTACTTTCCCACACCAGATGCCAACATGCATGACAAGACTCCATGAGAACAGCCCCTGACAACCAACCCCATGCTGCCCAGTATCCCAGGTACCAAGCAAGACTCTCACCAGTTTTCATATTCATACATGTTTTCTAGTAAGACTTAGCAGCCATTAAATATTGAATGCTGAAAATCTGGGGAGGAAAGGCAGCAAAATGAGCGTTATTGCATTTTCCAGAGCTTTTTCCTAATCCACAAACACAAGCTTCAGAAGGAACCATGCCAGGCTGGTGACTGCTTTCCACCTTCCAACTCAGCCCACTGCTTCCCCTTGCTGCCCACCCTTTGGAAGCATGTTAATACCTGGTTTGCAGACAACAAAACCAAAGAGAGACAGCAGCTGTATCCTCCAGGGGACTTCTCCTCCCATGGCCTTAAAAATACGGGTGGGAAGAGGGGAAAAAGGAGTTTTCGGTTGTTAGTGCTTTGCTCTTTTGCTCTGCTAGCTCATGTGAAAACAGCTACAGAAAGACAAGATAAGGAACTCTGTTGGTTTCGTCTTCTAACCTCAAAAAACAAATGCTCCTCCTATGTGGTCATGTTGCTTCAAAGAAAGGATAAGAAGCCCAACTGCAAAAAAACACAATATAGTAACTGAAAAGTAATATTTAGTCACAGAAGAACTGTAAATAAAATAGAAGATGCCCTGAGATCTGAAAGGCTCAACAACTCAATAATGTGTCTCTCTCAGAAAGTTACTTTTTCTCTTTTTGAGATTCTTCAGTTGCTATTGATATAGGCACCTCCTCCCAAAAACTAGCTAAATTGTTTACCCTGCCCCAACCCCAACTCATTAAAAGAGATGTTTTTCAGCATATGCCAGGAATATCCTTATGTGAAATATGCTAAGATGTTGCAACTTCTATTCAGTTTATTTTGAGTCAGTACAATGAAAAAGCATGAGACAGACAAGCACAGAAAGGAGAAGTTCATTAATTTATCGTAATTTTGGACTGCTGAGTTTCATTTCTGTGTATACTGCTAGCATGGTACTACAGAACAGGTCGAACACTTAAAAAAAATAAAACCAAACCCAAAATATTAAATACCAGTATGTTAACTACGGCGCTTACAGCTTTACAAAAAAACCCAGATGTTCTCTAAAAGCAGATGTTGCCAGAACTGAAATAACAGCTGGCCTATACTGATAATTACTCCTTGGACTTGTTTAACGGGTAGAGCTTAACAGCAGTGGAGTAAAGGCTGAGTTACAGACTGACTCCTCTCTGGCTCTGGAGGGTAACTGAATTTCTAGTTTGGCTTCCCTTTCTTCTTCCTTTGCCTTGCCTTTTTTACTTGCAGCATCATTAGTGTCTTCCAGTAGTCTCTGTTTCCTCTTCCCCGACCCTGAGTACTCACTCCATGGAGGCAGGTCCTGGGGCAGGTCCCTGCTGGCACCATGGCTTTGGCAGCACTCAATCCCCAAGGCAGCCACTGAGCAGGGAACGAGGTTCAGAGCACCTGAGAGGTGTCATCCACCCTGGCCCCCACTGGAACAATGTGCCTGCCTGGTGCCGAGTGTGACAGCTGAGCTGTAAATGCAATTTTTGGGGCACAGAGTGCAAGATCCCACTGGCATAACACAACTTGGCAGGAACATCCCCTTGACCTCATGAGGAGAGACCTGGAGCTTCGTGGGGCTGTGGGCAGGGAAGGCACAGGAGCAAAAAGTGAAAATCCCAGGCTGTTTATGCTGTAAGTAGTAGCTCCTGCTGTTAGTTACGGGTGCTTTGAGCACAAGTGCTCACACATCAACAAGTGGCAGAAGTGAAAGAGAAAAACAGACTGACTTGATTTAAAGTAAACACGAGAAAAACAAATCCACCCAAACCCTTACTTCTTGTTATCAGAAAGGCACTGGGCTGTAGAAAGGCTGTGTTTTTAATCAGTTTGTAAGAGTTGACTTTGAGTTGTATTTTTTAGGAAGGAAAAGAAGTCAACCTGTTTTTCCTGACTGGAAAAATCAAGAGCTGTAACATACTACATTTAATCTTCAGAGATGGTAGGATGATTAAACAGTAAAACTGGATTGTGGCCAAACATAGATGAGAAAGAGTCCCACTTCCAAGATGTAGCAAGTCACTCTACCTGGCCACCCAGAAGTTCCGGCTACAGGCCTCTGTCTTCCCCCTTGGGACCCTAGAAAACCCCCTTCTCTCTCTTCCCAGAGGGAAGCTTCATTGCTGGGATGGAAGGAAGGGAAAGGAGTACATGTGTGCTTTACTTTCCACCTATCTCCTTTTCTCGATGGATTTAGACCCAGGAAGAACTGTAAATGAGTTTTAAGCAAAGGCACATTAGCTTGAATTCAAAGCCCTCCTCCATAAGGCAGCTTTTGGCTATCTCCAGCCTCAGCAGCCCCAGCGCTGTTGAGCTGCTGGGTGTTTGTGGCTGGGTGGACCCTCCGCCCGTGGAGCGGTGCCAGGGTCAGAGCCCAGCCACAGCCAGCGCAGCCACAGAGGGGAGATTTTGTCTCCCTTCAGCCACAAAGCCACCGCTCCCCTGAGCCATCTGCACACAGACACAGATGTACACACTCAGGTTTTTATTTGCAGGGTGTGGTTTGCTGCTTCCTCTACTGGTTTCACTGGGTCAGAGGAACGCTTTGCAACGAACAGGCAGGAGGTTTTCCTCCCTTTTGAAGAGGGTGTCAAGGAAAAAGAAATCCTGCCTCCTCCAGGACTCAGGGGAACATACCTGAGTGTCCCTCAGAGACCCCCGCTAATGATCCCACCACTCCAACATCGCCTTACCAGGGCTGGGCTACCTTTTGTCTCCAGTGAGGGGGGGATTTCAACTATGCTTGAAATCCAGATCCAGCTTGCCATCGAGATCCTCTGTTTGACCATCATAGTTCTCTTATTTCATCAGTATATTTATTAAATTTAAGTGTCTATATACAAATAATTATGTATATATTAATTATATATTTTTTCTTGAGTATAATTCTATCACACCATTTTTAATAGAGGGGTGGTGCAGAAGGAGCTGCTGGTGCTTGTTGTTCTGACCCTCAAAATATGTTCATCTCCCTGAGTCACCTTGCACACCACAGGCTGTGGCACCGGGACACATGTGGGGCCGCATGGGAGGTGAGGTCACTTTCCTAGAGAAGCCTGGTGTGTCTCCTCTCCATCCCCAGCGTGTCCCCATTGTGTGACCCCCCATGCATTCTCGCCACCTGTGTCACACCATGCCTGGGCCCCAAACCTCTACATCTCCCCCATGCTTCCACATGCTCACCCATATGCCCACGTATGACACCATGCCCCCATGTCTCACTGCCTGCCCACATGTGTCCGTCCTGCTGTTCTCTTACACCTGTCCTGCCATGTTTTCCGACATGTCCTGCTGCCCTACTATGTGCCCATGTGCCCCACCACACCCCACATGTGCCCCTCTTTACCATCATTGTCTCCCATGCCCCTACATGAACCTCCCACGTGTCCCACATGTCCCCCTGCACCTTCATTAGTGTCCCCATGTTCTGTGCATGCTCATCACACCCTTTACACATCCCTCCAACACCTCTGCATGGTCCCAGTGGTTCCCAAAGCTTGCCCCACTATGCCTTCATACTTATCCCTTGCATCCTCTTTGTGTGTGCTCCATCAGCTCTCCATGCTGCTCCATTCCCTACTGTCCCTGGGCAGTGGAGGCTGCTGACCCCTTGGTACAATGTGCTGTCAAACCCTGAGGTGTCACTTTCTCATTTTGGGAGAAAAAACAAGCTTGCCATCTAAGATAAAAGCAAAACCTCCTTTCTTCTCGTGACAGGAACCGCTTATTTCAAACCCATATGAGTATAGTCTTGAGAGTTTTGGTGTAAATTGCCTGATTGTGACACACCAACCAGTTCCTGAAATGAGAATGCAAACGGCTCTCTGGCTCCTTTGGTCTGGGGCTGTCTCAGCTTTCAGGATATAACACATCCCCAGGAATTATTTCAAGCTGTAGCAAGAAAACACATGGCAAACTGTCCAGCTGCTTGCAGTAGCCTTTCAACAAGATCTGTATTGTGAAAGTATGGCTAAACATGGCAGAAGAGAGAGGGTGCCTGATGGCATAGCTGTACGGCCAGGTGACTTCTGCTGTAACCAGTGTGGGTTGTTATTGACAACCAGAAAGCAACAAACCTATTGCTACATGCTTTTTAAGTCAACTTTTGGCTGACAAACAAGGAATGTGATGGACCTTCCCAAGGTTGGTATTCTGGTGTTTGCTTTGGGTATTGACATTTCATACCCCATTGTTAAGGGCTGGGAAAAAATTCAGTTATTGTTTGGGACAGAGCTATCTTTGTACAAAAGCATAGGGGCCTAATTTTCATATTATTTGTATACCTTCTCATTTTACTGGGTATCGAGAGAGGAAGGCCCTGTCCATGACACTGTGTGGTGCAGAGACGTCCCACCCTGGATGCATACTGAGGTGACACTGTGGCTCGTGGAGAAGGCTTGGCTGTGTGGGTTAGGCTGGTTTCCACCCAGTCCAGTATCCATCTCCAGATGTGGCCAGATGTTTTGGGAGGAGGAAGGACAGGGCTCGAGATGATTCCCTTGCCAGCCTTTGAGATCTTTGTTCACTTCCTGCAGGTTCCCTGAGCTTGGTTTGCTTTCTTGACTGCTGCCAAGGGCTGAGCACATGCTTGGGTGGATGCTAAACACAGGACCCGACTCCTGACCAGCAGTGGTTTTTGCAGAGCCTGCATGAATCTAGAACTCTTCCCCCCCCTCAAAATACCTAGTTTTGCAGTGACACATGTTGAATTTCATCTGCCCTTTGACCACTCGCCCTGTCTGTAGTTCTCACAGTGCGTCCTTGTCCTCAGACAGCTTCTTATCAACGGCAGACTCTCTCACCTCACTCCTCACCCCTTTCCCAGGCCATGTACAAAGTAGCCGAGGTCACTGTGCAGACCCTGATGGAAGGTCACTGCTATCATGCTGCCGTATGAGAACTGGCTGTCTACTTCTGACCCTCTGTTTCCTGTTTTTCAGCCCTTTATCTCTAGATAGCAGGACCCGCTTTCTTATGCCTGAATGGCTCCACTTCCTGAGGAGCTTTCTCTGCAGCACCGTTTCATCCTGAGTAGCTTCCTGGGCTAATGGAGCTGTTGTGCCCACAGGAACAGTGGTCTCTGCTTGCCTGAGCCTTGGGATGGTGGTATGTGTGCCACATGTGTCCAGAGCCACCTCACTACCTCAAGGTGGGAGGAGAAGGGGAATTCTGGACCCTCCAAGGGTCTGGTGTTTGCCCATCATCTAGGGCAGATTTCCATCATCTAGGGGTCCAGCTGACTCAGGGCTGACCAGCAACTAGCAATAGTCTCTGCTCAGCAGAAATCTATAAACACATGTGGCTAATGCAGTGTATTCGCATGTGATACCAGGACCAGTATGGTTTCTGAACAAACCCAGGTGATTTTGCAGCTGGGACAGAGCTCAGAGCATGTGTTTTTAACACAACTGTTTTTCCCATGGGATGGTGAGTAAGGTTTAAGACCTTTATTAATTCTGCTCTTTCTGTTTCTCTTTGTTGCCATGAAACACTCAAGGTGTATCACCCAGAATCACACTGAGTTGCCCCTCACTTGCAGAACCTGAGAAGTCTATGCAGTACCTATAGTAGCATCATGGTAACACACACTGGATGGGCACAACTGGTTTCTTTTCCCACAGCTCTGAATGACAAAAATAACACAAAATGGCGAGAATTCTCTTATTTGTTCTATTGCTGATATTTTTCTTCTCACTCCTCTCTCTGCCCCACTGAGGGACGTTTTGGCAGTTTGTAAACATCCCCCTGTTCACATTCACTGAGTGTCACTACAGGCATTTCTTTCATGTGATAGCCTGAAAAAGGCATGTGAAAGTTTTCCTTCTTGTCTTCCTGGCCTTTCCCTTCATCATCTGACCCTCATGAATACTCTCCAGCAAACAGTTTGCCTTTCTTGCATGGTAGAATCTGGAAATAATTGCCTGCCACAGCACTTATTTCTGTCAGTGAATAAGTTTGTGTAACTGCACTGTGGTCTTTGCTCCACAGTTCATTTTCTTCACTCAGAAATATGCTTTTATATTTTTTCAACATTGCATATGTTCTATTTATTCCTCACAATTCACTGTTGCAAATAAAGTAGGAAAATTAGGGATAGTCACCACTTAAATGCTTTAAAAACTGATGCCATGTGTGGGGAAAAAAACCCCAAACCAAGGAAAAAGTCATAGCATCCTCAAAAGGAATGTTCATCAAATGTGCTGTAGCCAAAGACCTTGTTTTTTCTGATGGATCATATTAAAACTCAAGGTCCTGATAATCTGACAAGCCACAGTTTGATTCTTTAAATCCCCAACCACAGCTCAAAGTTTGTCTCACTTGGATCAGAGGCTCAGTAGTTATGGTTGTTGCTGATCATTTGTTTGTAATTGGTATAGCAAGTTCTGGGAGCAGCGAATGTCATAATCCTGTGTCACTGTATAGCTCCAAGGAGATTGCTGATAAATTACAATAGTACACATAATTAATAGAGGCAGCAGATAAACAGAAGAATAATTGGTGTCTTGGTGGAGCTTATTAACATAAATCAGGCAGAAACAGTGTTTGAGGGTCGATGGTCTACCTTTGTAATTTCCTGGGGGAAAAAAAAGGGCTAGTGTACATCTTTCAAAATATATGCCCTGAGAAATGTGCTTTGTGTGACAAGGACTGAGCAGTAGACATGTGTGTGCTTTTTTTTTTTTTTTCTGATGGTATCTAGTATTTGCTGCAGTACTGGCCACAGAGAACTAAACTGTCCCCATTTAACCTTGTTGTCACCATGACCCAGTCCGCATCAGAGCATCTGTTTCCTTACCAAGCATTGCTCCTGCACTCACCCGCATGAAGTGACTCAAACCCGGACGACCTGAAAGTTCTCGCTAAGTCTGAATACTATTTCCGCGTCTTGGGATGGCTCCCTCCATTTTCAAAACCCAGGAGTTTCTGCCCCTGGTTCCCTGGTGCAGCTGTCCAACTTTCACACCTTCAAGCAGAACTACTCTGGGTTTTGCTAAAAACTTAGGAAGTCCAGAATACAACTGAGTGCTCAAACCATTTCTCTAGCTCCAGCGTTAGCCAAAAGACAACCTGTAACCTGTAACCACGACTTGCTTGCCCACCTATGGTCTCTTTCTATAGGAAATTGTTCCAACAGAAAAAAAACAGACAACCTTTGGCCAGATTCAACTGTACATCTGAGCTGCTTTTTGCCATTTCACTTGAGCAAAGCACCAGGAAACCCAGGTAAAGTAGCTACTTATTTAACATATTGAACTCCATTTTACAGCTTGGGATTGATCTAAAGCAGTAGGATAGCATACATACATTTTTAAGATAAAGGGGAAATCTTGGTTACAGTGAAATTTATGAGTCTTTTCCTAGGTTTGTGTTCATTACCCTGTGAATCCTGCCTGAAGTTCACCATCAAGTCAACATCTTTAGGTTCATCTCTACAGATGAAATTCACAGCTGAAGTTCATTGAGTTGACAACTCCCAAGGAGGAGTCCCTACAAGGTGGATTTTCATCTCTGCTGGCTGGCATTAGCGTGAAGTCAGAGGAGTTATTCTCGGTAAATATTGGCTTAATTAAAATTAGCTGTAATCTCAGTTAGTGGAAATTATCAAAGAGGGAATGTCAGGGAATTCCTTGGTGCTGAACTGTGGAGAAATGTATGCTGCGATAGGATTCCCAAGTCCCTTGCTCAGCTAATGAGGTGCACTTCATGGGCTGGGTCCTCTCAGTGCAAATGTGGGATAATCAGCACAGTCTGGAATTGTACTCCTGGGAGAACCAGTCTGTCATGCTCCTGCACTGCAGCTCAAGTCTTCTTCCATTCTGAGTTAATAATAAACACAACCCAGCTAAGTGATATACGTGACACATTTACTACCACGTCCTTTAGAAGCAATTTCCTTTCTCCTCTGGTTTCTCACAGACAGTGTAATTACCAAGTTAAAAAGAACAGAGAAAAAAAATAAAAAAAAAAAAAAAGGAAAAAAGTTTCCAGACTTGATCTTTCCCAGATGAAATGACAAAGTTAATGAACCAGTGTAGCTCTTCAGAGCTGTAAGGAGATATACCTTAAGGTTAGCAGCAGCATTTCAGCAAGTTTTCAAGTGAAAGGACACAGTGAAATCAACTCCAGAAATGTGCAGCTTAGCAGCAGGAGATTTTTGCATGATTATACTGAAGCCACTGGTTTGTGCCTAAATAGAAGGCAGGCATCATGACATTCTCAGATATGTTTTGCAAGATAAACTCAGCCACTGTTCCTGACATAAGAGATTGCTGAATTCCATACAGAAAAAAGTGGAAATTGACGCAAAGTTCTCACACTGTTGGAGCAGGAGACTATTGACTTTATCAAAGCTAGGATTTCTCTAGCATGCTTCCTTGTCTTGGATTGCACAGGGGGAACACCATGAGTTTTGTGTTTCGTGTTCTTCCTGTCTGCTCTGTAGCCCCATCACCAGGGAACCTGTTTGACTGAGGTCCAGAAAATACTCCCTCTATCACAAATTGCTCCGCAGCAGGTGGCCTAAACTGTCCTATGCATAATAGTTGCATAGTGAGCACAGTGGTGCTGCATTAATGATTGAACTTGATGATCTTAGATGTCTTCTCCAACCTTAATGATTCTGTGATTCTGCAAGTCTGAGAAAAGTGTGAGTGACAGTGGAGAGGCTGAGAAGCATAGGGCAGGCAGGGCTGTTAGATTTCTCTGCACCAGTGTGCCCAGTGCGAAATAGTTTCCATCAACCCCTTCTGGTTGGAAAGAAAGGACACAGCCTCAAGGCATAATCACTACAATGGGTTCTATGTAAGTTGCTGCTTATAAGCATTTGTCAAATTGCAGTGAGCACAAGACTGTGGCAATGTGTTCTCGTTCATCAGTGCTTCCCATGGGCAATGGATCATGCTGAGAAATGGGCAGATTGCTGCTGATTTCTGGCATAGGCAGGCAATCTAAGGTACTTGTATTTTAACCTCTGAAGTCCCAAATTATTTGGCTTCTGACATCCCCAGAGGGCCTGCATCAAGTGTCTTGGTCCCAGGGCCATCACAAGCCGGAGCACTGTCTGGGTGGCAGGACGTGGGTGTTTAATTGTCCCCTGGGAAGTGCTCTCTGCTTCTCTGTTGATCACAGAATTGGAAACTTTCAGAGCATACTGCAAAGCTTGCAGTTTTATGTGACTCTGCCCACTCCATACTAGCTTTCAAGAAGGCTGATTTAGGAGTAGGAAAAAAAAGGAGGCAGAGGCAGCCAGCGGGAGGGTGACGTGATGGAGCAGCAAAATGTGCAGTGTTGAGAGGCAGGCAAGGATCCCACACTAACCCTTCTCCAGCACTGACAGAAAGAAGGCACCTTAAGGGCATCTCCAGACCAAGCATGAGGGGGATCCCTTGGAAGGCTCAAACCCCTCTTCCCCATGGAGAAGGTCTCAGGAACTGGTTTTTGGGGCTGCTGTCCTGTAGGGCTGGTCTTCAAAGCTGCCTCTGCCAGGGCAGGCACCGAGACTCCTCTGGAGTCCCCACAGCTCTGAAAACACTGTCATGCGACCCCTCATGGTCAAACTAAACAGTCAATGGGTCTGGTGCCACAGCACAGTTCCTGCTTCTTTCCAGGCAGCCGTCATGAGATTGGCTTGAATGGGGATGTTTAGTGCAGCCGAGGGGAGAGACGGACACCCTCGGGTCTGTGGTCCTGGGATATCCCCGCGCTGTGGGTTGAACATAAAGAAATAATTAAGTCTGTTACTTCTGAGGCAGAAATTATGGGCCAGATTTCAGCTGGTGTACATCAGCATGGCTCTGCTGGGGTCAATGGAACAAACCCATCCTGTGCCAGTACAGGCTCTGGATTGGTGCCTGCCATTGTGCACAGTCACAAACACTGCTGAGTGCCATGAAATTAGAATGAAAGATTAATAAAATCATATTTTGCATTGTCCTTAGCATAGACAGGCACGTATTGCTGGTGTCTCTGACCCATGTTGCTTTCAAAACACAGTTGTGTATAGAAATTAATAAGGCTACACGGTGAAAAGTATTATCCTCTGTGTTATTTATTAGTTTAGCTTTATGGCTAAACAATTCACTCCATTTAGCCTTATAGTTTTAATTTTAATTTGCACACAGCACTTCCAAGTGCTTTAAAAGCTCAGCTGTTCTCTAGGCCATATTCCTGGGAATTTAGGAGCCGGTGCCCCTCAGGGTTTTCATCATAGACTGCCCATGATACTAGCTAGATCCGGGTGTGCCAGAGGAAACACTTCTTCAGTTCTTCATCTCCTCCTGCAATTTCTCCAGAATTCCTCTTTACTGACTAACTCTCCAAGATAAGGTTTCGTTGCAGTTTACAATAATCATGGTCATTTGGCAAAGTGAGGTCCACTCTTTTCCTTTCACCATATGTACAACACTGTGTGAATGCCTTAATATGTAGACTCTTTGTTTTGCATCTCAGGACTATGTACAAGCCTAACATCCCAGCCCTTTCCCCCTAAATAAGAAAATAAGTTTTTCTAAAATCAAAGCATTTCCTGCCTATGGCTTAGGCTCTGTCCCAGAATCTATAATTGAATTTTACAGATTCTATCTCTAACTTATTTTCTTAGTATATTTAAAAGTATCATTGCCTGAAAACCAGTAATAGTAGATTTGCTATTTAATCATGTCATATTTAAAATTTGCAACAGAAGCAATTTTGTGGTCCCACTGAAGACTGGAGCTGAAAAAAAAAGCAGGTCAAATGTTATTTCTTGGAGGTGTAATAGCCTTTATTCTTGCAATTACTCACCTATGTCTCCTCAGATTAGAGTTAATTACTGGGAAAGATAAGCTATTCTTTCTTTCATTGTTACAGCTGGGGTTACACTGGATCAGTACGACATGGTACATGTTCATAGCACTTTGAGAGACATTCTCCACTGAAAACTGACAGACTAATTTCAGCAGACATAAAATCTTCTCTTAAATTTTCACAGGGCCTGCAGATGCTACTGCCACAGAGTAAGTTTTTGCTATGTTTTCCACACAGACAAATCAGGAGAATTGCATTTGCAATGTTGCCTTAGAGATTATTCATGCATCATTCCTCAAATGTGTTAGTGCTTCAAATTCATGTCCATTGCACAACCAGGATGGCTCACTATGCCTTTCCTCATAGAGAAGGTGCATTGCTAGGCCAACTGGATGACTACAAAAACCTTGATAGACACACTTTGGACATGCTAAAGAGTTGTCAAGCATCTGCTGATCCCTGTTTGATTTCTTCTAAACTGGAAAAGACTTCCAAAGCTAGGGGATTTCCAAACAGCTGTTGCTGAGACAGCCTTGGCTCCCAGCTTCAGCTGGGCTCAAATTTCATTTCCTGCATTGCAAAAAACATCTTCATAGCTCAAACTGGCAGAATTTAGGATCCTGTGGAGCTATCTCACCTGTGGTACCTGTATCAGACGTATCTCAAAGGCAGCTCTGATTTCTCATGGAGCTTCTGTTCCATGTCTTGCCAGTTAAGATGGGTATTTTGGTCCACTGGTTCTGTGTTGTATTACTATGGCAGATGTGTGAAAATGAAACATTAATTCTTTTTCTAGGATTAATGCTTGGAGTTCAAGGAGGTATTCCCTTGACCTTAAGGGTCCCAATGTCTCTCTTGATCCAAGGACAGTGGAAGGAAAAAGGATTATCTAAAGGGGACTCAGAGCTGCTGGCTAATGTGATCTGTACCTCTCCCCTGCTCTTTCTCTCCTTTGATTGCTGAGGAAGCATCTTGGTATTAGTCTGAGCCATTAACATCCTTTTTCTACTCCTCACAGCGTCCTAACTCAGCTGTCTGCTTGTGTCTGTACCGCTCTCTCCTTGAGTCTATACCTCTCTCTGCTTTTGCACATCATTACCCGCTGGTAATCAGGCATTCAACTGAATTTCCTCATTAGACCAGGAAAACCTTCCCTATCAGAAGCAGGACATGGGAGGCGTTTCATTTGCTGCTGCAGCTCCTGGTTTAGCTGTGAGACCAGGGGAGTCAAAGCCAGCATTGCTCGGCCCATGTTTGACAACAGAGCACTGGGCTGGGAGAGGAGGGAGGGTGGCAGGCAGCCTGTGGTCCCTCTTTGCTGTGGCCTTGCTGTCTAACCTACGGGTCATTTCCTCTCGGTGTTCTCTACTTCAGCCCAGTTTTGTGAAACCCTTCACTATTACAGATGGGCTGCGCTTTCCAAACCTTTCTAACTATTCATGCACCATCATGCTCGACTTCTCTCCTGTCCTGGTCTCAGCCAGGACAGGGTTAATGTTTGCAGAAGCCAGGAGGGGGCATGGCTGGGATCCGGAAGTTATTCTATGCCAGCTCACCTAATTTTCCAGGGAGAGGGAAAGGGTGCTTTCCAGTGAGTAAACATGTCAGAGTGAGTTGTTGGGTAGGACCGGCTCCCTCTGTTACTGATATTGTTGCTGTTACAGTTCATCTTATTCCATGGTGGTTTTCAGCAAATTGTTCTTGTCTCAGCCTGTGATCTTTACCCTTTGTGCCTCCAATTCTCCTCTCCCTCCAGACACAAGATGAGGGGGAGGGCAGAGTGAGAGAGCTGTGCACTGTTTGGAGTGCTTCAGTGGGAACACGAAATTGGGGAATACCATTCCTAAACCATGACACCTCCTGTCTTCATTTAAGTCCCCCTTGAACACTCAGTCCTTCCAAGAGGCCTATAAATGCTAACCTAAGTCAAGATAATGTCATTATCACTGCCATCAGTGGAGTAACTCATCAACTGCTGAAATAAATCACTTTCCCTGGGGATTACTGCCTAAAAGCCAAATGTAATCAGTAAAGCTTGGGTTTGACAAGCCTGTCACAGATAGAATTCATTTACTAATGAGTTGCAGCAGAAAGTCCACATTGGTAATGTGTCTGTGGTTTTAATGAAACATTACAAAGACCTTCCTCTCAGCATTTGTTGCTTGTTAGAAAGGCTGTTTGTCAGATAAGCCTTCCCACTTGATGAACAAGTTTTTTTCATCTTCCCCCAACTGAACAATAGGTCTCTAACCATCATGCTGCCAAATGCTGTTTTCTAAAATCTTATTTGCTCCTTTGGAATAATGTACCTCTTCAGCCTAAATGAATATGCCAATTATATTATTGCCCATTCATGGAGGGACACTTCCTTTTGAAGCAGTTTTTATAAAACTGTTCCTCCTGAAAACTGCTGGATGAAAAAAAAAAGTGCTATCTCTTCCCTGTGCTATCAGGAGAAAACTTGAATCATCGATAAGGATGGTTTCTAAGCAACTAAATGCAGCCTACAACCATAGTAACAGCACTTTGAAAGTAAATCACTTAGTCTGGTACATGCCCCACTCTCCAATTAATGGCAAATTCTTATCAGTTGTATTGTCCAACAGACACATACTGAAAGGGCTAAAGTGGTTCTAAAACACTTCAAGTGATAGACAAAAAGTCAGAATAATTCAGATCTCCCAAAGACTGATAGTTTTAAAGAGTTTTCATAGAAAATATCCTAAGGGTTTTAATAGAAAATAACAATTCTCACCTTTTCTACCCTATAGGATATTCCAGTGAATTGTGGCTCTGAGGCTTACTCCTCAAATCTACAGAGCAGATATTGCCATAAGTTTTTGAATATTTTACCTGATTTTCCCCATAGAAAAGTGACCTAAGTACCATCAACATTGTGTTTATTACAGCACAGAGAACTTGCTCTTTGTGAGAGAATCATGCGCTGCATCATTGGCTGCTCTACTGAAGTGCAAAAAAACCCAGAATAGCATTGAGATTATCTTTTTCAGTAGGTAATATTACAGGGAGCAATACAGAAACCTGTGAAAAAAATACCTTTCTCTAACATAGTCCACTTCCTAAATCCAACATTCCTCATGTCTATTCCCTGTCATTCATATTCCCTTCTTGTCTGCTTCTCTTCTCCACCTTAGTGCTGAGAGAGGGTAATGCTGCCAGAGAGTTGGTCCTCAGTGAGCTGCTCTCAGGGGAGGTCCTGTCCATGTCTGGTAGCCCTTTTCCTCTTCCCATGGGAGGAGATGCAGTTCCCAGTCTCTCTTACCTGGGGAGCAAGCCAAGAGTACTCACATCTTCATCTCCTTCCTCCTGGTATATTTTAAAAAGCAAGGAGATACTTAGGAGACCTGATGGGCTGTGAAAAGAGAAGTAATGTTTTAAAATCCACTGTAGAAGAGAGCAGCTGACAGGTAGTTTTTGCTTTTCATGCTTTTTGTGAGGAGGGAAAGGACTGCAGTGACTGGTCCTCAGGTGGTCTCATCAAGCATGTGCTGCTGGGAGCTGCCACCATGGAGCATTTGGGTTTTGACTGGGGAAGCAGGCATCCTTTGTGGTTAGGAACCAGCTGGGAGTGGAGGCAGGGAGACTGGGGAAGCCTGCTTCCTCATGCACCAATGCAGGGTGTCAAAAGGGTCACAAACCCTGCAGTCCACGTGGGAACAATGACCAGAACTTCAAAAAAGCGGATGTTTCCTGGGGGAAATGAAGGCACTGTGGCCACCCAGGAGCCTGAACAGTTTACAAAGAACTTTTCATTCTGCAGTTTGGGTCCTTTTAAGTGGGATGCTAAGATCTCCCTGTAATTTCTCTCGAAGTAATTGCAAAATGAGAATGGAAATAATATGTCTGCTCTTGCAGTATCTGGCACAGTGATAGCACTGGACACCATTGAAATACAAGTAATACCCAATTGCTTCCAAGACCATGCCAGAGGAGTTGGAGAAACTCAAGGATATAGGAAACAAGAGTGGAAATCTGGGTTCAGGAACTGGGGCAGGGAAAGACTATGACTCCATGAATATTAGCTGAAGACTTCTCTATGCTAACATACATTTGACAAGGATTAAGAAAAAATGGGATGGCATCGTAGGGTCTGTCCATGTGTAAAATGCTTCTGACAAGCTTCATGTATTTAGTTTTGGGAACAAAACCTCCATTTCTTCAGATGCACACAAGAACCGATCTCTCCGCTTGTTCTCATGGAAGAACACCTGTTTAGAGGCCTCTACACAGGGCATTTTCTGGGGGGGCAGAAGGTATCTGAGCCTATAACAAGTAACTGTATGATGATGATGTGTCTGGGTCAACAAGGCAATGCTTGGTGCAGGACTCAGAATGTCATTTAGGAAATGATGAGAGGAGGCAGGAAGAGAGGAACCGCCCTTACAGCAAATATTATGCTGTCTTTAGCCGAGTCAGAGCAGACAGATTTGGAGAGTTGATGAATAAGTCAGAGTTTTGAAAAGTATAGTTTTGGGTACCTGAGAAGACTCTCAAGTAATCCCAAAGAATTCTCCAGGATGATGAGAAAATAAAAAAAATAAAAAAAAAAAAAGAAAAAGGAATGATGCTGTTTTTTTGTTTCCTCTCCCCCAGATCTATGTATTTCTCACACTGTCTGATTCAAGAACATGGTTTTGTTTAGGAACCAAAGTGAATTCTAGGATCATTGAAGGTTCTTCAGTGTCTGAAAGGAAGGAGTCCAAGGACTGTTTGTTCTCATGTAGAGATTGTTTTTTTTTTTTTTCCTTTTTTTTTTTTCCCCGAGGCATATTTCACATATATATATGAAGAAGGGAAGCTATTTAATGTTCATCTGAGTCTGAAGAAGGAGATCATGAACATGACATCCTTGTTGACAGAGCAGAGGACTGACAGCTAAATTTGGGCCATAAGCCCCAGTCTGGAGTGGATTTTGGTTCTGGGTGACTCCCTGATCTGAGCTAGGAGGAACTCTTGAGGTGAGAGTAAGTTGATGCCTGAAGAGATGTGGGATGCTCTAGACTCATGACAGTGAAGGGCCAGTAGGAGATGCTAAGATAGGAGACCCATTGCAGAGCTGTCTCTTCTCTCTGAGACCCATGACATCCATCCAAATGTGTGCAAAGTAGTGGGCTGGTATTATTGAGACAACCCCTACTTATTGCATGTCAGCTGTGGATGTGTTCTCACAGCACAAGACCAAAACACTGAATAACAGCTGTGCCATGGAAGGGACATAACAAGTGGAAAGTCCTAACCCCCACAGACTCCCACCACAGTCATCCATGTTGTTAATTACCTGCAGGGAGGGAATTCAAAAGTGCAGAAGTAAGAGATCTGTGGGATTTCCACAGCTCTTGCAAAAACAGAGTTAAAAAGCCCAGAACCTCCTTCTCAGGGAAATTTTAGATATTTCTCTCCTTTTAAAAAAATTTCTATGTCAGCTTCTCAGCTGTACTTGCATATGGGGTACATATGGAAGAGAAAAAAAAAAGCAATGACTGGCGCCAAAGGGGGCCTGCTGCAGCTTTTAACAGTCCTCTCTGCTTACTATTAAAATGCAGCTTTACTCAGTGAAAATGCTGCTTTATTGCTGCAAAAATACTTCTCAAAGACACGGCCCTTGGAGCACATTAGGGAAACACGACATGAAGCAGGCGGCTTGAGAGTGCCAGGCACAGGGGCTGAGTGTGGCAGCCGGACCAGGCTGTCCCAGAGACACCCAGCCCTGCTGGCCCGGTAGATGGGGCATCAGCAGCACGGGGAGCTGCTTGTGGGTGGGCTGAACAGTAGATGGGCTGGGGTTCTGACATGAAAAAGAAGCAATGGTGCCCAATTCAGGGTGCCTCGGGTGACATCTCAGGGGGTAGGACCATGCTGAGCCTCTGCCCTTCCACCGTGGTTTGCTCCCCACCATGCCTCCACCGGTGGGCAGCTCTCCTCCACCTCACCTGGGCATTACTGGGGACATGACTCCAGCTCCAACAGGCTGCTTTCACCTGGCGCCTGACCCTCTCCCCTTTACATCCCCACAGTCCTGGCCTCACTTGCATGCTCCACCGTCTGTGTGCATCAAAAGGCAATTCTACATGCCTGCTCCACCCCACCACCATGTCCCACTCTGGGGACAGCTG
The DNA here is from genome assembly GCA_013399695.1 of Formicarius rufipectus. Classification (NCBI taxonomy): domain Eukaryota; kingdom Metazoa; phylum Chordata; class Aves; order Passeriformes; family Formicariidae; genus Formicarius; species Formicarius rufipectus. Next base: position 255,548 of record VXAU01000452.1, on the reverse strand, counting down.
GTCCTCCTCCTGTTCTGTCTTTTGCATGACACTGTCCAGAGGGGCTGGCCCTGATGGGGACTTCTCTTCCCATGGGCTCTGGCAGAGAGCAGGAGCAGAAGTGGCAGCCAGGACCTGGAGGGGGACATATCAACAGCACCTGGGGAACCCATTGGTTTATGATGCCTGTGGTGGGCTGAGGTTCTGCTGCTGTACCCGGGAAGTGGTTGGCAGCTCCTTTGAAGCTGCCTGCCCCCCATCTGCCTTCCAGCTGCCCTTCCTGCTGTGGCTGCCCACAAAAGCATCGTGGGTAGGAGGCAGAATGGGGAATGTTGCTGAGGTTCAGTGTTCAGTGGGATAGTGGGCTGCCCGTGTCAGGGACAGGTGATGCAGTGTTCGAGGCCAGGTTTTCATAGTGTTGGTTGTGAGCTATGGCCACGTCCCTTTGGGTCTTCCTACCTTCTTCCTTGGCACCTGGTAGTTGCTGAGTGGCAGAACAAAATCTATTTCTGATGAAGGCAAATTGCACTTCAGTGGGATGCTAAATACTTGTGCAGACATACAGAGGCTGTTTGGCTTGCAGCCGCACGAGGACAGTGATGTTTACAATAAGATCCTACACCAGGACAGTGATTCTTTCCTCATGAACCTAAATTTCTGACTCAGAGCTACCCAAATGTAGGGAACAAGATACAGGTTCACTGAGGACAGTGGGATGCCGTAATCCTTTCTGTTGGTTCTTGCCAAAGCCCCTAGAAAGGAGAGCTCATTTTTCAAGAGCTGTCTTCTTGCCTGCACGAGCTGTGCCTGTTCTCATGCACTGTATGCATCTCACCCCCTGACTGCATCCTCAGTGATGGCTGCACAGCCTCTTTAAATGCAACAACACACTGTGAAACACTCCTTTATCAAAGCTCTGTCTTTTGGCTACACCAGATCTGTGTTCAGTGCCCATTTTAAGGCTTCTTGCATGACGCTGCAGAGTTTTCTTCACCAACAGGAGGCAGAATAGTTGGAAAATGGTGCATTTCATATCCAAAAAACATGTAGATGTGGTGCTTATGGACATGGTTTAGTGATGGACCTGGCAGTGCTGGATTAATGGTTGGACTTGATGATCTTGGAGGTCTTTTCCAGCCTTAATGATTCTATATTTTTGCTTTCCCTGTTTCAAAAATATGCACCCGCAGTTACATGGTGGACAGTCTTTACCACCGATATCTGTTCACATTATCACTTCATTACAAAGTAAAGACTCATCTCTTCCTGTAGCAACTCATTGCAGAACAGCTGAAATTTTTAGCAGTTAGAGTCAGCTAAGATGAATTTTTATGAAGTTACTTCAGAAATCAAAAGTGAAATTAGAAGTTAGATTTAATTGGGAAAGTACTAGTTGCACAACATTAAGAGGTGGTGGAATCGGTAAAAAAAAAAACTGGAAAGAAAACAATGAACTTCAGGAAAACACACAATTTTAAAAATGCTTTTTTTCAAGAAATGCTATGTTTTCAGGATATTTTGGCCATACTCAAAGTTACCTTTCTGTGAAAAAGAAAAGGATCCTCTTTTTTCAGAATAGTTTCTGGGAAACTATGAGAAATCATAAATTCAGTCACCTCTACCATGCTGAAATTTCTGTGGCAAGTGCAGGTGGAGACAGAGGTGAAAAATACTGGGTTGGAATGGAAAAGAATGAGTGACTGCTCTTGGGGTATAAGAAAATAACACAGGTGTTAAAGTGCCTTCCAGTGCCAACCTAAACAAAGGGTGGTCTGTGCTGAATTTTCCTTGGAGTGACAAGGATGTAGTTTCCAACTACAATGAGATTTCTTTCCATAAAATTTAGTTTAGGAATCAAGATTGTGTTTTCAAACTGAAAAATTAAAAAGTCCAGGGATTCCTAGACCTGTGTGCTTTGACAGAAAGGTAGATTTTAATAGCATTAGCACTGAGTGGACAAATGGGACTAATTTGTAGGATAGTGGACTCCAGATGTAAAAAAAAAAAAATTGTTAGTGATAAAGATCTATGGGGACTATGTTCATGCTGATGAAATGCCTGGTTGTTGTTACTTACAATGTAATACTCGTTCCCCATGGATTTTTTGTTTTGTTTTGTTTTGTTTTCATCCTGTGCCCTTTTTGAGGGCAGGAAAAGAAGAAGACACCAAAAGGATTTAGAGGATGTGAGTGGGGTCAGGCTCTGCACACGCTAAAATAAAAACAAACTGTTTGAGGTCACAGACATTGTTAAATTGCACTCAAAATGTCCAGCGCTTTTGTTCCAGCTGGTATCATAAAGCAGATGTTTTGTTGTTTGTTACATAGGGAGATAAAGCTGAGCTGGTGTGATGGGGACTGTTGTAGTCTGCCTGGGGCACTGTGCCAGCAGGAGATGCTTCAGACCTTGGCTGCTGTGCTTGCCTCCTAACAAGAGGCATGAGGTCTGCAGAGGTGATCAGGAAGGGGTGATGGAGACCCAGAGTATGGTGGGAACCTCCTGACTCTGCTCCCTCCTGCTGCCTCCAAGGAAAAGAAGAGGGAAATGTGTGGGGATTTCTAAGGCAAGGCATAACTTCTGCTGATGGACCTTCAGTGGCTGTCCCAGGAAAAAAACAAAGGGAAACAGGTGGAAAGGGATCAGCCTCTGTTTTGTCCTTGGACCACTATGGGACCTGTGGGTTTTCCCTCTCCTGTGTGGCATCCCTGTGCAGGAGGAGGGCAGACCAGCTCTTGGATAGCCTTGAGCAGTGTTGAGCTCCTCATAAAGACCACTGATTTCAGAGGCAGCTCCTCTAAACTCATTTCCATCAGCAGCTGATGCCAGAGAATGGCATCAGACTGTGTGTTGCTTCACCCTAGTGGGAGCAAAATGGTTCTCTGGGCTATTTTGCCTCCAGAACCTCCTGTCATCCACTGTTAGATGGGACACACAGTAGTTTAGGTGGAATTTCTGTGGCTACTGAAACATTTTGACCTCTAAAGTGACCTTGTTCCTCTATCAATGACTAATATAAGTGACTAATAATATTCAGGTTTCTTTTCTGATTACTCTTTTTAAAAAAGAATAATTCTTGGGATTTGGTGTAAGGTAGCAGTTGCAAATAGACAACATTTGTTTAGACATATTAAAATACACGGACAAAAATAATCCCAAGAAATTTCAGAAGAAGAATTGTCTGGCTAGTAAAGTTCTGTTGCTCTATGTAATATTCCCTTTATAATGTGGGTTTGTAGTTTCAGATCATGCCATAAAGAGCGGATAGCTCATGTGCCCTGCTGAAGGCTAATCCACTCTTGTAACTCTGTGTTCAGCTTTTATTAAAAAAAAAAAAAGTGTGATCTGAATCGTATTCTGCCTCCTGAATTGCTTGCTTTTCTTCTCACTTATTTTTGCCCTTAGTGATTCTTGGCATTGCTTTTTTGAGGGATGTTACATAACAGACTTTAACAACTGTAGCAGTTGTTTAAACATTAACTACAGCAAAATGAATGTAACATCATCATATTATTCTAATAGGAGGTGATTTCCTTGCCTCAGAAACTGGAAGATCCGCTTGTAGCATCCGGTGAATTAAAGTCCAGGAGGAAAGAAGCTGGGAAAGAAGACAGAACAGCCAGTGTCTTTTTCCTTTGAACAGTCGACATCTTCTACCACCACACCCTTTTTATGGCTTCAACATTTATGAGCTGATTTGATAAATCTGTACTGTTAGGCTTATTTACATATTTTGAGGTTACATGTCCAAGGCCTAGGGCTGGATTCATTCTATACCTGTAGCATCAGAAGTAAACACACAGATGACTAATTTCCCTGGTCTTTCAAAATTAGGCACCTCTGGAGAGTGGTTCACATGTTGCTTGGGACATGTTGCCAACTTTTTAAAAGAGATTAAGGCCAGTTTTGCAAAATGCATTTCCAAAGTCATCTCTTTATTGAAAATTCAGGCAACCCCCAGGAAATCTTGGCAAAGAAATGAACCTCCAAGTCACTACCCCAAAAGGAACCAGGCAGAGAAAACATTTATGCAGTTTGCCTGGCAAAAAAGATTTGAAACAGTTTGGAGAAGCACCTTTCAATCACATTGCAAAGATGTTCTGTACCAATGAAGATGAGGCTGAGGGCTCAGTGAGATTGTCAGACAATGCCAACCTGTAATGCATGTCTGTCAAGAATAGGAATTGGCAAGGCAACACTTTTCAGATTCTACTAAGTAGAAGCTCCTTTTTCTAAGCTGACCATTAAATACGCAAGAATCTAAATCTCCCTGAAAATCCCATTCCTCAGGAGTTAAGTTGCTTTTCAAAATGGTATTTGGGACCCTAAGTCATTTTTCAGAATGCCTTTTTCAAATATGTCCTTGTAGATGCTCTCAGATGCTGCTTGTGACCAAAATTGGTTGGGAAGGTTGTGATATCCAAGAAAATTTGATTATCAGTTTGTAAAACATGTTCTTAGGCAGATTGAGTGAAAAGAGTAATTCTATTTAGCTTGACGTATCTGGTAAACATAAAGAGAAAAAGGGCTCTGTAGTTGGACAGGTCTTATCTCAATATCTTTATTTACATGTTCAAAGAACACTGACGCAATTGAGCTACCAAAAGAACTGCTTTCCATCAGCCTGGGAACAGAAACAAATGAGTATTTAATAGTGTTGTATGAAAACTATGGCAAATGTTATGTAAAACTGTGCAAACAGAATGTTTGTGTTCTAGTTCCAGGTCATTTAGTGGGCAAAAAGAGAGACATTTTGGGTGAAATAGCCATGAAGCAGTTTATTATTATATAAGGACAGGAACTGCTAGATCAAACTAACGGTGACATGCCGAGAAATAGATTCTTCACAGCAAAAAGCAAGACATCCCAGTGTAGATAATTATGAAATAGTCTGACCAAAGGGGAAATTTCTGCATAAATGACTTTAGTCGTAAAAGGCTACATGTTTGTATTGCTTCTCAAAGGGTTTTAGGCTGATTTCCCACAGATACAAGGCTTATGCAACCAATGTGCTGCCCGGTTGTGCAAATCTCTGATTCTCTCACTCTCTGTCTACAGCAATTTCTGAACACATTAGATCTCCTCAGCCACGTGGAGCAGAGGAGGGGAGGTCTCACAAACAGTTAATTTCTAACAGGTTTCATGAATATAAGTGGCTCCCCAGTGAGGAGAGGCAGGTAGTTGTGCCAGCTCAAGGTGAGATTACACCTCATTAGAAACCAGAGAAACCACATGGGAGAGCATCTTATAAGTGCTCCAGCTGTGGGAAAAGCTTCAACCATGGCTCTCCATCAACATGGGATGCAAATCCTAGGTAAGAACTAGCACTACTGGTGCTATCTCTTTCTCCTCTTGATTATGGCTTTGGGTATCCTCAGGATCTAATATAAATGCTTGATTCTTTGTGACTGAGCACGTTCTTAGCTTTAACAGCCTCCAAGGGAACAAATGCTGGTTGAATAAAGTGCAGATAGGACATTTCATTGATACCAGAAATCTACAGATTTCTTTGCAACAATTTGTATAAAGTAGCCGGGCCTAATTAGTGCATGATGCTCTTTATGGACCAGCAGGGTAATTTGTAAATTAATTAAATGTAAGTTGAAGGCAGTCTATTGCCTCTTGGGAATGGTAGCATTAATTGTTTTAAGGTGTTGAAACCTTTTCTCTGCCACACTGGGCTGTTTGACCCTTCTCTGGAGTCAAAATCACATTAGAAGGGGCTGTTTGACCCTTCTCTGGAGTCAAAATCATGTTAGAATATTTATATTATCCCTCTTCTCAGACCAGGACAGGGCCACTCCATGGCATCCATCTTTTTCGCACTGGTCTGTTGTGGAGACCTCAGGATGAAAGTAATGTTTTCAAAACTTGGCCATCACTTCTCATCACAGTGAGCTGTCCCATGCCAATCCATTCCCCTGTGCTGTCAAATGCCACATCTTGTACTGCTTCTCCATTGCCTTAACAGCAGCATGAATTAAATGAGGCCTCCTAGGAGAAGATCCCTGGTCCTTGCCACGGTGCTCATGTTGGCCTGGATGTTGTTTAGATGTTGGAAAAAACTTCTGATAAGAAGTTCTAAGGTGGAAAGGTGGGTCCTCTGAACTAGAAGGAGACATGTATGTATATTTCCCACAAAATTCAGCAGCTGGTATAACTCTGCGATTGGGGAAACTTATTCATAGATATTTTGGCAAGTTCTCAAGGTAGTTTCATTTTAATTGCAATTGCACAATCTCTTTTTACTTTCTATTAACATTTGTGCAAGGACTATACTGTTCCTGGGAGCAGTATTGTGAATGCACTTTGACACACCCACCTGTGTGTTGCTTGCTCCTAAAATAAAGTAAGCAAAATAATATTAATCTGTATTTCATTTGGAAGCCCAAGTGCTTTATAAGATGAATCAACTTGTCATGGACAGTCAGGACTGGCAAGTAATATATCATGTCTGAGGCAGTGGATTACATGGTTCAGCTGTTTGACTGCAAACCTCAAATACACAGGAAACCATAGTGCTGGAGTCTGTTTAGACAAGATATTAATTGAATAAGTTTCAGAAACTGGCACTGTTTATACATTTGTCCCCACAATGAGCAGAGCCATGTGTTCATTCAGTTTTCTGGAAGGTGTGGCTTCGATTCATGTACAAGTGCTTGAAAGAATCCAGTGGCCTGAGAGAGGAGCCGTGAAATCTTACAGGTCCAAAGGGACACAAACTCTGGTAAGTCCAAAGGACTGATGGCAGTTCCTATCAGTTTCTTGCTGAAATAAGGCTCTGAAGAATTTTGCTTGGTCTTTTGGTGAAGTAGCTGAGCATTACACGTTTTTGACAGGACAACCTATCTGATGTAATACTGTGCTTCTCTGAGAAGCCACGCCAGTGTGCTATTTTCTATACCTTCTCTTTGGCTCTTATATATTTGTGTCCATGTGTGCAATATGCTTTATGTTCCAGTCTTGTATGTCTAACACACATTCTTGTTTCCCCCCTCCCACATAATCTATTATAAGGGTGGCTTTTCTGGCTTTTAAGACTGGTGTTAACAAGGATCAGATGCTGCCATCACTTATGAAAGAATTAGGTTTCCTTTAACATTAGTAGTATGCACCAGTAAAAAAAAAAAATCAAAAAATCACTGTGGACACTCCAGTGAAGTTCTTGTATTTAGCAGGTGAAAAGCCAATACTCAGGCTGTAGTGAGATCTGCTCATGGAAAACCCCTGGAAGCTGTTTTTAGCAGCAAGGCATTAGTCACCCTTGGAAGGCTGCTGGCTGCTCTGCACTTCTGGCTCACGCTGTGCCGTGCTGCGCCACGTGCAAGGATTGCTTTGGATGCTGCACAGTGTTAACAGCCACTCCCACTCAGCTGCAGGTGTTGAGTCTGAGTGCACAGTTCCTGCTTATTTTAGGAAAACATGAGCTCACGCTCCAGACAGCTTTCTCTCCAGCCAGAAGATGTTGATTATGGTCCTTCCATGCTCTGGGAGACTGGAAGGGGGGTGGGTAATGCCCCACATATGCAAGGGGTGTTTGGTGGGATTTCTGTTGAATCAGTCTGGGGACATGGGGTGGCAAAGAGACAAGGCAAGGGCCGAGAAAAGGATGTTTTCCATACCAAGTGGAGATCTGGCAAAGAGGAGACAGCAGAGCAATGAGGTCATGGACAGAGGTCTGAGGAGTGCAATCTATTTGATCATCAAAAGTGGTGGATTAAGTCATGCTGCACTAAGGCTAAGGCAACTCTTAAAAAAAAAAAAAGTGAAAGGGAAAATGCAGGTGATGAAGGAAGAAGTCAGTTTAATAGACTGGAAAGCTTGCAGGGCTGCCACCTCAGAGCAGTAACTCTCCTTGGGAAGAAGAAAAGCATCTGCCACCAGATGGGCGTTTATTCATCCTCTCCGATTTCTAGTATCCTCCAGTATCCAGCACAGCTGGGCCAACCAGGGAGGGGACCCTTGCTCACTGCCCCAAGATGAGTGCAAGATTTGGCTGGCTAGCACAGGAGAGGGAGGAAAGATCCAATGAGGATGGCACTGTGCTGTCTGTGCAGGCATAGGGATGGGATTTGGCATGAATCAGCAGAGACTCAGCCAGGTCACTTTTTGGGGACCAGCCACCCCTTTCCTTCCTTGGTGGCTGAGACAGGGATTTGCAGAGAATAAAGGCTGCTAATACACAGTGTCATTGCTTTATAAGGAAAAGTCTTGAAATAATACATACTAACAGCTTTTGTTGATGTCTTCATGTCAGTCTAAGAGCGTGTGGACCTTGAACTGGATAAACAGAGCTGGGAACACTTTCTGATGGAGGGTGTTGAACAAATATGAAAGTGTTGGAAATGATACAGCACTTCATTTAGACATCTTGTGTTGCAACAGTGTGTTTTCTTTGAAGAATCTTCAGGGCCAGGGTATTCAAAATGCCTAGATAATAAAGCATGAAAAGTATAACAGAAAAAACCAGGTTGAACAGAGGGTCTTGCTTCATGCAAGACTGTTGAGAGAGGAAAACTGGTTGTCTCAGCTGCTGAACTATTCTTTCAGTTTTTCTGCTACAGCTTTCCTAACCAGTGGAACAATAGGGTCTTAAATATTAATAGGGGATCCTCCTAGTGCAGGGAAGCCCCGTGGGTGTCCTCAGGATGCGAAGGTTACTTAGGAGAGGCTACAATTGTGTTTTGACAAGGCATGTCTCTCTGTATAGGACCAGAAACATGCGAGAAAGTACAATACAATGAGAAACTCTTTCCTCTGTTTCCATTCTGTGGCTTCTGCAATAATCTTTCCAAAGAACCTCATAAACATCTAAGTAGTGGTGTTTTTAAAACACTGCTGTTATGGTAATAGTTTAGTGCTGCCTCCTTTGTTATGTGTTAATGGTACCCTTCTCTTAGGTCTACTAATAAAAGAAACTTAAACCTCAATGTGAAAGTCCTTGTAAAGTTACAAATCAAACACACTTGTGCTGTTTTCCCCTGATATGTAAGACGCTGGAGTGGCAAGTGCATTGGGGGTTAGTGTCAGACCTTAATCAGGGAGCTTGCCATGTCAGCTGCAAAGCCTGTCTTCCTACAGGGCAGAGCTGTAAAGGAGTATTTTACATAGTGAAAGGTCTCTTAAATGGGAAGGGAAGGAAAGGGGAAATTTCAGACAAATTAGAAATATAGAGATTATGACATCAGGAATCTGGATAGAATGGTTTATAATCTGAATTGCACTTTGATCACCTCCTTAATATAACATTTGAATCAACCTATGGAATATATTCATATAGAATTTATATCCCTGCAAGTGAATTCTCCTGGCTTGTTCACAGGTCTGTGGAAAACTCTCGGTTACAGTCTTTAATTCTATATATTGCCATTAAAAAAAAATAGGAAAAGAAGAATGGATCTGATTTTCCCAAACTGTCCAACGTGTCACTGACATACTGTGCAGACAGCCCAGTCCTCAAAGCACTAGACTACTGTTATCTTTGTAAGGAGGTGATGAGTGTATGTAGATTGGTAGGGTCTGGGGATTTTTGAAGAAAGCTATGGTTTAGATGGCATCCCTCTAAAGCCTCACAGCTTTATATTTCCTACGGTTTCTGTGAGCAATTGCTTATTGTGGAAATAAATGAAAGAAAAATCCATACGTGAGTGGGAAGTACAGGCTGATTTCTGGAGAAAAATACAGTGGAAAAGACAGGAAGACTGAATTTAGACAGATCTAGAAAATATAAAAACGATGCCAACTATTCCTTTCTTTTTGCCAAGACAGTGTGCTTTTATAAATAGACTGACGGTCTCTGTACATTATTAGGAGGTGGTAGTTTGGCTCACCTAATCTTGTCTGCGTGTGCTTTTGTGCAAAAACAAGGACTGTCCCATGGAAACACTGTGAAGGTTAACTCTGGACCATGAAATGAGCTGCTAGAGGCAGAATCACATTCCCACATATGCTGTACTTTTCTTAGGGTGGCATAAGGAAGTCAAAAGCTTTCAAAAATGGCACTGAAATTTAAAAAAATGAAATTATTTTTGTAGATGGAAAAAGGCAGTGAAAGTAAGAGTGAGATCTTGATTGACGCTTCATTTTTGTTGCCAGTGGTCCCAGGAAGAAGGCAGGATCCTTATATTTAGCCATCTGGTTTCTACCACAGGATACAAGAGAGTTGACAGGTTTCCACCAGGAGGGTTAGGTTCTGTTAAAGCGGCATATTCTCATGGAAATTATTTTCTGTTGGAACATTTTTGGCTAACTTTCGGCATGAACATGAAAGGCTCTGACAGCAGTGCTACAGTTACTTCACAGAGTAACCACAGAGGCTCTGGAGGGGCAGGAGGGGGCTAAAGGCACGGTCCCTACCTGTTTGTGGTGATGTTGAATGTGAGCTGCCCTGTCTGCAGCTCTGGCCACCCCTAAAATGCTGCTGTGATGAAAGCCTTGAGGGCTTGCAAGCAGTGTGGCGCTTGCTGGAGTGGTGATGGCTGCATCTGCCCACGCAGGGCTTGCTCCCTATGGGCGAACCGGCCATATTATGACTTTCAGCCTTGTTTTAATCCGATTGATGGAGTGGCTAGAGATGCTGATAGGATTAGAGCTCAGCAGGATGACGAAGCACTTGGGATTTGCCTTCGTGCAGATCCTTGTAGCACACCAAAGGAGAATGGCTGCTTCTGATTTACAAGCTGCAAGAACCTTGCACTGAGGTGGAGTGTTTTCTCCAAAACGTAGGTCCAACCCAAATGCAACTCACAGTTTGCAGTCAGGACTTGGCCTGACATTTTTCTGACTATGCCCAATACCTTGTGCATGATCTCAAGCACTGGGACATTGCTGTGGCAAACCCAGAGGCACTGTGGAGCCATCATGTGTTGGACTCTGCTTCCCATGAGGTGACCTGCTAGGTGACAGCTCTGTTGGCACCTCTCTTCCCTTCGCCAACCAGATGATAACTGACGCAACTCCTCCTGGGACTGGCCAGCTCAGAAAGGATGTTAGGCTGGGGTCTCTAGCAAGTGTAAATCACCCCCTTCTCACTGGCAGCAGTGGAGCAAAGCGGATTTGCACTGTCTATGAATTTCGTTCACTACACTTAAATAGACTCCTTTTTATTTTCCCCATGTGAAAAAAGGAAAATTAAAGGAAACAATTTCTACACCTCCTGCCTATTTTGTTTGTAGGAATGGTGTCTCTAAATGCTCCAGCCCGAAGTACCAGTGCTTCTAATAGAGTAAACTGCAAGTACATTGCAGCAGTCATCCCATAGGCTTTCACAGCGACTCCCTCTTGAGTGAGCCTCCAATTTTAAGCTCTGAAAGAGCAGCTTGACACCCTGTGACCTGCCTGGTAATGTTCCTAATCCACCTCTTTATAAATACACGTTCTCGGGAGGGGTGGTGGGGCAGCGGGGGAGGATAGCGCGTGCGGCAGGGAGGATCTTGCAGCCTCGCACTGTGCTTGCGGGAAGCTGATGAAGGTGGTCACAGGCTAAGTGGATTAAACCCAGGGAACATCAGTTCAAAAATAGGAGCTGTGGCCCGACACAAAAATCTTGGGAAGTGAGAGGATTTGCTGGTGGCCAGTGTCAGGCCTCCAGAGGAAGCGAGGGAGGGTCCAGTCTCACCAGTGTTTCCTGTGCTGGCTGTGGATATGGCCTGGAGATGCCCAGGGGATCCTCGTGGTGTTGCTCTGCCTGGCTCCATGCCCTGCAGCTCACACGCATCCCTGCAAGTTGCAGCTGGTAAACCAAAACCAAAGCAGGGTTATGCAGGGGTGGCTGCAAGAGTGGGTTGCTCCCCACCTGCACCTTGTCCTACCCTTGTTTAAGCCCACCAGGTGTCTGGGCTTGGTTAGGCGTGGCAATGCCTGACACTAAACCTCTTCCAGAAGGATAGCAGCTCATGGAGTTAAAAATAAGATGGAGATACATTAATTAAAAAAAATTAGAAGTTAATAAAAACCCATTACAAAGAGGAAAAGTTAAAAATACAAATAAAGTGATAAAAACTAGCCTCCCCATCTTGTGCCTCCCCAAAGTTGTTATTTCTCCTTTTCTTCATACAGGGACTGATGTCCTTCATGGAAGTGGCTGGTTTTACCTTCTGTCTTGCTCCCTGAAAGAACATCTCCAGGCTTTGCTAATCACAGTGATACCCAAGCTAATGACAGTTCTTGCTCCTCTATAATATCTGACATTTTGTGATTATTCCTTTTTGACTTTGCCCCATTTCTTTTCTTCACATTGACTGATGTTAAGCCTATCTTTTAAAAGTACTTGCCCTTGTAATCTAAAACATGTGTTGATTGCCTGTTTGCTAACTCAAAAGCAGCTGAATGGCCTTTGGACCACATATTAAAAAAAGATTAATCTTGGACCCAGTTTAATCATATTAATGATTTTAATTTTGAAGCTACACAGGAAAGATACACAAATTAAAGCACAGTGTGAGGGGTAGTGACTTTTTCTAGCCCAATATTATTAAGATAATAAGCATATCTTGCTTTCCGATTTTTCCTAGATCTAAGTACACAAAAGAAGCCCTGATGGATTTCATATATATAGGTTCTGAGCTAAAAAATGGCAGCTACGATGTCACATCTGTCCTTCAGCTCCTGGGAAAGGTTTGTCCTAATACTGCAGGAGTTAACAGCTTAGGGGGTGGAAACATCCCTGAAAGTCTCCAGGAAGATAATACTTGGGAAGACAGGTTTAAGCTAAATAAGAAAGCAGATTTCAGCAGCCTTCTTGGAAACAACCTGACCAGAGGCTTGTGATCCATTTCTAAATTTGGCCTTTGCATTTTCCATGTGCAGGAAGTGATGAAAATGGCAGCAGTAATCCCTGGTGAATTTGGACACGCACTTCAGAGGCTGAATGCCTTTGTTTGTTATAGGGCTGCTGTAAGTTGGGTGTTGTAAACATGAGTCATGACAAGTTTAATTATGACAAAAAACATGGGAAATGTAGCAGAAGGTCACGCATCTTCCTTTGCAGTTTTGGCAGCTGAAGATTTTTCTGAGAGATCTGAATGTGCTACACCAGCGCAAATATAAATACAGGTTTTATACTGATTTTCACATTCCCCAAATTACTTTTACCCTTGTTTTTCAAACAGTGCTAAAATAGTATGAATAGGACAAACCTGATCTAATGCATAAATTGTGGCAAGCCAAACTGTAGCTGATGAAAATAAAAGATGTGGTGAACATATGCTAAAATTCCTACAGTCAATTTGGTCCTCCCTCAACAATGACAAATTTACTCCTGGATGAATGAGGCTAAATGTATCAGACCCTCAAATGCACACTTGTCAATGCAGAACCTACCTGTTTCTCAGGTTTTCAAATGCACATTTGCTGTTCAAATGAGCATGTGCTTGCTGATGGAGTGAGAATTTGTTCTGGACTCCCTTACCTTAGCTTTGCTTCTCTGCAGATGTTGTGTGGAGACTCAGATTTTGGTTCAGACAGCTTTTTTCCTAAGCCAGTTTATATACTGAACAAAGCAGTCTGTATGAGTTGAGAGCTATAGGTTCAGTGTTCTTGAGAAGATGATGGAGATACCACCTTTGCAGAGTGGAAAACAAATTCAGGGGGTGGGCATTGACTCAAAGTTTTGCTCACTGAGGGCACTTCAGGGAGCTCTCTGTGTATTTGGGAATCTCAGTGATGCCCAGTCACAGCACAGTGCTTAATGTCTCACAAATAACACAGCATATGTTGGGATGAACTGCATCTACTTTAACACTGGCCACTTAAAATCTAAGCATCCTGTTAAGTTAGTCAATTGGACTCTTCCTATTAGTAAGATGAGAAAAAGAGGCAGGTAGAAATATCTAAAAAGAATTGGTCCCATATCTGCAGTAGACATACCTCCATAGGTGCCTATTTCTCACCAGCAAAGCCAGACAAGGGAGCCCTGGTGATTAGCTGAGGTTGCCAACCTAACTAACTTCATTAAATTAAATGAATCCCAGCCTCAGAGACAGCAGTGCTTGTGCCAAAACACTCCTTCACATGCAAGACTTGTAAAAGCATGCTTCTTCAAGACTTTAGACAAGTTTATACCAAATTGGAAAAGTCTATTATCAAATAAAATTATCTTGAGGGTTTTGAAGTCCAAGAGGAGCAGATTCATACTGGTGCAGGCAAAATCCCCTAGCATGTGAAATAGGTTAGCTGGGAAGAAGCTTTTAAAAATATAAGACTTTTAGGTTAATGCAGCCTCTGGATTTTCCTAGAACTTGTGCTCTTAAGTCCTTCAGAAGCATTTGAAAACACCCTAACCAAATTAAAAAGTAGTATTAAATTTATGAAACTGGGAAAATGAAATTTGTATTCTAAAGGAAATTCAAGTCCAAGACTTACAGAGTCTATCTCAGGATTCAGAAGTATTTTAAAATGCATCTAGATGAAAATTTCCTAATAATTACACAAATAACCCTAATATGTCTTGGAAAATCTGTCCCCCAATTGCTCCCCTTTCTCATTCCCTTTAATACAAAGCAGCAAAATAAATGAGTAATTTCAGATTGTCTGACAGCCTCTGTGATTAAAACATTTCATTACCATAAAACAAATGTTTATGTTTGAGTGAAGGTTTTGCATAGCTTACTATCTAAAAATGTGTGTTTTGGATCATTCTGGTTATGCATATGGATGGATTTATCTAACGTTTCTCAATTAAATCACTATTTTATTTTTCGTACCTTACTAATAAGTGTGAAACCAGATCAGCCTGATTTTCTCATGAAGATGTTTTGCACTTACATTGTGTTTGCAGACTAGAAATGCATGTGTGGGAACAGTGTGAATTTCTGGAGAAATTAATGATGGGTAATTTTACCATGAGATTTTTCAAAAGCCTGTGTACTCTGTGTGCTGGTTTAAAGGTAAACCAGCAGGAGAAATGAATTCAACTCAAGAGAGATTACAAGTCAGAGTTACAATTTACTAAAAAGATTACAATAAATAAAATGATACAGAGAATATTGGGTTTAACCCACAAAAACCAAATGCATAACCTGGCACCCTGGGGCATGAACAGAACTGTGTTTTTTAGT
The DNA here is from genome assembly GCA_013399695.1 of Formicarius rufipectus. Classification (NCBI taxonomy): domain Eukaryota; kingdom Metazoa; phylum Chordata; class Aves; order Passeriformes; family Formicariidae; genus Formicarius; species Formicarius rufipectus. The sequence goes on along the minus strand of VXAU01000452.1, from coordinate 240,516 downwards.
CCCTGTGCTGAGCGCCACGTGGGTCCCCTTGAGTGCAAAGTAAAAGGAAAGGAAAATCTGTCAGTGAGGATGATGGTCACAGTTCTGACAAGCAGTGATTGCAGTTTGTTTGAGAGTGGCAGTCACATTCCTGTTGAATTTCTGGTCCTCCTCTGGATCCCACAAGTGGTACCTCATGTCCCAAAACCTGAAAATTATACATACTCAGGTTCAGGTGGTAATGCCCAGCACCTCCCCAGGGTGAGGAGTTTCACAATGAAGGATTTAACTCTGTGAGTCCTGGGATATTTTTGGAATCTGATGATTTTGGTTTTTGCAGCTGCCTGTTGTGCCAGTCCCTTATGGCCCGTTAGCAGACATGATCCCTCAGAATGGGTGTGAAGGTGCTAATGCCTCCCCAGAGCAGAGTTATCACAGCTGAGTCACTGGTGTGAAGACAGAAACAATCCCCTGTCTCACAGGGTTCTTTCATACCCAGCTTGTAGTCTGAGGTGTGCCCTGGGCAGCTGCTGCAAATGACAGTTCATCAGAAATGACAATGGAGGGTGAAGAACACACAGTTTTGGTTACACCCACACAGTGATAAACTGGTCCCAGCCACTGCAACTATGACACTCTGGTTTTCAGGGAAGAGTGTGGAAAGGCCAATTATTTACAGGGACAGAACAACATGGGAGATGAAGACCCGTTCCATTGTGCAACATACCTATAAATGCACAAAGGCTCCAAAAAAATAGTGATAGAGAAAGGCCCTTCCTCTGGGAGCAGCACAAGGAGTTGTACCTCAAAAGGGAATGCTCCCAGTCATTGCAAAATTAAGGTAGTCTGCACTAATATCCTCCAGCCACTTCTGTTACAAGCTGCTGCACTGGTAATGTTGCAGTAGGATTAAACATCGCTCTGCAAAGGATTAACAAAGGCATGGCTGCAGCCCTGTGCAGGTCCCTTGGCTGCGTTGGTGGCAGGGGGTATTTCCTGACCTCTGTGCACTGGTGTTGTGTGGTGGCAGCAGCTCTTGCCAGCCAGGCTTTGCTCCCTGGATGTGTGGTGCTCAGCACAAGCATTTCAGTATGAATGAAAACTGGTGGACCTGGGTGGCTTTGTTGAAGTCCTGTGTTTCTGTCTGGCTTGGGATGCACAGCAGCAAGCCCAGCATCCTGCAGGGTCCTGTCCAAGCAGAATGGCTGCAGCAAATGTACTGATTAGCACCGATTCATTAGTCTAGTCAACTTGAATGCCCTATGCATTTCTCTCAATGCTCCTTCAAAGCCCAGAACTGAAGGGCAGATGAGCACTATAATGAAGGGGGAGGTATGTTTTACTACCAGATTTGAGAAAATCCTATTTATAGCCCTTCTGGGATCATAATGGTTTCTGAAACATACTTTGTCTTGAGAGCTGAACCAAGGATGCAAGTCAGAATGACATCACTTCTGTAGAATCTGCATTTGCAAGAGGCAGACGGAACAAATCTGTATTAAAAACAAAACAAAAACCCAAACAAAAACAAACAAAAACCCCACAAACAAACAAAAAAATCTTGTTCCAATATCGGGGCAAGAATGCAGAAGTAGGATTTGTTTTCACTCCTTAATTTTCATTTTTCGAAGTGACTGTGTGTTGTGTTTTTTGATTGATTGTTTGGGTGTTTTTTTAGTAGGATAGGCCTTTTAAGGATAAGGAGGAATTCTGAATGATCAAAATAAGGAGTTCTCAGATCAGAATGGTGACACCAGTAGTTCTGGTCAGATTGGTGTACATTCCTGTGCATTTTGTCCAAGTAGAATAGTAATAACTAATGAAGAAAGGACTGAGGTTCCTACTGAGTCACCTGAGGCAAAACTCCTCTTTTAAAATAGGAAATTTTACCTGAGTAAGAGCTCAACATAGACTGTAAATTCTGGCCATGAAATCCTCAGCTAAGCTTGTAAGAAACCAAAATCCTTCAGACAGACAAGTAAAATAGGATTTCCGACCTCCATAGTTATTCATGTCCTGCTAAGGAGCTCTGACATCTGTGGCAGAATTGTTAAAGGAGTATTGATCTCCTGCAAAATTTGGTGTGTAATAGAGATTTTCAGACACAGGGAGACTATTGAATCCTCCTCCCTAGTTATTTCCCAATGGGATGATCAGTTGGGGAATATTGGAAATGCAGACGGCATTTCCATTTCTCCTTTTCATCCATCAAGTGGTTATTTGATGGTCTATCCAATCAGTGAGACTGGTTTGGGTTTTTTTTCCCCCCTTTTCACAGATAATATTATTGAATGTTGATGTTTGACGCAGTCCTATATTGTAAAGCAAAGGCTTAATGAAGGGAACTAGTTGTAAATAGTCCCTAGCTCCTGAGTAGAATGAAAGCAATTTCTTTTTTAGTAGTTTTAAAAATAGCCAGTGCTGTTAAATACTTTTGTATTTCAATGCCTATTTTTTCTGCTCTTTCAAATCTTTACTGAGAGTGTTACAACCTGCATCTATGGGCAGGACTTTGGAGCAGTTTTCAAAGAAGAACAGTCATGAGCACACCTGTATCACCTTCCCCAAGAAGAGCTGGATATGGTCTTACCAGTTGCATGGCACATGCAACCATAGCAGGGAGCGAGCCACAGTGTACGATTTCAGATCTAGCATTTCTACCTGACCCATGAGGGGCAAACTCTCCCAGGAGACTTCCTTGGGATGATCTGAGACACATCTTAGTAGAAAAATAAGTTGTATTGTCCTGAGGGAAAAGCATTGCTGCCTTTTCCTGAGGACTGCTTGTGCCATTACAATCTGGAACAGGGAACTGGAGTCAGTGATCTTGTGTCAGATGTCTAACTTCTTCACCTTCTTTGGAAAAGCTACCCAAATTTGGCCAAGTGATAAATGTCTATTTTAAAAAGATCCATTCCTACATGATCCATGGAGACTTCTGACTCCAGAGCGGGATTTGAGAAACAATGAAGCACAAGACCATGTGCTGGAGGAGAAAACAAGATACTGAATAGCTGTTCATTAATCAAGTGCTGGGAACAGAGTGAGAGGAGTACAGTGGTAAAAAGTAGCATGCAGTTTTTATAATTAAAGGCTGTTTTAGGATGCATATGTACAGAAGGAGGGGGGGGGTGTCTATTACACAAGCAACCTCAGTTTACACATGCCTTACTTCTGGAGTGCTTAACTTGGTAATTCTGCTGCTGTATTGTGGACACAAGAGTGGTTTTCTTCTATTGTTTGGAGCAGTTTGCTGCCTTTCAGTTCCCTGCACTTCTCCGCCTTTAAAATATGTAGAATATTTGTGACTGCCTTGTGCTGCGATGATGTGATTGCAGAGCTCTTTTCAGCTCAGTGGAAGCAATGAAAGCTTGAGCTCACTGCGAGCAGTTGCTAAGAAAGAAAGAAAGAAACCCTATTTTAAGCTGTTCCACAGAAGCACATTCTGCCTTGATTGGTTATTGATTGCAGTTTCATTATGGAGAAAGCACATTTTTAGCCACAAACATGTGCAGCCACATGTTGAGCTGCAAGTGTGAAAACTGCATCAATGTTCAAGTCTCTGCTGTGGGCTGCTCTGAGCCCAAGCATCCAAAAAGCTGAGGACCCACATTTCCCACTCTAGAAAATGGCACCAATCTCTTGAGAAAAGGTTTCTTGGCTCCTTCAGCTATATTGAGCTTTGGATTCAATTCAGTTAGGAGTTGGTTGTGACTTGGGTCTGCCAGGCTGTCCACAGACTGGTAAATGAAACAAAGCCTCAGACTGTTTTGGCCATTGGAGCGTGACTGTCTATTCTGCAAAACTGTTCGAGTGGTCCAGGGAGTGCTGGAGTCTGCATGAATTATTGCCCTCCGAGGAATGTCTAGACATGGGGGTGCAAGAGTTTAAGAGGGTGCTACAGGCCCTTCTGTGCAGCATGGCTTTAGTGTCAGACAACATGCAGGGGCATGTTCAGTGTAGTAGGAAGCCATAGGTATACTCAAATATGTATGTGTATATATATATATATGTATATAAACACAGCCATAGTTGTCAGAAATACACAGCCAGGTGATGTGTTAGAAATCTGTGAATTTTGGTACATATAAGAAGCAGTATTTGGAGCTGTACAGCTTTGGGTCTGTTTTTACCCCAGCTAAACCAGAATGAAGGTTTTGTGGCAATTCTCAGCCAAGGGGAGGAAGAATATGGGCATGGAACAGGAACAGGCCTGTGGATACTGGGCTTTTGCTATACCCTTTCTTCAGAGCCATGCCAGTTTAGTCGTTAGTTCAGAATAAATAACAGCAAAGTATCTCTCTGAATCAATGTTTATAGGAACAGAGCCCAAGGTCAGGCACATATAAAAGGGACATTTTTTTCCCCTGAAGAAAGGCAGAGTCTGTGAAAAGGAACAAGGGAAAGACTTGGAAACTGTTAGCTATTTCCTGAAGGCTTTTCTCATTCCTTTTCATGCAAGTCAATGCGTGCTTTGCCTGGATGGAAGTGGATATTTCTTTTTTCAGAAGCACTGGAGATATCTTATTTTCCATTTGTAGGAAGGTTCCAGACCCTTTCAACTTCCTCCTTTTCTTATCCTGAAAGAAGTAAAATGTGGTCACTCATGTGGACTGCAAAAGTAATCTGTTTGGGCCTGTTTTCAAAGAAGGCTGGGGACAGATATCCTACAACAACGAGACAAGAGAAAGGAATCCTCTCAGTGTCTATTGGGACTGAGTTGCTATTGAGACAGTTGTTTGTGAAATCCCTATGCTGACCTGTGGATCCAAATCATTGTCCATCCAAATTCTGATAATCTGTTTGTCATCAGCGGGCCTCTGGCCAAAGTCTGCAGTGACAGTTGTCTGACTTGCAGATACAGGTTTTCCTTTTCAGGTTGGAAGGAAAAAGGGCAGGTTATTGCTAGAAATTGTTCCTATATAGGACTGGGATACAGCCTAAATGCACATCTGGATCCATATTTCTCCAGTTTAACCCAGCTCCATCACTCATTTTGTTTTCCTTTAATATTTGATCAGCTGATCACTCTTCCTCTTTAGTCCAATGAATATTTAATCATGTATATAAAATCAAACAGTTCCAAAATGACAAATTTGGAGCCATTCTCCCCAGTCACAGCACAGAGCTGTGTAATGACTGATGGAGACTTGAGAGCCCTGTCAAGTTCTGCTCAAACTCAACACAAAAGTAGGAACCCGGACTTCTCCCACACCTATGTTTTAGGGTCTCAAGCAAAAGGAGACCTTTTCTTGACCTTGTCTTGTGGTTTCAGTCCTGCTAGCTGCATTTTGGCTGTTTCTGGTGACTGTGTTTTTGTTTCTGAGTCAGGACCTGATCCTGGCTTCCCAGGCAATAGGTTAGTTTGGGTTCCCTTGCTTGGAGCCATTCCCTAGGATCATAGACTGGACTTGGACAGGGCTGGTTGGATTGACCGACCAAAGCAGAGCTGGGAACTGAGAAGTATTGCTGGGTACCAGGACTTCTATTCTTTCCTAGTCCTTGGAAGGACTAGGAATGTACCCAGATTGCCCAGCTCCCTTCAGGCCTTGTAAGGAGGGAACCTGATTTCTTGGCTGAGTACTGAGAATTCACTAGGCAGCAGTGGGATGAGGAGGAGTAGGGCATTGCAAATGCTAGAGCAGACTTGAAGGGTCTGTTCCCTGGCTTTGGTACCATCTTAGCTAGTACTAGACTCAAACGTATCTGTCTTCTGGGGTCCTCCTTTCCTTGAAGAAGCAAACGGATAGATTTTATATCAGAAATATAATGCCATTCAGTAATGAACTGGAAAAACTTGCTTGCACCATGCTGATCGCCATAAATAAAGGCATCTAACCTTTGTTTTTGTTTTAACTGTACCATAAGTCTGATTTCTGGAAGTGCTTCTTTTTTTTTTGTAAATTTTAAGCAAGGGGCTCAAAATGAGGCGTATAGGATCATATCCTCACTACTATTTCTCACTACTTCTCTAGCAGAAAATAAGTTTTCAAAAGTAAGTCAAGACCACATCAAAATCATATAATCTCATGTCCACTTCTGCTTAATGAGGCATATTCATTTTGATCGGTTAGCACAAACACTTATTCATTCATCCTTTCACTAATCAGTCAACCACAAAAATATAAATGACATTTAAATGGTGCAGGAGGAAAGACACGCAGGTTAGCTGGGCTGGAGGTAGGGCCAGTAATTCCACAGTGTAATAAGAAGGCTGTGAAACACCGTCTGAACTAACTGAAGCTGAACTGGAAGATACGGGTTTTGTTAAGGTTAATAACAGCTGACAGCTTGACCTATTCATGCCATTTACTGTACCAGAGTCAGTCACATGCTCTTCTTGTCTCTTCTCTCTGCCTATAAGTTAAAGAGGGTGATGAGAAAGTTGAGTATTAATGAGTAAGAACTGGGGGGAATGCCAACAAGGCTGGATGGGAGTCTGTTACAGACCATACAACCAGGGTGAAGAGACAGGTGAAATACTCTGTAGGCAGGTGGGAGAAGTCTCACAGTTGCTGGCCCTTGTCCTTGTGGGAGACTTCAGCCTATCAGATGTCTGCTGGAAATACAACACAGCAGACAGAAAACAGTCCAGGAGATTCCTGGAACATGTGGAAGATAACTTGCTGACGCAGTCGGTGAGGGAGCCAACAAGGAGATGTGCCCCACTGGACCCGCTGTTTGTGAACAGAGAAGGGCTGGTGGGGGATGCGATGATCTGAGGCAGTCTTGGGTACAGCGACCATGAAATGACAGAGGTTTTAGTTCTTCAAGAAGTAAAGGAGGGGTGTCAGCAGAACTGAAACCTTGGATTTCCGGAGGGCAGACTTTGGCCTGTTTAGGACAGTGGTTGAGAGAGTCCCTTGGGAGGCAGTCCTGATGGGTAAAAGGATCCAGAAAGGCTGGATATTCTTCAAGAAGGAAAGCTCAAAATTGCAGGAGCTGGTTGTCCCCATGTGCTGAAAGATAAGTCAGTGGGGAAGAAGATAAGTCTGGAGGGACGGAGCTTTGGCTGAAACTCTGGAGTAAAAGGGGAAGTTTATAACCTTTGGAAGAAGGGGCAGGCAACTCAGGAGGACTACAAGGATGTCATAATGTTATTCAGGGATACAATTAGAAGGGCTAAAGCTGAACTAGAATTTAATCTGGCTACTTCCATAAAGACAATAAAAAGTATTTCTATATATACATCAGCAACACTAGGAAGACTAAGGAGAATATCCATTCTCATGGAGGATGGCTCATGGCTTGGATGGGTGTACTGTTTGCTGGGTAGAAAACTGGTTGGATGACCAGGCCCAGAGGTTGTTGGTGTATGTAGTTAAATCTAGTTGGCAGCCAGTCACAATTAGTCTCAAGCCAGCACTCTGTTTTGGGGCCAGTCCTGTTTAATATCTTTGTCAACAATCTGGATGAAGAGATTGAATACACCCTCCATCAGTTTGCAGAGGACACCAAACTGTGAATGTTGATCTGCTGGAGAGCAGAAAGGCTCTGCAGAAGGATCTGTACAGTCTGGATTGATGGCCCAAGACTAGCTGTATGAGGCTCAATAAGGTGAAATGCTGGGTCTTGCACTTGGGTTGTAACAACTCCAGGCATCGCAACAACCAGGCATCTCCCCCAGGCTGGGGGCAGAGTGGCTGGAAAGCTGCATGGCACAAAAGAAGCTGGGGGTGTGGGTCAACAGCCAGGGGAANTGCAGAAGGATCTGTACAGTCTGGATTGATGGCCCAAGACTAGCTGTATGAGGCTCAATAAGGTGAAATGCTGGGTCTTGCACTTGGGTTGTAACAACTCCAGGCATCGCAACAACCAGGCATCTCCCCCAGGCTGGGGGCAGAGTGGCTGGAAAGCTGCATGGCACAAAAGAAGCTGGGGGTGCGGGTCAACAGCCAGGTGAGCATGAGCCAGCAGTGTGCCCAGGTGGCCAAGAAGGCCAGTGGGATCTGGGCTTGTATCAGGAATAGTGTGGCCAGCAGGGAAGTGATTGTCCCCCTGTACTCAGCACTGGAGAGGCTGCATTTCAAATCCTAAAGCTGTGGGCCCTTCACTACAAGAAAGACACTGAGGTGATGGAGCGAGTCCAGAGAAGGGCAATGAATCTGAGGAAGGGTCTGGAGCATTAGCCTTAGGAGGAGTGGCTGAGGGAGCTGGGGTTGTTAAACTTGGAGGAAAGGAGGCTCAAGGGAGACCTTACCACTCTCTACAACTACCTGAGGTTGTAGTGAGGGGAAGATGGTCTCTCCTTTCATGTAACAAGTGACAGGAAAAGCAGTCTCAAGTTCCATCAGGGTAGGTTTAGATAGGTCATTGGGATAAAATTCATCACTGAAAATATTATCAAGCATTGGAACAAGCTGCGCAGGGTAGTGGCGAAGCCACCATCCCTGGAGGTATTTAAAGGATATGTAGATGTGGCACTTAGGGACACAGTGTAGTGGTGGTCTTCGCAGTGCTGGGTTAATATTTGAATTTAATGCTTTTAAAGGTACTTTCCAACCTAAATGATTCTCTGATTCTAAATGTACAATGCTGGATTTAGCCTCTGCACAGAGTTGGAAGTAACACTATTTGCATGCTGCCACCCAGACCTGGTCCCCACTGCCAGGTGTACCCAAGCACATGGTTTGGACATCTCCATCTGGATCCCTAGGGTCCCTTACCCCTGCTGTTAGAAGCACAAGATGAATGCTGATGGTGGAGTTCATGGGGCATGGGTGAATATTGAGGTTTTTCATTGTATATCGTGTATGTTTACCATCTGCTTCTATTATCTGGATCTGGACTCTGCAGGAGTCCATCAGGAGGCTTTTCATACTGTATTTTTTCTTGAGGGAAAGACATTGAAACAACATGACCCCGAACTGACTAGCAGACCTGAAAACGGTAAATTATCACAGAGAAAAGGTACTCTCCTCTCAGTGTGTTCTTGGTAAAAATGCTTTTCTGTTCTTCTGTTGTTCTAACCTGATGTTTCTGTGCAGGTAGCATAAGACCACAGACAAGAGCATTTCACAAGTAGCCATTGACTCCAGATGTGTTAGGTCACTGTGGATTACAACTGTGGTCACAGTTGTTGTCACTGACAGTTCTCACCGTGTAGCTTAATGAAATACAAGCAAGAGCAGCTTGAACTCTCAGGTGATATGTATGCTTGCAATGCATTTTTAAGGTCACATTTTGAGCTGTGGGTAAGGGTTGATGACATCATCCAACCCTTCCAGGTGAAGCTGAAATGATATCCTTATGATTGCCATCTCTATTGAAGCCACCAGACTATCCAACTGGAGAGGAGGTGAAAGGACAGGCTGGGTGAAATGTCTCATGGACACCGTTCCTCTTTAGTGACAATGTTGGGCCTCTTGGTGGTCTTCCATCATATGCACAAGGATAACCATACAGAGGTGTCAGACTTTCAAAGCTGAGGCAGAAATAAGGTTTTGGTTCTGAAATAGATCTAAGCATAATCATGAGTGGCTGGTAACATAGGGAAGATGCTGATGTTGGTAATCTCATCTTTTTGGGTTATAGTTTTCAAAACACAATAATAACTACCATTAAAAGTTTCAGCGGTGGTGTTGCAAAGGTGTGGAAGGCTTAGGTACCATGTATTGGATTCATCATGTCACTCACTGGATGGCAAAATCTGAGGTTCCCCTTACCATACATGGAAAGAAAGGTTCATTTGGCTGAGCTTATCTTAGAATGTGATGGTTTTCCCTCTGGTGGTTCCTCTTTCCCTTTCTCAATTAGAAAAATACCCTGGGAAGAACTTGCTCTGACCTGGACATGTTTCCTTTAAATGTCTAAGTGAGACCAGATGGTTCTTACCACCCATGTAGAAAGGAGACCTGCAACGTGAGCTACAACTAGGAGCAATGGATCCTACTCCTTGGCTTGTACTGTTAAACCTGCCATAGAGCTGGTCTTGGCTTTCCAAATTGCAGAAGTGCAACTGGCAACAACTACAGTGATTTTTATTTATTACTTCGCACCTGGGGGTACTAAGCAAAAACTTCTGATGTTAAGGGATATTCTGGGTACCTTCTACAGATATTGTTTTACTCTTGAAGACTGGTTGGCAGAAATGTAATTCCTTGACTGTAATTACTTTCTTCGTCCTCTTGTACAGAAAATTGAGTTGGCTTGCTTCTCTTTGAGCATGTTCTCTCCTTAGTCTAAAGCAATGTTAGAATATAAGGGCAGCAGTACAGATCTCTGTGCTTTTGCTGCCCTGCCTCTTTTCCTGTTAATTTCAGCACTGTTTCAGCTTCATGCTTGCCCCTGTGTGCTCACTCTGATCTGGGACCCCTACCAGCTGCTACAGACATGTCCTGATACCAACTGGGATGCACAGGTACTACAGCAATAGGATGACACTCAGTACTGGACCTCTATTTTTGAGATTTTGTGGGAGATGAAAGCAACTTCTATGCAACTTCTCTGTGAACTCTCAACCTCTTCAAGATGGGCTGACTCCCAAAGGCAAAGATCTTTCCCAGTTCCCATTTCCTTAGATTATTTGATCTCATGAATTTTCATGAGATGTGTGGGCACTTGACACTTGAGATTAACATGTTCTCTTTCTGCCAAAGCAGATATTTGCCAGCACCCACTGTACCCAACTGGGAAGAGCTGCTTCCAGAAATCACCCTCTTAGAAGCCTCAACCCTGTTCTGGGAGTTCCTGCAACTGGATCAGGCTTTGCGTTTATTTATGGGCGAGGAGAATAGTTGTATTTTAGTCAGACCCTCTGTGAGCATGAAGAAAAGCTGAACATCTCCTCTCAGTGTTACCAACTGGTCCTATTGTAGAGTGGTTTTGTCAGCAAGTTGTTTAAGATCTTAATCCCTTTCAGCTATTAGAGGGAACTCTGAGGCAGAGTGAGACTGGAAGCAGGAGTGATTTTCATTTGAATTTTCATCTTTTCTCTAATGCTGTAACCAGATGAAGAGGCAATGGTGTTTCACAATGTGTATTTCATTCACTACTGCCTGCTTAAAATGAGGAAGGTGAAGGAGTAAGAAGAAAAGACTTCTTTAAATCTGTAGAGAAGCACTGGTGCCTGTAAGGGCTATTTAAAGAAGTAAAGCCACTTCATCTTGTTGATCTGTTTCTGCATTGTAATTTATGCTGCCATTCACACAGTGTCAGAAAGCTATTGTAAACCCTTGTGTAAACCCACCCTGTAGACTTGAGGGCCTTGAGTCCATGGCTCTGCCAGCACTAGCATATTGGTGATAGGATAATAGCAGGTTTCACTCTTAAATGTGTTTGGGGTTTTTTGTTCAGGGCAGGGGAGAGGAGGTGGTGTTAATGTACAAGAGGAAGAATTTTAATGACTGTTGGACCACCTACTTAGCTATTAGAAATAGGCAAGCTACAGTGTATGCATCCTGGTAGAGGTGAGTTTTGAGAAGAGATGTGAAATATAAGCTAGGAGCTTTCACAAATGATTTTTGGAAGGCACTTCATGAAATGCCACCCAAGTGGCCTTGGAAGAAAGTTCAGGCTGGGAAATTACTTCAGAGCAACAGCTGGAGGAAAGTTACTATTTCTTAGGGCAGTGCCACTCACGGGAAGGAAAGCTGGACAACAGATTGTTCAGGAAGGTAACATGTGCTGGGAGCAACAGAGAAACAGGCAGAATGATGACATGAAGGAAGTATGCTTAAGGACAGGTTTTATCTCAGCTAACACTAAATAATTGGTCATTTGGGCTGTCTGTGGTGAGGAGAGCACACCGTTTTGAAGCCATGATTCATCTGATCTATTTTGGGCACTAGCCTATCTAGAATGAGGTGAATTACACCTTATATGTATCTGTGTGTCCTACTGATGCTGAGAGGAGCTCCAGGCATGCAGCATTGATACAGACATCTGTATTTTAGACACGTCAAGGAGGTGAGACTAATCCTCCTCTGCACATAGAGTGGGACTGTGAGAGAGGACACGGACGACCACATGGCATCCTGTGAATCTGGGACAGTATCCAGTCACCCTCTGCCCTTGTCTCCAGAAAAGGCAAGGAACTAGAATGACAGAGGATGAAAATCAAGAAAGGAAGAGAGAGAAAACAGAGCAGGGAGCTCTGTTTCAGCCATTCTATGCTTCAGCTCTCACCAAGAGCTGCTGCAAAGAATATTGGAGACGTAGGCTGAGGAGAATAACACAATAAATTAGAAATGGAAAAATGAGTTTTACAAGTGTTGCTAAGAAGTGGGCTTTGTCATGAACAACCAAAATTATTATAACTATCAACTAAAAAAAGAACAGTGACATTTTATTGTTACCATTTTGTTCTGAAATTGCATCCCGAAATGTTTATGAACTATCTTTATCTTGCTGCAATTTATGTTTTGCACTGAAAATCAGGTTTTGGACAATCAAAAGAAGAAAGCTTTTGTGATGACTGCAGCACAAATTTCTGTGAATGGTTCTTTAAGCTGCATTGCCAGAAATGTCATGAATCTGCTTAGAACTCCAAGGAGGGGAAGTGGTTTAAAATTCCTAGCACTGCTCTTTCAGCCAGAATAGCCATTTTGGGTGTATTTCACATAAAGCATAGCTTCAGGGCTTGATATGTCTTCATGCTGGGCCCTGTATTGTGCCAAAGAAATTCTCAATGTTTAACAAATAATAACAGAAATAAGCTGTGTAAGCATATTTGAATCTTCATGTATTAATTTGATGTGAAGAAAAATGATCTCATAGGCATATAGAAAATAGAGCAGATAGTTTAACTAAACTTAGGCTGGAGATTGTCTCACAGACAATAAAAGCACAAGTGCTGGATGGTCACCTCCAGCCATGACATGAAGTATGGCTTGTGAACTGAGATAGGCGAGCACAGATCAAAACGAATTAGGAAACCACCTTTGATCTGTTGTTTTCTCCTATTACTGTAAGTTGCAGTACTGTCATCTGTCATTCTGTGTGTGGATATTCCAAAGTGTGTGTGGTAGGACAGCCCTCTGTTACTCGGAGACAGGTACCCAGCTGCATTATTCCAATTTGGAACATGTGCAATTCCACCCATTGCTGAGGTATTTCATTTGCAGTGAAACCTTCTCAAGAAGGTGGTTCTGGATGAGGTCTTACAGCTTAGGCCCGCTGGTTTTTTTCTCCAGAGATCCTCCTCTGTGGGGATGGATGATTCCTAGTCCACACTACTCATTCAAGGCATGAGTTTCTCTCAGAGACTAGAGTCAAGCTGCAGCGGTGACCAATAACAGGGTAAGTAGGGAATATCAGGAATAACCATGTAACATTGGAGTATAAAATTTCTGGTGGAAGAAGAAAACTGAGTAATAGAATCATGCCAGATTGTAAGGAAGGTTTTGCTCTGTATACTAGCAAAACAGAGACCAGCAGAGCATTGGAAAAGCAAAACACAATAAAAAAAAGCCTCTTTGCAACATATTTCTCACCAGAAAGTTTGTAGGTAAACAAAAGCTGCACATCCCAGGTCTGTTAAATTTCTAAGCTGAGCTGGAAGATTCTTTCAGTTATATCAATATAAATATTATGAGTGCAGATCTGGCCCGTTAGTAGCCCTTTATTGGTGTCTGATATTAGATTCATGCCTGCCTCAGAACAAAAAATATCTTCTGCTGTTGTGTCAGTTTTTATTCTTCTTTCTCTTTGCTACAGGATGAGCTATTCAAGAGTGTTAAATAGAAATCATCACAATGCTCTGTTAGATAAACTTCTCTACATTGGGCAGATCATGTGCTTCAGAGACCAAATCAACTCATGTCTATCTGGTGGCAGCTTCCATTTGTATCAATGGCTGTTGCTTTGGCACAGCTGTCTAGGATTTCATGGCAGAATTTAGCAAGGTAACTGCTAGAAAAATGTCATTTCACTTTAAAAAAATATTTCCCCTCTTTTTTTACTGTAGGTAATAGATTTTTCTCTACAATAATGATAGTATAAAATAATTGTGGTAAAGGAATATGATAGGAAAATGGAAGAATAGACAATGAAAATTTTGTATTGGGATGCTGAGAGCTCAATTATGAGAGGCATAGAAGTAATAAGATTTAGGGTTTGGGTTGTTGGGGGGTTTTGTTTGTTTTGTTGAGTTTTGTTTGTGTTTTTTGTGGGGTTTGTTGGTTGGTTTTGGTGGTTGTTTTGTTTGTTTGTTGTTTGGGGTTTTTTTAGAGCAGTTAATCTGTTAGTGGGCTACTATGTTAGTTTAAAATACTGAACCCTGGTAGATGGTCTTGATCCTGTCTTTCCCTTTCACCCCAGTGCATATTCTGGGGAAATGCCTTTGCACCTCTTTTTTCTCAAAAATAATCCAGAGACAACCCTGTCTGCTTACATGATATTACATGATTCACACCACGTTACTTATAACAGGCACCCTAATTCCCTGGAAGAGCACGTCCCTTATTTAAAGTACACTGGTATTAGAAATTGCAACCTGCTTTGAAGTAAGCCACACAGAGGTTTTCACTAGTGGAGGTCAGTGGGAGGTAGGGACAGAGGGAGGAGGTGGGTGGTGCTGGCTTGAGAGGAAACTGTGTTCTCTGTGACTTGCCTTCTTGAGAACTAGAGGGGGATTTTCCTAATAGAAAACCTGTGAGCTATATGAGGAGGGTAATCCACTTGACCCTTGCCCTCTCCTAAGCCTTCAAGTCATCACAGCATTTCATTTCTTACCAGCTGCAAGACCACTTGTTGGGATTCATTTCGATTGCAATGCAAAGACAGCGTTGCTTAGCCCCGCAGAAAGACCAGAATAAGGATGTTGGGACAGGTTACGTGAGTGGGGACATGACGATCATATTTGGAGAGGGTGAGAGCTGGTGGCAGCAAGGAAGATAAACAGGGCGTGTTTGTGCAAGTGACCTTATTTATTTCAGCATGCTGAGGAGGGACCAAATGTACTGCACTGAAGGAAGTGAGTCCAGACACATATGGGAGCGGGGCCAGCATACGTGGCTGGCACAAGCCCAGGCACTGCTTTGCAGGGTGACAGTTTCGGGTTCTCAGTGCAGCTGCTGTCCTCAGTGCTGGGGGTTTAGAGCTCTTTGTCTTGCAGGCTGTGCTGAAATAGGCCCGGTGGTTGTTAAGGACTGGTGGGAAAGGTGTTCTGGCCTGGCACCCACTGCCTCTCCAGCAGTGAGGCACCAGCAGTGGGGAGAGACCCACAGACCCCCACAGCACTGAATAGACCCCTGCAAGCAACTCATTCAATATCCTAATTTGTTAGTTCAACATTTGGCTGTTGAATGGCTCANTTTTTTTTTTTTAATACTTTATTTGTTATTCTCTGAATACTTTGGGTGGGTAATTATCCAGTGTGTACTGTGTATTGCAGAACTCTGGAATATTTGCTTTGGCTTTTCTTCCTGGTTAGTTAGGGTGTGTAGTTGCTGGCGTAGATCTCACAGCATTGTTTCTGACTACGTAAATGAAATTTTTATACAAGAGAATAATGAATACAGACCAGAGAATAAGGCACATCCTGTGGCAATTTCACACAGGCAATTTTTCTTTCTAAAACCCATGAGGGGCTCAGCAGCTGTGATTATTTGCACATATAATTAATGGCTGTCCACATATGACTGATAGAAGATAACAGACACCTAGTAGCCAGAGATGACTGAGTATGGTGGGTGCCTTGAATGATCCCTCTTTTTGTCTGTGTTTTCTTTCCCTATCCTCCTTTCTGTTTCACTAGAGGCGCTTCTAAGGATGAGGAAGAAAACCTTCATTTGAAACTTCATAAAACCAAAGGCTGCCTGTAACCAGCTTCAAATCTGGACAAGAGTCAGCGCGTAACTTCAGTGTTAGTGTTTTCACCATTCAGCATATCTCATGGATGGAGTGGCATTTTCAAACACACAGAGGGTCACTGCCACACATGTGGCAATGTATGCACACACGTGCACACCCACTGCTGTACACATACTTTACACTGCAGCCAGCTTGGCTGTGGTGCCAGCAGCAACCCGGCTGTGGTGAAGAAAGCTCAGCCTGATTGTTTCCTCAGCTCCCCATAAGGATTTTACCCCCTGTGCCAAGATCCACTTTACCACAGCTGAAATGGTACCTGGCCTGCCAGTTTTATCCACATTAGGTGGCAGTCAGAGTAATTATTATACTACTTACAAAAGAGAAATATTTTTCTATTTCCAATTCTTTGAATACGAACTTGTGACTATGTTAATGCATGCATGACTTCAAAAGATTGAAACTTCAGCATCAAGTGTCACAAATGTATGTCCAGGGCCCAAGTGTGATCATGGTATTCTGACAGCATCTGTTACTAACAGTTCAATCTATGACTTCTCATCCCACAAAGTGCTGGCAAATCTTCCTGATGGTCTTTTAAAAGTAAAAGACATCAAAAGAAAAAAAAGGTATTTTGAATGCATCTAGAAAATAATCCTGGCAAAATGCTGGAACCCACAAATTCCACTGACATCAGATTTTAGTATCTGCAGGCAGTTTTGTTCACTGCCTGTGCAGGTCCAGACCTAAACTTGGGTGTATAAGGGCAACTTGCTACAAGAGGACATGGGTGGAGATGCAGACGTAGAGATGGATGTTATTTGCAAGTTACCAAACTCGCTGCTTGTGAAAGAACAGACAACCTTTGCTTAACAAAGAGGTTTCCGTGGGGTTTGAAGGCAAGGCTCTGCCTGCCATCCATGCACCAAGAGAGCTCTGACAGAATATCTTGTACTGTGATCCCATGTAACCTTGGGAAGCAATCCAAGCCATCAGGGGTGATGCCTTCACTAGCTACCTTGTCAGCCACAATATTCCCTTTCCATCACTGCCTACCATTCCTGAGATTAGGGAGGATCGGTGCTGCTGTGAGCCCGCACATATTGCAGGATGCCAGTTGCTCAGAAATCTCTGCTCTGAGTGGGCGAATGGGTGGTTTCACGGTGGGTTGAAAATACAACTCCGTCCTCAATGTAACCTTTAATCTTGATTAAAAAGCTTCCAGGGTCTGGCAGCCTGGGCTGCATCCTTTGTTCAATTCTGGCAGTGGCTCTTGCATTCCCTAATCCCTGTTAATATCACTGCTTGTCAAAGAAGATTTGTGCCTTTCCTGGAAGATGGCCGCCTATTTTGTACCAACTGGGGGAGGAGATGCCTCATCAGCTGGTGCCGGGAACAGCGAGTGGCAGACAAGAAAGGCATCCTGTTTTCTGAGGAGAAAGCACAGGAGGTGGGCGAGCATCTGGCTTCGGCTATTAACTCTGGCTGCTGGGACTGCTCCTGTCTTTTCAGGATGCAACACAATCCTCTGTTTTAACTGTGTGCAATCTGTAAACCTCATGTGGCAGTGCTTGTGGCCAAGGTACCAACTTTTGTATCCTGGCTGAACTGTGGGTCAGATCATGCTCTGTTGACCTATATTCCCCTAAAGTAATTTTCAATTAGTGTAGTAGTTAGTCCTCCTTTGTGCATCAATAAATTTCTCCCTGCCACAATGCTGAGCTGGGATTCCAGAGTCCATGCTCTAGGGGACATTTTGCTGGCTCTTCAGAACAGACAGAGGAACACTTCCCTAAAACAAGCCTCTCATAATCTCATGTTTCCTTGGAAAGCCTGCCCGACTGCTGCAGGGAAACGTGAGAACTGCTCTACACGGAGGAGGGAGAAGTCCGGTTCCCAGCCATGTCTGCTCCTCGTTGTCCCTGGAGTCAGGAAGCAAAAGCACAGTCTCTGGGGGGGGATTCATGTGGGGCCACTTGCCCAGCTAAGAGAGGCCGCTCTCTGTTACCTATCAGGACAGGAGAAATTAAAGGTGACCTCTGACTGAAAGTGGGAAGGGTTGACAGAGGCAGGTGGGGGGGGGAAGACCGTCAAAGGGAAGCTATGGAGGGGATTGTGAATGAGGAGAACAGCTTTTGTGACAGGTTGTACAACCCCTCCTGCCCTTCACCTTCAGCACCTTGGAGGGAAAAGGGAGACATGCTGTTCTACAAAGGAATGGGAAAAGGGAGACATGCTGTTTTACAAAGGAATTGTGGACATGCCTTCCTTCATGAGCAGGCTTTGAAAAGGTAGAAAAAGGTCCCTTCGTGGGGTGGGAATGAAGACTCATCCTAGCCTCCACTAGCCACACACAGAGAGGTTTGGGATTACCGACCCTCAGATCAGTGCTGGGCTTGGGGTGCCCATCATGGCCCTGGTACATCAAGTAAGCCATGATGGTGCTGAATCTCTGCGTGAAACAGCCCCAGGGGTTCAGGTGGACAATGTGGGCAGCAGTGCTGTGATAGGCAGAGAGTCACCAGCAGGCCAGGGGAGGTGAGGTTGCCCTTCTTCTCCACACTGGTGAGACACATCTGGATCAATGCTGGGCTTTGCAGTTCAGGACAGACATGAACATACTGGAGTGAGTCTGGCAAAGGGCCATCAAAATGGTAGGAGGCTGGAGCATCTTAGATATGAGCAAGAGCTGAGAGAGGTGGGAGTGCTCCTCCTTGGAGAAGGTAAGGCTCGAAGGGAACTCATCAATGTGTATAAATACCTGATGGAGCTAATATACAAACTTTCCTTCCTGCCACTTTGACTCTCATGTATGAGTGTGTCTGGGTGGTGTGAAAATGTGCAGAATTCCAATCTTCCTCTTCCATCTCCTATTGCTGTTTCATTTCTTTTCTGATGGGAAATACAGGAAATTGATGTCAGTTATTCATTCAGTAACAAGGGATTGCTGTATTGTATTTTAAAGTATGAGAAATACATTGAGGTTAATAGCCCTCAATTTTATCAGGGAATTGATCTATATTACCAGCTTATGCTCTACTTTGAAACAGTGTCATACAACAGCACAGGCACAATCCTAGCAAAGTTTTCCACTTTATCTTTTTACTATGGGACTATAAACTCCCCTGATACTTGGAAGAACCTCTCTGTGTAGTCCTTTTCATTACAGTAAGATGAAACATAAACACTTAAAGGTATCTTCTGATGTGACATTCCTCTGGGTCATCATCATGGCTAGACTTCATGAACAAAGATTTGGGAGGGCTCTACCCACGTTTACTGCAAGCGCGCTGATGGCTGATAATGCCAATGCAAGAGAGGCAAGTCTGGTTGCATCCTCTGGGTACAGGCCCCCCCAAAAAAAAAAAAAAAAAAAATTGTTTTTGATTGTAGTTGAAATAATGTGACTGAAAACACTATTTTTCCCTTGGCTTTTCTTCATCTTTTCTTTTCCCACTTATGTTGCTAGGCTCAAAGGAATAAATATTGGCCATGAATTTGTCCCCTCTTTTTCCCATATTTTACTTCAGTGTTGTAAAAATTGGAGAGAAGTTCTGCCCTACCTCCTCCCAAGGCATTAGTCCTTCTCCTTTTTGTGTGCAACTTATACAGACAACTTGGGGAGGAAAAAAACTTTAGCTTTGAAATGAGAATTTGAACAACAAAACTGAAGTCTTGATTACATAAAACAAAAATCTATTTCTAGTTCAAAGTTTCTCAATCAAAATTAGAACTTTTTCAATAAACTTTTGGTAAGCTCCTCACTTTGTGAACAGGGAACATTTGCAGTTGAATGTTTTTAACAGTTATGATTGCATTTAATCTCTTTCTTTGTTTCTGGTAAATCAGTATTGTACAAGGGTGGTTTGGAATGTTTCTGCCCTTTTCCATCTCTCCAAGAATCAGCATACTCCTGCAAGAAAGTCAGAGAACATCTGTTCATAAAATAATAACATTTTGGCTCATGTATTTTAATGTGCAACTTAATTAGAGGATCGGTGCACAAGGCAAATCAGAGCTCCTTCAGTTGAGTTTCGGGAAGTCTGGAAATGAAGCTAATCCATCTTCAAAGATCCTGGGTCAAGGCACCGTTTCCAGAGCGGAGGCTGAGGTCTGGAGGGGGCAGAGGAGCGATCTTGGCTGTGGTGAGGCAATCCCTTACCAGAGCCCTTCTTCTGGGAGTAGAAAACACTGAGAGAGGCACTGGGGAAGCAGCCCCTATTGGCTCAGGTGCTCATGTGTCACCTGTCAGGGACAGCTCAGAGCTTCTTCCTTCCTGCCCTCAAACCTCACTTGCTTTCCCACAACCATCAGGGATATTTTTTCAGGTCTTTCTCCCCACCTATCTCCTTCTGCCTGACACTATGTCCTTTGGGCAGGATAGCTCACAGGTATCTTCTGCCACATCCCCCTATACTCCTGAGGATCCTGGGTGCTGTAGAAATGCCCTATCTCCAACGCAGCACAGGCAGGCTCCGTGGCAGCTCAGCAAGGTGTCTTTTGCCATCTGGAATTTGCAGCAGCTTCTGTTGCAATCTCCATTATTTAGCTGAGGTAGTCTGGCCAGGGTTACAAAGTGGGAGAAAAAGGACCCCAAAGGCCACTCAGTCTGTTCCTCTTGGCAAGGCAGGATTACATGTGTCGGTGCATTTAGAGAGTCTTCCTCCAGAGTCACTTCTGTCACTATCCCTTTCCTGGCTACTGCCCATGCAACAGCTGAGAGGCAGCTAATATAATTAGCAAGACTTAATGAGGGACGTGCTGTTGGCCAGTGCCTTCAGCAGGGCTGCTGAGCCCTGTTTGCATCAGAGCAGAGCCCACTCTGTTATCAACCAGCTGCCTTGAAAACTGGATGAGATTTTATCCTTTGCTTTCAGGTTTAATATGAAAAACTGGGATTCAGCTTTGTGATTCAGCTCTTCATCAAGCTTCCAGAAAAGGCAACTCAGCTGGGATCTCCCCCATGCAAGTAAATCTCTGAATGGTTCCATAGCAGTAGTGGGACAGAAGGACTATCATGGGAGAGTTTCTAAATCATCACTCTTGTTTATTCATATACATTGAATATTTTTATGCTCAACAGTTTCTTCAGACGTTTGGTGTTAATAAACTGTATAAAATACGTATACCATCCTTCCTTTTCCATGAAAATGTGACCTTTTCTTGCCTACAGTTTTAAAATTTTGCCTTCCCGGCTGCAAATTATGAAAAAAATTTGCACCCTGCATAATGGAAACCAGAAACTTCATGGCCTACGTTGTTCTTCAGCGTGATGCATGGATTTGAAAAATCATCTGGGTTGGAGCCATAGATTGGATGACTAGACTTGTGCCTTATTAATGGTACACAAGCAGGCCAGCTGATGCGGGCACAGCTTAAACCACTGTCCAGGTGGAGGAAAGAAGCTGAAACAGTGGGATCAGAGGTAGTTGATAATATGAACCAAACCTTTCTTTTCTTTACTTTTTCTCACTAGGTTCTTGCTAGGTCTTCATTGTGATTCAACCCTAGTGAGCAACAAAGCCCCACACAGCCACTCATTCACTTTCTCCCTCTTGGGACAGGGAAGAGAATCAGAAGACTAAAAGTAAGAAAACTCATGGGCTGAGATCAAGATAGTTTAACAGGTAAAGCAAAAGCTGCACACACAGACAAAGCAGAACTAGGAATCCATTCTCCACTTCCCATGGGCAGGCAGGTATTTAGCCATCCCCAGGAATGCAGGACTTCATCATATGAAACAGTGAATTGGGAAGACAAATACAATCAGTCCAAATGTCCACACATCTCTCCCGCCACCCATCCTTCTTCTTCCTCCAGCTTTATATGCTGAGCATGATGTCGTATGGTATGGAATATCCCGTGGTCAGCTGGAGTCAGCTGTCCCAGCTGTGTCCCCTCCCAGCTCCTTGCCCACCCTCAGTCTCCTCTCTTGTGGAGTGGGGTGAGAGGCAGAAAAGGCCTTGACTCTGTGCTAGGACTGCTCAGCAGTAACAAAAGCATCAACATTGTTTTGGTCACAAATCCGACCATAACCCCATACCAGCTACTGTGAAGAAGGTTAACTCTCTCAGCCAAAACCAGCACAGACCTTCTACAGGTTGTTTTCCTAGAAGTACTGTTGGAAGAATTTTGTGCACAAGCAAACTGAAGAAAAGTGACTGCAGTCTGCTACCTCAGCATATCTATAATGCAGCTGGCATTTATCAAATGTCTTCCAATACTTTTTGTAACAAGTGATAGACTTGTATTTTTTATTAATCACTAACCCTTACTTGCTATGAAAAACAAATCAACCTAATTTACACTGACTGTCTACATCAGATGAACTGTATTCTAAAGAAGCAGAATATAAAATGTTTTAGCTTTTCTTCAAGGTGGTCTCTAAATTAGCTGTTTAAAACCACTTTGTTTAAATCTAACTTCTGGGAGCCAAAGGCATATCTCAGCAATCACTATCACCTCTTGTCCTGGTGCCTAAATCCATGTCACTTCACTTCATGAGATAAAGTCTCATGCTGACCCAAGGTGTTCCTGACACATGATACATGTCCTTGGTCCTGTCCCCATGTAGCTCCCTGGCACAATTTGCACAACACTGTGAACTGAACTGAGGAACTGATCTGGCTTAAAGAACATCTGCCAAAACCCTTCCCCCTCCTCCTCTTTTAATCTGGATCAATTCTCCAGTCTGGCCCTGGTGTTAATAAAGCTGATGGAGAAGAAAAAACCTGGAGGATGAGGGGTGAAAAGGTGAGAGAGTAAGACAAATCTTCAGCTCATCCTTGCTGTGGACTCTGTCTCATGAAAGCCCGCAGCCTGAGCTGTGTACCATCAGGCACCGCTCTGGGAAAGGTTACCCCAACCCTTTCAACTTTATTGAGTCACCGCTTCATCGAAAGTGGTCTCAGGGGAATCTTCATCAGGCCGTGGCTCCTGGAGGGATGTCAGGTAGCAGCAGGGAGGATGTGGTGAGTGCTACAGAAAGAATGAAGAAGATTTTGGAAGGAATGCTACTTCACCTGAGGAAAAAAAAAAGCAGAAACAGTCTAAACAATTGCCTTTTTAGTATATGCATCTGTATGCTGAAGAAAATGCTTGTTGTTCAAGGAAAGATGATCAGTACAGACTGTCTTATACTGTCAGGCACAGTGCCACAGGTGGGTCAGTTGATGGGAAGAAGACTTTTTTTTTTACTTCAATAAACTGTAATTTTATGTATATGCATATGTATTAATATGGGGCAAGCCACACTTGGCCACAGCCAGCCCTTTCACATGTGCCCTGCCAAGAAATCCACCCTGAGGGGCATGTGAAGAGTTGTCTCTAGAAACTCTTTTTGTACAGGCAAGCAATTCACAGCCCATGACCCCAAACCATCAGCAGATGCCATTGTTATTGCCCTAGATGTTTGTATGCATCCCAAGGGTATATAAACTTCAGTTTCCATTCCCACCCCTGTTTTAAATAGTAATAGGTCAAACCAGAAGTATGTTTACTTCTTTGTCATTTTTGGACTTAAATACAGAGCAGCTCAAATTGCTTCAGACTTAAAATTTTCTAATTAGACAGTGGGAAACAGTGGAAGAACTTTGCAAAGTACAATGCACATTTCAATTCAATGATAATCCTTGGGTTTAAGCAGGGGAATGTAGATACCAAACATTGTCACTCATGAGATTTTTTTTCTTTCTTTCCTCCATTTGTACAGGCTTTAAGTACTTTTGGTAAGTAAGATTTCTTGTACAAGGTCAGGTATTTCCTTTATGCAGACATAACTGTATTACATTGTGGTGGTAGTTGCTGAGATAAACTTCTAGAAGGAGAGTGAGAAGGGAGAGGACGGTGCTTGTCCTAGGCATAAGAAGCATCATTAAAGTCAGTCAGAGAAATTGAAGACTCATAATTAATGAGAGCAATTTATCCTACTAGAGAAACTAGCAAAAATACAGCTCTGGGCTTTATCTCAGGTTTGGATTCTTTTCTGCATTTTATCCAAGTCTGATTTAATAATTCATGGGTCTTTGGTGATTTCAAACTCTTTAGAAAGGCTCATTTAAAATAACTTTGTCTGCTCTGATTATCCTAGGCATCATTCATCTACATATATATTGCTGCATTGGTTCTGGTCAGTAGAGAGCTAAGACACCTGTAGCAAGTGAGGGAACAGCATCCTGTGCAATAGCCTCTACTTACTGCTCTTTGAGCTGAGTGGAATGGTAAACCTTCTGGAGATGCACCAAGGACTCAAGCAGTGGAGAAACCTCCAAGTCACTGGCAAAATCTGATTACTCCAGCTCGCCAGTTGCTGAACAGGTACAGAGGGAAAGCTTGTCACTGTGGGCAAGAATGACAGGGCAGCCCTGAAGCCCCACCTACACAGCACACAGTTCATTCCTGAGGCTTCAAAGATGGACTTGGCAGAGGCTGCAAAAAGAGACAGTTTTTAGACATATATCTTTTATGTAGAGGCATCTGGAGATTATGACATGCAAGGACTCGATCAGATTATGATTTTTTTTTTATTACCTTAGCTGTTATATTAATTAAGGAAGACAGAGTGTCCTCACATCATTACTGTAATTAAAGAATATTGTGCTTTTAATTTGCACAGTTCCTTCCTCAGTATTGTTTGATATGAATAGATGATAACAGACTGATTATTGTGAGTAATTAATAATGTGTTATTTACTCACCATATGCCTAGAAACCAGAGCAGTAGGCAAGGCTGCTATGTCCTAGGTGTCTCTCTCTGCACGCACAGCTAAATGGATCATCTTTGATCTCTCTTTGCCTCCCAAGGTCTCTCTTCAGTTTGGACTTACTGCTTACTATTCCCTTTTTCTCCACCCCTGGTTACCTCTTTGTTTGAGGGATTCTGGGAAAGAGAAAAGTAGTTTGTTCTGCCTTCTGCATTGCCTCGTATATTTGTAAGAAGTGCATGCTCCAGTCTGTTTTCAATTTCCATGATTCTATAGTGCTTTTGAGTCCAAGGTGCTAAATATAGATCTAACCCATAATAGCCAGCCTCTTTCTCATTTTTGTCTTACCATGTTATTTTCTGCTTTTATCATTTAAAGCCTAATGGATTTACATTATTAGGAGCTCTCCAGTGTGTACAAATGTGGTTACGAACAAGACAAATGACTCAAAAGTTTCTAGGAACATTTGTCTGAATAAAAACAAGAAAAAAGTGCTGCTTCTCTGGTTCTGCAGGAAGATGACTGATGCAGTGAAGGCACTTTGTTTCTCCCCTTTGTACTACAAACCTGTGTATGCCCTCTGGGTAGGGGAAATGCATCCACCACACCACCTAGAAAAATGACACTCTGGAGAAAAATCAGCAGACAGCATGAAAAGTGCTGGCTCAGACATCTTGTGTTGGCAGTCTCATACCAAAATTAGTTCTGGATAAGCCAGTACATCTGTACTCAGAACAAACTATTCTTCTTTTGTCCTATTTCTAACAGTCATGCCCAAAAAAAAAGAAGTCAGGAAAAGGTTTGGGGAAACTATTAAGGAGCATGAAGGAAAAAGAATATCCAGACAAATATGGAGCCATTTGAGACAAAGATGAAGTCCTGTGTAATAAGAAGCTTGGATTTGTAGGAGCTAAAGCAAGCCAAACACAAGTGATGGCTTTTTGGAACTGAACTCCCTAACCAACCAAGGAAAGAATGTGGTGGATATAAAAGGTCAGGCCAACAGAAGACAGGAAGACCACTAGGCACAAATCTAGAGCCATACCTGTGATTTTCCAAACCTAATTGATGTGGCCTAAACCAGTAGCTGGTGAGGAGTGGGCTATAGGAGAAGCTTGGTCACTTCATTTCTGTTCAAGTATCTTCCTCCTTGGGCATACAAGAGAGATAAGAGAGAAGACTTCTGTGTGATCAGCCGATCCTTCCGTCTTGAGATTGCCTGGCATTAGGGACTCTTTGTGCAAGAGTCCAAGAAGCATGGCTGAAGACTCACTACAAGGTACATACATTTTGCTGACCTCTCCAGAAGAAATGAAGGTTGGAATCTGGAAGAACAGCTGACCTGGGCACAGTGAACTTCTCTTTACTTGGAGAAGCTCACCATGTTTAGCTTGGATACTGAAGCGCTATCTGAAAATGGGCTGAGATGCACAGAGCTGTGCCATGGAACTCAGCATTTGAATACTGCCTTGTTTTCAAGTGCCTCTCAAGGGCAACACGTTATGGCTTTGGGAAAGGTCAGTCTTCAGTACCACCGTTAGTCAGGGGCCCTCCAATCATTCACTTGGCACTACTAACAGTACAACTGAGGTTGTCTTTGGAAGTCCCTGGAATAAACTTCAGGTGCAACTGCGAGCATGATTCACTCCAGGCTTTGCTCCCAATAGGCACTTCAGTAGACTTTGCTCCCAGTAGGATGACAGGCCAAGCCTGACTGCCCTACAAAGCCCTCCAGCACTAAACCAGCTCTCCATGCATCTTTAAATATGACATCAAGCTCATAAACCATGCTGAACTGTGGCTGAGAGAGACTTCAGGGAAGATATGTAGCTTGTTCACACTCTGTAATTTGATGCTGGACGCATTGATTTTCATGGTGCTGTTCAGAGGACCAGAGGAGAAATCTGTTGCTGCTGGAAATTGCAATAGTCCCATAGGTCCAGGTTGCTGCCAGGAGGATGGATGGCCCAGGAATGGTTCAGGGCGAACTGCTGAACCCATCCAGAAAATGCTTCGTACAAAACAGGACTAAGCCGCTCCCAGCTGTAGCCTGGCAAAGGAAGGAAGGTATGCTGTGTAGGAAGGGAGCAGGTATTTACTTTGACTGTGCTGATGAGTATGTACCTCAGTGGATGGGAAAACTCAGATATGACAAGTTCAGTTAGACTTAATTTTTCCTAGCAAGAAATGCCAGAGCACTGATGCACATGGCCAAAGGTGCGCTGCAAGCTGGTGAAAAGGCATTCTCCTACATTGCTCCAGACTGTCCTGGAACCAGTTAATCCTTTCTCTCCTGTCTCCTGTTTCTGAAGCTTTGTGCTGTTCCTACTATCCCAGAAATTAATCCTGAATATTCAGAGACCAATCATTTAAAATGCATTAGGAGCAGTGCAGAGGCTGGAATTTAAAAAAAAAAAAAAAGGCAAACCACAAAAACAAACAAACAAACTTGTTTGACAAGACAGAAGGTAGAGCAAGAACATGGAAAAGAAATTAAAATTATATGATGCCCTATGGACACACAAATTCAGTGACAGATGGCTGACTACGTCCTTCAGACCAGTGCTCCAAACTCTAGTCCCCAAAGCCTACAGGGGCAAGTGTGCCAAAGAGGGAACCCTTCGAGGGTAGGGACTAAGTCACCTGTGTACACCATGGATCTTCTGTGAGCCCTCTGCTTAGTTAGGGCATCCTTAAACCAGAGGGAGGCTGTGTGTGTAATAGTAAACGGAAAATAATCAGGGTATAACCCTGAACAGTGTCTCACATTCATTCATACCACAGATTAAGGACACAGTCCAGGTTGCACTCTTCCAGGCAGTGCATCACCATGGTTAGCAGATGGTTAACCCACTCCCAACAGTGGTCTGGAGAGTGCTCAACTTTGAGGAATACTTAAATCTGCCCTGTATCATCCCAGCCACTAAAACCTGACTGACAAAGCCCTAAATCAGATCATCTTTTAGTTCCTCTTGATTTGCCCTCCTCCTGGCTAGTAATGCCTCTTTTGAGGCCAGCTGTGAATTATCTGCCAGAGGAAAGTTCTTAAAAAGTTTGTACTGAAGTAGCTTGCCTTATGTTCTCCATTAGGCAGGCTTTATTCCTCCCATGTTCAGCGTTACTCAGCAGAAGTTGTATCATACTTGTATTTCTTGGCTAAACAATGACTAAAGGAAGCATGATAACTATCTACAAGTATTTGATGGGTGTAAACTCCAGTGAGGAAGAGGAATTGTTTAATGTGGTTAAAAGACTTTTATGGCTAAAAGCGATTAGATTAAATTGAACAAAGCAAAGCATAAACTGAATCCCCTTCAGAACACTAGCATGCTGCAAGGGCAGCTTCCAGGGGATGTGGTAGAAGCAGTGATGTCTGGGTTGGTTGAAACGTCACAGGGAGCTGAGCAGTATTTATGTTACTGACCTAAGAACACCGTCCAATGAACAGTGTGTCCACTTTCCCCACTGTGTCCACACCCACATTTAACTGCATCTACATGAGTGCACAGCCAGATGAACAAGGAGGGAAGAAGGGTGTCACAGTGTGGTTCACTCTCTGCCTGCACCTGTTTTGTCCCCTTCCTTTGGTGGTGTAATACACTGCCCTAAACAATAAGTTTTCATTCTGCTGACTGATTCTAATCTTGTGACTGTTAAGGGAGAAGTTATGCTTACACTTTCCATAGTGAGCCATGAGTAAGCTTTCCTTAGTACTTCAGCAGAATGGGCTTAAGCACCAGTTATCTTAAGCTTGATATTTACCTTGGGTTATCACATACATATAGAAATCAGCATTCCCTTCAGGTTATAACATTGTCATCTGGCAGGATGTGGTATAGGATGATCAGCTCTGTACAAGAAGAAAACAGACAGGACTGCATAGTTCCTCTGAAAATATACTGGTGGCCCTTATTCACTGCTGGAAAAAATGAGCTTAGCCTCTCACATATGAGCAGTAGCATGCCACAGTCCCTTCTTGCCCTTTTTCTCTGGAAAACAAACACAACAGCATGCAATCACATCCACCAGGAGTTTCTGATGGAGATCATGAGCTGACTTGGGCAATGAAAACGTCACTGACTCAAGTGCTGCCATGTCTTTCAGAGTCCTGCAGGCTTCAAGGGGAAAAGAAATAAGGGAATACGTGAAGTTTGATGAGTCAGGATGCTTTCCCTTGACATGGTTGTTTCTCTGCCAAATTGTACAGACACAACAGCAAAGAAATTAGATAAGCCAGGTAAGATCTGTTGTGGACGTCTTGGTCATCTTAGAGAGAACTTTATTTACCTGACATGACTTGTAAATAAATGTATCTTGTTTTTAAAACAGCATATTGTTTCCAAATTGCAGGTTATCTGTTCTGAAGCAACACCACTTAATGGGTTATCTCCTCCTTTAATTGGGCACAGTTGTTAACATACCATTTAATCCCACTTAGCACAAGTGTGAGAAACCTGCTGTTAAAGCTGCAAGCAGAAGGGCAAGGAGGACATGTGCATCCTCCCATGGTGCTTTCAAAGAAGGCCCTGATCTGTTCATAAAAGGTCAGGAAGGGAGCAAGGAATTAAAAAGCCTTAAAAAAACCATCGTGGACTGGAGTTCTCAGTAGTGCGTCATCATGAGTTTTCTTCTCCCAAGGGAGTAATGCTTCAGATGTTTTACGTGCCCCTTGCTGGTATCTCTCCTGCTTTTCTTCAGGAGAAATTTGTCTATTTCTGCATCTATTGAGCCTCCTCTCTTTAAACAGAGCCAGAGCTAATAGATATCACTGCGTATGGGAGAGGATAATAGGTTAAAGTAACATTGCTTCCCTTGCATGTCTGCTGCCCAAACGTGAACTCTACCTGGTTAGGTGTGCACATTATGGACCACCCAACAGAGAGGGCATGGTGCTATTGCAGAGTCCCTGCTGTGCTGATACATTCTTCCTCCCACACCTTGCTAACTGCAAAGGGCTCAGATAATAGCAGTTTTTCATTTTTTTTCTTATGGACATGGAATACCAATCTTGGTGGCTTCATTGAAAATGTCATACTTAAGGATACCATTTTACACAGGATAGTTTTCCATTCTGGCCAAGATTTTTCTTCATATAAAAGGCTGGCAGGTGATCATGCTTTTGGTGATGACTCCTTCTCACATACCTGCTGTGTTTTCAGATCCAAATAAAATCCTGGGTACACTGTATGCATAGTAGAGAGGAAGAAAGATGGATCACAGGGTTTCTATCACCTCACATGATCAGGTTGGTGATTTCTTGTCATTATCAGTGAGTGCTTTCAAAGCCCCTGATGAATGCATGTTTAACCTATGCCACAAGAAGCTGCAATTTGTGTGCAGTCTCTGCTGCTTTGGAAGCTAGAAGTGCTGAGTCCTGCATGAAAGCCTATTCTCCTAGGACTTTCAGCCTTGACTTTGCAAATTCAGAGGGTTCAGAGCTCAAGAACTGGTTTTAAATACAGGTGAGGGCTAATCTGAGCAACTCTAAGTAGCCCCCTGGAAGAGGCTCAGCGGTTCTCCATAACCCAGAGCAGATTTCAAAAATCTCTTTAATATCAGTGTTCAATATAAAATGTATGTTACCATGTCCTCTTTCCTCTGTGTTGAGGGATACAATCCCAGAAATCTAGCACATACTAACAGATGAATTCTGAGAGAATAAAATGTCGAGAGTAGTCAAATGCAGTGTCCTCAGAGCCTTGTTGTGTGTGATATGGACCTTAAATACGGTGTCCATAGTACAGATACATCCTATGTAAATCATGGTGTTTTTTCAAAGACAGTCATTGAAGACCACTCCATCCATCAGTTTCTTCTCAGAGTGACCCCCACAGGATTGCATTCTCTTTTTCTTGCTCTTTTGTCTTACAGTAGATCAGTATGCAGCCAAGGAGGTGATTTTACTAGGCCAAAAAAAACCCCAATAGGTGCTTTTAACATTTAATTGGACTTTCATTTCAAGAGGAAATCACCAATAAGGTATCTGAGGACATGACTACTAGAATTGCCACCTGGCCATTTACTAGCTATGGAGCACATCTTACAGTGATCACCTGGAATGATCTTTCTGGGCAGAATAGCTCATCCTGCCTGAGCAAACACCAGAAGTGCAGCAGATTCACAGAACAGATAAGGTTGGAAGGGACCAGACCTTCTCCCTGGTCTCTTGGGTCAGAGTTTCCTGAGGGCTGGCCTTGGCAGTCAAGACTGAAGCAAGATGTGCAGTATCTCAGACTTTTCTGCAACCTCTGTTGCAAGGGTCGCTGTTCCTTTCAGTAGTGGGCCCACATTATCCTTAATATTCCTCTTGCTAATTGATGTATTTGAAGAAGACCTTCTTGTTACCCTGGACATCCTTAGCCAGGTTTCTTTCAAAATGGGCTTCGGTCTTCCTCATTGCATTTCTGAATACTCTGGCAATATCCATATATTCATCCCAGGTGACCTGTTCCCTTCCACCAAATGTATGTCCTGCTTAAGTCTGGAGTTTGACAGGAGCTGCTTGTTTATCCATGCAGGTCTCCTTCCCCTTTTGCTCAATTTCTTGCCCCTGAGAATGTCTTGTAGGCACTTCCTGGGCTGCATGCACTTAGTGGAAGCATTCTCACTTGAGCCTTGTTTTGCTGTGTGGGAGAAAGGTACCTTGTCCCAATTTTAGGAGAAAGAGGAGGATCAGGTTCAAAAATGCCCTGCAGTGCATCCACAAAACCTTAGGCAGCATGCCAAAACTTAAGCCTAACTAACTCCCCTCCTTGCTTTACACATGATTTACCTAATGATGCAACATATATGAGTTGTCCCTGGCACTCCTTTTTTCCCAGGGCAGGGACTCCCCTGCTGTTGCACAGCCACTTCCTGGCTTGGCTGCTGTCTCTTGGAAGCTCTGTGAGCCTTGTCTTCTCACCCAGGTGGCTGTTAACATGTCAGGAAGGCATCAGCTCCAAACTCAGACTACGGTGCTGAGAAACCTAGTCTAATGGAAGGTGTCCCTGCCCATGACAGAGTGGTTGGAAGTAGATGATCTTTAAGGTCCTTTCCAAACTGTATCATTCTATAACGCTTGCTGGCTGCTGGAAGTTTCACAGTGCTCGATGTCACATATCCTATTATTTGACTCTTCCCTTCCCTGCATTAGGAATTGTAAGCAATCAAGCCACACAACAACTGTGTTGCTCCTGGTTTCCCGTATGTGGCCGTTTGACAAAGGGTGCCTCAGTACAAAAGAGACATCTGTAAACTGGAGGAGATTCAGAAAACAACAATAATAAAAAGCACAATGGTCTTGGAAACATCTGTAAGGCAGCAACTTAGAGCCCAGCTGTTAGCATGCTGGGACAGACTTCAAGTGAAATAAAAAGAAATTAATCTGTTAAATACCTCTAAAGCAGGCATGTAAAAAGTATTGTTGTCTGTATGTAGATAGCTTGTGTATACAGTCTTTTCCACTTGGGGCTACATCTCCGTAATTATGTATTATTTGCAAGAAGAATGCAGAGCAGGAGCAGTGAATATGTTCCAAATGTGTCTGAACCCTGACCAGGCGAAGGCTATGATTTTAGCTCACTTCAGGGAGAGGAGAACAAGCCCATGCCTTTTGTTTATTCTTCTTGAGTTCTTTGTAACAATTGTACTTTTCAGCGGAAGTGACTCACCTGGCAAAGAAGATAAGAGACCCAGAAGAATCACTGTGCTGGAAACTATCCTTCAAATTTAAGGCTTACAGTCCATCTGAAACTGTAATCATATTCAGGACCTTCAGACTTCCCTAATTACTGAGAAAAACCATAATTCTTTTCTAAATGTGATGTCAGCATTTTTTACAAGCAACCAGCACAAAATTATCTGAAAACCTTCTTGTGACCTATAAACCTGTAATTTGGCATGCCTCACCCAATATTTATTCTGTAACAAGAGAAATTTTTGACTAGAATTTTATTGTAGAGACTCTTTAATCTACCAGGCAACATGTAAGATCCCATGGCTGGAGGCTGCAACTAGCTATGTTTCAGCTAGCAATAAGGTGCACATCTTAACAGAGACTAATTAAGCACCAAAATAAGTCCTGAGGCAATACGATGAATTTGCCACTTCTTGAAGCCTCTGAACTTTGTCTTTCCAAACCTCGTGTTATACCTGAAATACAAAGTGTGGTCTCAGTAAGGGAATTTCAGGGAGGGGCAGTGTAACAGTATTTTTAAAGGTCCTTTAGAAGTCATTTTCCACATGAAAACTACTGGTTTTGCTTTTTTATCTCTTTTTTTTTTTTTCCCTCTTTAATACACGTAATGAAATTCATTCTTTCTTCCAGTATCAGCCAGTCTGTTTCAGTGGAACTCAAGAGGCCACTGCCAGATTTTACCAGTAAATAAAGCCAAACTTTTAAAAACATACGGCTAAATTTGCAGATGCCTACTGGGCTGCGGAGCAGAAGTTTCAGACACACTGCCGCCCACTCCTAATTTTTAGCAATGTCTCTTTTTCACTGTCAAGACTTCCATCTCCGGAACAATACATTGCTATTGAAATATTTAACGAGTCACTTGTAAATACCCCACAGGAACAACAGCACATTTATCTCATGAAGCAGAGCTGCATTTTAAAAATAGTTATCTTGAAAAAAAGCCCTCCACAACAACTGAAAAAAGCCCAAATGTTTTCCCTTTCCTACTTCACAGGAGACTTTCTCTTTGTCTCTGCTTTTCCCTTTCCATTTCTCATCCACTCTTCACCCACAGGGTTATGCTGAGGTGACTGTGAGGACGCCCAGGCTGAGACACTCTATTTGTATTCTTCAGTCAGTTTGGGTTGGCTCCTCTCCCCTGTGTGGGCTTGGCAGTGTGGAAAAGTGACCTTGTGGCAAACTTGGGTGTGACCTTATAAAACAGCAACAGCTCCCAGCATGACTGCTGGGTCTCCTAACTTACTCCATGGAAAATGTGAGGTAGCTTATTCCATGTGCATTGACAAACTTCCGTTTATCTTAGGGCAGGAGTGTGCACCTATGGAGTAAATCACAGTGGGGATAACTCACGCTGTTGCCACATCCTGGCTACCCTGCCAGTAACTTGTCACAGCGCTCTACTCTCTGCCTTCTCGCTTTGTTAATAGTAGTGTGCCAGAGCCAGATACTTGCTGTGCATCTTGGTGCTTCTGCTACTGTGGGACCTCAGCAGCACTTAAATTTCTGCTGCTGCTGTGCCTTCTGTGACCCTCTTGCTCTACCTATTCCTTCAGCTCAGAAGAGGCAAGAGAAACTTGGAGCTGCTTTTCAAAATTTCACCTTAACCTGATGCTATGATGTTACTCAACACATGTAAGAAGTAGTTAAGAAGGTAACTTTTGAAAATAAGGATGATACCTGAGTCAGAGACTCTTGCAAAAGGGTTCTGACACACCAAGGAAAATTGCACACGCTGCAGCACTAAACATAAGCCAGGCACAGCTCACAGAGTATCACTCTGTGTGACCCTGTCTGCTCCTCTGAACTGGGAGATGCTCTCATTACCCAGCTCTGCCTGTGCAGGGAGCAGACCCAAAAAAGCACAAATCATTGGCCTACCTTGTTTGTGTATTGTGTACCTGAGACTGCTTGCAAGACTGGATTCACCCTCTGTTTTATCACCAACAGCCACTCCAGCCTGAGCTCCACAGCTGTGCGGTGGTGTCACTGGGATTTTCAGTGCACCCTGTGTGGTCTAGGTGAGTCTGGCCTTTGAGGGCGTAAAGAGATCCTCCCAGCCTGGAAAACTAGCTTGGAGGTGAGGGAGGGCAACGTGTATATTTCTGAAAATCAGGATAATGAGCTTCTTCCATGTTGTGCCATATTTTGGACTGGTAATCACACTGGGTCTGGTTTCATCGGTACACAGAGAGAAACTTTTTCTCTGCTGAGGTGTCGCTATGCATACACATTTGCCAAACTAGAGCAGAAATTATGTTTTGGGGATTTTTTAATCAGGCTCTGGTGTTTCTGACAGACTGAGGTTGGCATGCAGGTGCCAGAGCCAGCTGTCCTTCACTGATATGTC
The DNA here is from genome assembly GCA_013399695.1 of Formicarius rufipectus. Classification (NCBI taxonomy): domain Eukaryota; kingdom Metazoa; phylum Chordata; class Aves; order Passeriformes; family Formicariidae; genus Formicarius; species Formicarius rufipectus. The sequence goes on along the minus strand of VXAU01000452.1, from coordinate 206,057 downwards.
ACACAGAGAGTTGCTTTGACCAGCTTCTTCCCACTCCCCAACCCACCCACATACACTGCTTTGCTCCTCATTGGAGAAGAGCAAGAGAGCTGAAGCAGCTGTGAAATACACCTGCCCTTTGTCTGCAGCCCTGCTCAGTTACACACTTTTAACTTGGCAATATAGACCAGTTATGCTGTAATATAAATACATTTCTTTCCTCTACCCACAGCTCTGGATCAATCAGCAGCTTGAAACTGCAGGAGGGAACTGAAGTAGTAACACAGAGGGAAAAAATGAGCGAGTAATCAGCCAACTAAATGCCATTAGGACATACTGTCCTGCATAGTGGGTGTACAGCTGCACTGGGCCGTGACCAAATCTATTAATAGGCCATGCAGAGTTCTTTGTAGTCACAAGAGCAATGCTCCTCAAACTTTTGAGCCTAGAGTTCCTTCTCTGTAACTTCAGTAACTCCCTTGTGATGTTTAGTTAAGCAGATGCTTCAGAAAAGATCAAAACTCTGACTCCAGTCCCTTCAGACGAGATGTCAAAAATCGTGCTTTTCATTTTTTACCCAGACTAGAAGAGAGAAATAATGTTAAGACTATAAAATTAGTCCTAATGAGGACAGAAGATTGCCCATAGAGCATCTCACTTGCCCTTGCTAGGCTTGATGGCAGAAATGAGGGGCAAAGATTGGGGTGGAAAGTACATAGTTTGGTTTGCTGTTGATATAGAAAAGGACCTTTTGCATCCCAGGTCCAGGGAACCAGGCTGTGACACATCTGCAGTATCCTACACCCTGTGCACCAGCACACTTGCCATGCCACCCCACAAATTGGCTGGCATTTTGGGATCATATGTCTCCTGCTGAGAATACCTGTATGAGAAACCTTTTTCTTAGTCCCAGTCTGGGACTCTAAGGTGAGAACCTGATACTTCCAGCCTATAAGTTGCTTATTTTAGAGACATTCAAAGTCAAGGAAGATGATTTCTACCTCATACCCAAGAGACAGAGTACAGGGGAACAGGGCAGATCAGATGAGGCTTAGAGAAGGTAACTTCATGTATCAAGTCCCTGGGGAGCCATTACTCCATGATAATATCTCTAACACCCCTGGGCTGCTCCAGTCTCTTTCCTCTACCAAAGTCTGGTTTGGGGCTGGAGCCAAAAGCCAGTGCTGCAGCTCTGTGATTAATTCTCATCTTCTCCATGACTGAGGAAGGGACTTGAGGTCCCTGGGGGCAATGGATGCCTTCTGCAGGACATGACCCCAAAGAATTGGAGTCTGGTTAATGTCTGCAGTGCTGTCTGAAACTCAGGGGTGAAATCGTGCTTGGTGGGAAAGAGCAGCAGCAATGTGGGAGAGAAATGCTCGAGGGAGAGGGTGTACCCAGAGAACAGCGGAGGAAGCATGTGTGAGGCAGCAGCTGCAGAAACAGCCAGCAGGGAGGTGGTGAACACTTGGGAATAAACCCTGGAAACAAGCAAAGACAAAGCACAGTGATGGAAGAGGAGGTGAAATGAGGGCTGTCTGTGGAAATGGCCTGGGGATAGCCCTGCATAGGAATTTGGACTCTCTGACTTGCACTGTGAGGGTGGTTCAGCCACTGCAGCCACAGCAACCATTGCAGGCTGGGAAAGCCTGACTGCAGCCTCTGGTTTGTAGCGGGGCACCAGCTCAGAGCGCGGATGCCGTATAAGTCATCGTGGGCTTGGCTGTGTAGATTTATTTATTTGACTGAATTGTCCAAGCCATGAGTTGAGTCACCCCTGACAAGTGTCAGTAATGTTTCACACCTTGCAAAGTCTCCTCTCAGCCCACTGGCAGCAGCAGGGAGGGCTGGTTGGGGCACAAACACAGCAGGTTTGCCAGCCCTGCCTGGGGTTACTTCCCCAGTCAATGGAGTGATGGGGAGGGGGTGCAACCTACCAGCATTGACTCAGCCCACCAAAGAGCAGAGGCGTTTCCATGAGGTGCATGTTCCTCTCCTAGGAAGAGCCTAAAGCAAATACAGCCTGTAATTTAGGGACCCCAGCCAAAAAGCTCAAAGTTGGAGAGAATGAGTCTGGATATTCACGTAGATAGAGGATATATGTAGAAGTTAGCATTGCGTAGCACAGTGAGAGTAGGTGAGTCATCTTGGAGAGCACTAGAGCTGACTGTATGGCCTTCTGCAGAATAAGCACCACTTCTTGCGTAATTATAAATGCACATGAAGCGGGAACTGGTGTGTTTTCCGTGCCTCCCAGTATTGCACATTTCAGTTCAGCTCTCTGGAAAAACAAGCTATTCGTATCAGTTTTAAAATAACGCCAGTGGGAAATAACGAATAGCAAAGTATTGCTGGCAAACTATCAAGCTGTTAAAAAACCACTGAGAAGCACAAGTTACACATTTCCTGACTATATTAATTAGACATTATAATTAAGAGATCAGCAGGTTTACCAGGAACCCAAATGATCCAGGTTTTATTCATAAGGTGTATTTGTAAAAAAAAAAATAAATCTGTAGTACTTAGTAATTATATAGTATTCCCCAACTTCATAGTTGATGAAAAGCTACATAATTTCTGTCACCAGGGCAAGACATGCTGTTCTGGCACACTCTGTTGAGTTTTTATGGTAAACCCAACACAGATATGCTCTAGTCATTTTGGACTGTAAAATTACTTTTGAAGGCAGCAGCAAAGCTTCCTACAATCAAATCAGGGTGAGATTTCAAGGGCAGATTTTTGTCCTTTCTTCTCCTTGCAACTAACAGTACTCCCAGATAGTATAGTGGTTTCTTTCTGGCCTTCTTCCCATGTTTCCTACTACAGATGAGTTCCCAAGGCAGAAGAGTAGAACCTATGTCATGCAGCAGCCAAGCAGCTTGTGTCTCTCAGTCAAAGCCCCACAACAGCAGTCACCCTTCTGTCCCCATGAGCAGGGGCCTCTGTCCCATTAACTGACCCATGAAGAGTTTTTCAATCTCTAGAGCTGATGCATGGCCTTCTGTTTCCTTCATGTTTCCTTCTGCCACATGACTTATTACAGTAGTTGGCACCTCTGCTACACTGCAAAAGATTCCAGTGTCCAGGGAATAGAAATGCTTAAAGCTATATGTGCCATCATTGAAAATGTTTCAGTAGGTGGGTGAGAGAACATAATGGAGTAAGCAGCAAGCATTGTAGACTCTGGATACCATGGGAGAAAATACAGGGCGTGGAGTGAGGCAGAGGATTTGCGTTTGTCACACATTTCACCTCTGTTCCACCTTCTCCTCACTCCTTTTCTTCATTTTACAGTTGCTGGGATAATGTGAGCAGAAGAAAAATCCAGACCCATATATTGTGGCTTTTAGGACGCTATTTTTAACGTCAAATCCACTATATCCGTGCTTATGTGGAGAATATCATGGGTAAATATTTTATGCCATGGATTCGGTTTTCTATCAGGGCCCGTATTAATAATATCTATTTAGGTCCAATTGTTAGAGGGCTCCTCTTCCAATGAATTCTGTGTTTAAATGTACATTGAAAACTTATTTTTACAATGGTTTTCTTCTCTTTAATAGGATTTGACATGTTGGCTGTAGTGTAATGTGCAAGTTGTTTGTATAAAGCTTTAAAATATATTTCTGAATGGTGCTATATAAATTCTGCAAGCGTTGAATTGTACTATTTTATTATTGTGCAACTGAAAGGTTTCCTGTTCTATACCATAATATGATTTTTTATTTTTCCAGCACACACATTAGCCTGCATTCAACTTCTGCATGAGGTAGAAGAACTCAAATTAAATTTACAAGCACACCTGAGCAAAGCTAGTTAGCTCTGGCCAGATCATGTTTCCATGATTAAATAATGCTGGCTATTATAATAGATTGCAAGAAACTGCAGCTATAAATCCCTGTCTCAGTCTATTTCCAATGGTTTATTGTGCTGCAAAAACTCTGCTATACTTTCTAGTAAGCAAGGTCTAGACATGGCACTGAGTCACCCTGAGCAGATGTGTTAGATACTAACTTAGAGGAGATAAGAGTAACAATGCTGTTCTCCCATGACAGTTCCCCTCAAGGACTTTCCCATGCTACACAAACATTAATAAATTGATCTTCAGTGCATCCCACCACAGAGTTTATTAACTGAGGAAATTGGTTCCCAGAAAGATTTAGCATTTTGCTCAAGGCCAGATAGTAGGTCCACAGCAAGGAGGATAATTACGCTAGAGACCTTCACTTAATGCCACTTAACACTGACATTTAACACAGTGTGCTGAAGGCAATGATTTCAGACCCTAGTGCACAACACACAGTGCAGTAAGACCATGCTGAGTGTGTTGGTCACTACCATGTATCCATGGGGACCTGTTGGCAGCAAGTCCCTGGTGGGGTGAGGGACCATCTCTTGCCTGCCTGTGGGGATGAGAAATTCGTGGATTCACCACTATCCTTGCTGGGATACATCAGTTGGTCTCTCAAGGATCTGGGAGGACCTCTTGAGGGCCATGTCTGCTCAACTTAGGTAACAGAGTCAGGGAGGTCCTGGTCCCACAGTCACCAGGTCACACTGCAACTTGCAGACAGCTTTCCATTTGGTGGAAACAAGGGTGACAGAGCTATATGGATGGTTCATGTATAACTGGCTTTGAGCTGAAAATAGGCAACATATGGCCAGGACATACGTCTGAGACTGAGGACACTAGGGCAGCTCAACACCATCTAGAGTTCAAGGTTTTTACAGGTGGCTCTGGCAGTTTTGCATTTTATTAAGATTTCTCATTTACCAATTACGTACATTATTGTCAAAATTTGACCATTTGGAGTAAAGTTTTCCAATCCAGGTGTTTGCCTCTGGCTGAATTACTTCAGATAGGGTGGAGAGGGAGACTTCATGTACAGCTGCTCCTCATGGCCAAGATTTAGCCTGTGGGGAAAGATTTATATGTAAAAAAATTACATTACTTTGAAACTCTACAGTGCTCTGTGAATGAAAAGGTAGTTGTACGAGAGAAAGGAAAGCAGAGCAGACAGGGATTTGGGCACTATAGGAACAACCCAAATTGATGGCTACTATGCGGGGAGGGATGGAAAGCCTGCAACGGATCAAGGGGTGCAGGTACTTTTTCTTGATTAAAAATGGGAGGACGGGGCCTAAAAAACCACAGACTTCATAGAATGGGAGTGAATTGCTGAGACTAGGGAAAGTTTACAGTGGGCCAAATCCCAGGGATGAGGCAGGAGGGAGTTAGGGCAAGGGTAACCACTTAAAATTTTGTACTCAAGAGAAGACACTAGTTCATAGCCTGGAATGGGTTTGTTCCTAAATTTCACCAGTACACTGCTGTCAGTGTTTATGTGTGAAAGCACTGATGACAGCATGTTTTATCTCCCACGTACTGTTTAGAGGCGGCGCTCATCCCATAGGTGTGGTCTTTTAACTGCCTTGGCAAATCTCAACATCATGGTGTTTACCCTGCTGATAAGTCATGAGGATGTCGTGCAGCAGTACTTAACTCCCTTTAATTTTGTCTTTAATTGCACACACACACTTGGGGTTTCTTCATGTAGTCAAAGTCCTTCAGTCTTGTACTGTGGACTAGAAGAGCATGTCTCATCTGACAAGCACCTTTGCAATCTGTTATTTTCTGTATATTCCTGTTTTATACCATGCTCTTTGTATCCTGAAATATTTTCTTCGTGGCGTTTTCTATAGCACTTGCCACTGCAGAACAAGAGCTCCCCAGCCATTAGCTGGTTCATTTTGTCAGAACTCCTTTCTGATGAGGTATCATGATATTGTCATTTGGTAAATAGTCATTTAAATCAGCACTGCAGCTGTCCAGTTTGGGTCTACCAGGACTTGATCTTTCAGGACACTCACTAAGTGACAAGATGCTGTGAGTCACTGAAACATCGCTCTGCCTGTCTCAGCTGAGACTGGAAGTTCAGCACTTCTGCAAACCAAACCACTGGGTTTGGAACTCAGGCATCTAGAAACTAAAAGGGCACAATTAGAACCCTTCTATGAAAAGCTTGACTGAACAATATTTCTCAGCCCTCTGGAACAAAGGATTACATCCAAGGATGTAATTTTGTACTTTCTCTGCTCCACAGTCCTGTTCCTCTTTCACTTCTATCTTTCTCAATAACATGAAGTAGAGATACTGCCATATCCACAAAGTGGGACTAACTTGTGTGCTGAAGGAAGGAGCTCTGTGGGAAAATACTGTCTGATCAGACAATGCAAACTGTTCCTGCATAATACATGTATGTATGGGAACTGAATTAAGGTATCAAAGGTAATTTTAAATTAGTGTTTTCTAACATTTGTGTGCTTGTTCTGCCAAGCTTATTACTATTCCTTCAAAGGAGGGGTTTAATTGGTTTTGGAATAAAGCTTATTTATTCTAATTATGTGTAACAAATAGCTGGTTCTATCTTTCTTACAAATACTTTTGCAAATGGTAGGGTGCCCTTCTCTTAACATTCCTCACCAACTTGTATTTAGCATTTGAAGATGATAAATGGACATCAAGCTCAGCATTTTCACCACCACCTATCTGCTTTGACTCTTGTTTCATTAGAATTTCAGCAATGTGCTGGTTCATGGCAGATGACCTCCTCTCCTTCTCCAGAGTGCCTGTGTGTGTAGGGGGTGAGCGAATGGGTGCATTTCTCATCTCCTCAGCATTTATTACATTCCTCTTTCTCTACCTCCTCTGCAGCAATAAATCAATGCTACTTGTTATTGTCTGCTCCTTGGGCAGAGCCTCAGGGAGAGAGGCAGGCTCTCCTGACAAGACACTTTGTCCCTCTCAGGCTGCAGTTACCAGCCCCAGCCTTACGTATCTGCGCAGGCAGAAGGAGACAGTGTGTCAGTGGGGCAATGTTTCTGTTTCTACCGTGGGAAAGAAAAATTAGAATTTCTGGTGCTGATGACTATTCTTGCCTGCAGGCAGCTCCAGGACTGGGGTGCTGGAGGCACTGTTCCTGTACATGTGCTGAGATGAGTACACACTCCTTGCACTTCTGCCACAGGGTAATGACAAGTAAAGCCCTTAAAATAGGTTGTGGCTGGAGTCAAATGCAGCGTGATTACTGTTTATCAAGAGCAGAGGCATGCACACTGGTTCCTGAAGAAACTGTAGATGTGGCGCTTGGGGACATAGTTTTAGTGGTGGATTTGGTGCATCAAGTAAGACTTGAAGATCTTAAAGGTCCTTTCCAACCTAAATGAGTCTATGATTCTAAATGAAAAGCAACTTCATAATGGGTCTGTGGCTTATAGCAACTCCCTGTAGAAACTTTGCCCAGAATGCCTCTGTCTTCTTGTTTTGTTGCCTGCTTTCTAATCACAGCAAACTGTTTTGCTTCACAGTCTTCCTGATTTTCTACTGGAAAAAAAGGCCCAGCAACTGGAAATTCACTGTTCCCTCTCTCTACTGAGAGCACTCTGAAGAGATGGGCTGCAGAAAGGATCAGAAAAGAAACCAGTGCAGTGGAGGAGTGGGTGAGAAAGGCAGGTGCATGCCTTCTAGAATAGAGGTGTTTGGCTGGTCCAAGCCCAGGAGCACAAAAAAACCCCCGACATATCTGCATAAGCATCCAGGACTAAATTGCACAGGCAGGTTTAAGCTGGGACTGCAGCTGGGACTTTTTCATCCTTAATCCCTTCTGATGTTAACTGGGGTAACTCATCTGGGAACTTCCAAGGCAGAAGTTACTGATGGGGTTTGCAGGCAGATTCTCAGACTGTGAAGTGCCAAAATAGGCCCCCCAATACATTAGCATGTTTTTATTGTGGCTTTGTCGACTTATTTTACATTTGCTTTCTGCAGTGGCGAAAGGTGTACTGTTAGATCCCCCCCAAGCAAGAAGTGTACTTTATCAAAACTCAGTTTGTCAGCAACTGCACTGGAAAAAGCATGCACACACATGCACCTCTTTCTCTATGTCTTTCCTAAACTTTGCCTAGTTTTTTATTAAAATGCCTGCTTCAAGCTACTGACAAAAAAACAGGAGATGTTCAGGGTATGAGAAAAACCCACCAACTTCAATTCAAGCTCATATTCCTTTTCCTGCTTTGATTTGCACCTTTTTTTTTTTTCTGCCCCTGCCATGGTTTTCAAGGGGACTTGCTTAGGTCATGATGCTTTTTTCAGTCCCTCCATGGAAGATGATGTCCTTGCATCAAACCTCGTTTGGGCACAACCCCCTCTGCCAGGGGACCTGCCATGTTGCTGACTGTGAGAGCAAACACGCAGCTTGTGCTGCAGAGAGGCAGGCCTGACATGCAGAAATGATCCAGCTATTTCATGCTGCTTTTTGAGGCTACAAGATACATTGATGATAAGCAGATAAAAAAGTAGTGCGTGCAGAAAGTGGAAGGGTTTGTTGCTGTTTCCTTCTTTGTTCTCCTTTCCTAAAAAATATCTCCCCAGCCTTCAGGCAGTCGTTGGGGTGTGGATTCGCATTACAATAGACATCGGATTAGTTTGCAATTGCAGCGAAGCCTTTGAAGGAAAACTCCGGTTCAAGAGCTCTCCTTGCCCCGTGGCATGGTGGGAAGGGGTTGGAAAGGGCCAACCTGGTATAGAAATGGGGGAAGAGTAAGCTGGGGACAACTGGGTTTAGCCTGGAGAAAATAGGTTTTTAGGATGCAGTGGCCACCACTGGGAAGGGAAGGTCCTTGTTGTGCACCTCTGACCTCTCTTGCCTGCTGCATTTGGGGGTTCCCCAGGTGTCCATGTACTTGAAACTCACCTGGATTGGAGAGCTGGTGGTTTCTCTTCTTATGAAGGGCTGCATTGCAGTTCAGCTTAATTCTGACAAGGAACCTACCTAGATACACAATTATGTAAGACAGAATGAATTATTCACAGCCTATATCTGATTTTTTTCACAACTCTCTCACGTGCTGATTATAATTGCCCTTTAATTGATTTTATAATTTCAATTAAATAACAAGTAGGCTGTATAGTAGCTTCCAAAAGAATCTGTTGATTTTATTTATTTTGTAATCATTAATTGACTTCAAATAATTCTGTAATTATGTGATTTCCATAGTCCTGAGAAAGTGGTGAGTTCATTCAACAGGTGGACTTTCTCTGCATATTGTCTGCTTACACAGGGCAAAAGTTTGCCAGTTTCCTTTGTGGAGTTTATTATTTACATCTTGTAATGCTGACCAAACATCCTTAATGTGGACAAAAGGATGTCAGGGTTTATGCAGTCAAATACTTTAGAGATATCCAGCAGTGTGAATGCAGGCAACAGCCAAGAGCTGACCATTCATCACTGTTACTAGGCACTGTTTCTGTTTCACATGCCAGCTGGATGCTGAACTGAAAGAAGTCCAGGATCTTTGCAGGATTGAGATGGAGATAGGACAAAGGGTTTTTATCATGTTCAAGGTAGAGCGAGATCAGATACTGGGTTATACTGAGAGAATTTGCTTGCATAAAGCAATGTTAAATAACAAGGATAAGCTTCAGGTGGAGGCTAAATGTCTCTTCTGGATAAAAAGCGGGAATGATCTCATGTGAAGTTGCTTTGGCTTCCTCCCACCCCCCAGCTGCCCCAACAAAAGGGAGAACAGCAATGAAAAATCTCATTTGAGACTCTTCTCTATTACTGTTGTGTATAAGGAGTTGAACAGGGAGGTAGAGTATTGACTTTCTGGTCAATAAGGAGCCTGCATGAAGCCTTCTCTCCTGAAATGGCATATTGGATGGAAATAGTTTACTGTAACAATCCAGGTTGACAATGATGGATAATACAGGTGTTAAAGACTGGCAAGACTATCCTGGCTCAGGATAAGGCAGGAAGTGTAATAAAGAAATCCTGGATTGCTTTCTGAGTGAGTAGGTTTAGAATAAGGTATATAAATGTGAGCATGTTTGAAACCATCAAGCAAAGAACCTTGGTCTATAGTAACTATTTTAATCTTGTTTTGCATTCTGCTTTGAACTGAATTCTGTTATTTTTGTTGAAGTTAGCCAGAAGTGTAAGAGATCCTAGAGGATACACAGCATGGAAGGCCCTTGACTTAATCAGTCATATATCTATTTGGAAACACAACTTGTAAAATTTTTCTTAGAGTGGAAAATTGTGAGTTATACACTCATCTTTTTCATTCTTGTACCATTTATCCTGGTTTCTACTCCTAGAGAAAGTGGAATTAAATGAAAAGCAAGCAAGACAGAATTCCTAAAATGCATTTATTTAAAAAATATGTATTTGTTGAAATTATGCAAATTAATTGATCTGATCACATGGGTTTTCAAGATTTTTGATGAATATAGTTGATCCTCTTACCTCAGAGACGAGAAGTGGGAAGAAAAGTTGTGCTGGTTCTCCAACTCTTAGATATATTCTCAGGCTATAATGAATAAGACAGCAGATTGAGCTTCATCCATCTTTCAAATATCCATGGTCAGTTTATTGGGACTGCAGATTAACTGTCTCGTGGGTGCAGAGACTTGAGCTGGCTCAGTGCAGAGTGGTTTATCAGTTCAGGTGCAGTGTCATGTGAAGGCAGCAATAGGATTTCAAGGTCAGAGAGGGTTCAGGAGATGTAGAGTTGTGTTTGCACAGTAGTGAGCTTAAGTTAATAACCTCTGTGGGGCCCAGCCTGGTTCCCTGCACAGCTGCTCCAAGTATCTGGTGCCATATGTTCCAGGGTATGCTTCTTCTGGAAAACACACTCCAACTAGCAGCCTTTACAGTTATCATGATGATGATGAGGAGGAACCAAAATATCCTCATCACAATACCACAGATAATATGGAGGATGCTTGAGCTGAATAAACAAAGCAAAAATTTTGTTTCAAAAGCTAGTAGAGTGGACCCATAGATTCTGCTTAGTCCGTGCCTTTCACAGTTTTCCACCTTTCCTCAAAATGGGTAAGTGAATTTAAAGTGCTTAGTACAAAAAATATTCTTTCATTAAAACTCAAAGTGTTTGACTAAATGAGTAAATTCAGACTTTAACATGGGTTCATCAGAATTTTAGATAGATTCATTTTCAAAATAAGCCAAATTCCAATTTAAAGGAAAAAACCACTTCCATGTGCCATTTTTAAAAATTATTTTTATTTTTTAGTCCCCCCTGCCCCCGCCCCCCCCCCCCAAATTCTGTATTTTCAGGTATTTCTAGACGGCATGCTTTTCTGTATCTGCCCATGCTTTGCGCAGCTGGCAACTTTTATGCTTCTGGTTTCTTTGATTTTAGGTTATCATGAAAAGCATGAAATTCCATAAAATGGGACCTATATAGAAACTAGAAAAAAATACAAGGAAAATTAAACCAAAATGAAAAGAGTAATAAAAATTAAACTCATAATTTTCTGTGCTTGCTTCCTACAATGCCAAGAGACCATTAGAATCCATTTCTCTTTCACTAATGATCCTTTCCTGGAGGGAAAGTCTGATTATTTGACTTCTCTCCCTCTTTCCTTTCAGTGGTTAGAGGGTTTGAAGATGGTCAGAAATGCTGCAAACATCAATTACTCCAGCTTCCCTCAGGAAATGGAAACAAAAGCACACCCATTAAACATTTTGAACTCCCTTTAAAGTCTTACAGAAGTAGCAGAAGGTTTAAGGTGGGGTTTCTGAACCTGTCTAAATCAGGAGTCTCTTTCTTGATATAAATCAGGAAAGGAAAAATTCAACCTTTTACTAATTTGTGTAGGACTTTGATGATAATTTGCCTAGAGACACTGAAGTGATACAACATGAAATAACAGAAACTGAAATTAATGGAGTTGAAATGGGATTGCATTGTTCAGGGCCCCCACATATGGTTCAAATTCGACGTTTCCTCTGTATCCAACAGAATTTTTACAGCAAGAATGTTTTTGAGGAATTGCTACTGCACCAACCATGAAAGCATGGAGAAGAAAACCTCACCCTACAGTATCTGTTTGCTGTTCTTTCTTCTCCCATGGTGAATCTTTGTGGTTTTAATTTGTGCTCACAATTAAACACAGGTCTGAGTTTGCTCTCGTAAGCAGGCTTGTCTGTCATTCATGGTATAAAGCTCAAGGCCAGCACTGCAAAATTGCCTTGTTTGGAAACAGTTGATATATCCACCATGAGGTCAGTTAAGTTGCTCACACATAGTACCAAGAGTCACCTGAGATACTGTGAGATTGCTGAGGTAGTCAGGCTGGAGTGGCAGTTATGGCACAGTATCTACAGGAGTCACATGTCCACCTGGAGAGGCAACTGGAGGCCACTATACTATTGCAGGGCAACACCAGTGGGCAGTGTTTCAGAAACTGTAGTGTACACTTGGAGTCTACAGATGATCCAGGTGCCTGAGCTCCCAGTGTAACCCACTGAAATGCAGCCAGCAGCATCCGAAGAGCTATTCATGGAACCAAATGGCTGAGGTGCAGCTCTGTTGCATAAACAAAGGTACCAATTTTCTTTTGAGTTGCCCTCCTGTATTTTGGGTATTCACATGGGACTGGCAAATCTGATTTGAAACGAATGAGTTATTAATAATATCTAGGAGGAACAGCTACACAATAGGCAGGCTACTCAAACCAATGAGCACCTATGTTGTGGCAATCAAATCTCCAGGTCTAAAGAGAGTCATGTGATCTGTGGAGTGAACAACAGATGATTCAAGTTTAAAACCAGCCCAACAGCAAAAACGTCCAACGTGGCTGGAAGAGCCAACTTGGCTCTTCCTATGTTAGCCATGGTGGTGTTTCAGCACAGTGTGAATGAAAAGCATGTAAGTCACAGTGCTCATGAGTTAGCCCTTTGCCAAGTTCATTCTTCACCTTATAGACAGAAACTACAATCCCCAGTTAACCTGAAGCACAGTTGACCAACAGATTGGTCTTGCAGGAACACCAAATAAGAAGAGTGTATCACATTAACACAAATCCGGCAGGAACTGGGACAGATACAAACCTCACTGAAGTGGTGAATTTTGCCAAAGTATTAATCTGTCTTTGATTTCACTATTTTCATTGCACATAATTATTACCATTGGCATGAATAGTGAGTTATCCCCCTTGCTCAAGTTTCCAATAAGTCTGACTCTTTCATAGCTGTGCTTAATTGTTGCCAGGGTTCCCTGTAGTAGCATTAGCCAGCTTAATATTACATGGCTTGAGAAAATTAAATGATCAATATCGGATTGAGAGCACTCAGTTGTTCTTTCTTTGCTTTTGTAATTGCTTGTGTGACGGGAAAATAATTACTATGTTGAGTTTACGCTACTCTCATTGCCCTCAGTTGGTGATTTTGTTGTTCAGCTATGGACATGTCTCATTTAAATTGTCTATAATATTGCTGCCTTAGAAGGAAATAAAAGGAAAGGGGAAAGGAAAGGAAGTAGGAAAATTAAAGGCTGATCTAAGATTAACATGGTGTTTACTCTGGCTCCTGGCAAGGTCTGTTGGTAAAGAGAGACTGCTAAAACAAAACTCATCTAGAGAGAATTTGTTTAAAGTGACACTGTCAACTTCAGTATCATACTTCAGCATTTTTTCTGACTTCATGTTGTTATAAGTAACACCAAACCAATTATATCCAGCTAATCCCATTGGAATACCTCAGATTACAGTTGACAGACTAGAGAAAAAGCACTTCTCTGTATTTTTTGGTTTGTCTTTCCTGCAATTCCTGGCACACTAATTTCATATTCTGACATGGAAGGGACCCACAAGGATCATCGAGTCCAACTCTTAAGTGAGTGGTCTGCACAGGGATTGAACCCACCACTGTTGACATTATTAGCACTATGTTCTACTCAACTGAGCTAATCTATCATCACCAGCTTTTATAGAAATCTTACACAAAAAAATGGTCTTGTGGATTTAGGCCATGCCCAAATCTTCTGTAATTTCTTAATAGGGTACTTTCCCATGGTTTATATAACTTTTTGATAGAGTAACAGATAGAGTAATCTAATTTAGATACAAGGTTTTTAAAACCATCAGGGAAAATAGAAAAACAGAAATCCCCAGGAATCCTCTTCAGAGAGCTGGTATCCTCGGGTTCCTTGCTTTCAGCCAATTCCTAGTGAAGTGATGCCTACTGCCTTCAGAGGCTGATGGAAGTGGGATGATAAAGAGATCCCTGTAACCATTATGTTTATGAGTCACTGGTGTCAGTGTTAAGACATCCTGGGAGAAAGAGGGGAACAAAACTGGTTATTCACTACGTTTGTTTAGCTGTCTTCAGAGGTTTCAAGAGACCTGAATAAAAAGACACTGTAGCATATGCCAACTGTTGACTCCATCAAATAATAAAGCAATCCCAGTGGGTATTAAGAAGCGTGGAATCATTCTAATGAGTCTGGCAAAATCTCATTAGGATGAACAGCAGGTGATGACAAAATATTTGCTCTGTATGCAAATGACTTGCCTCCTTCTCCATCTACACACAGCTGCATGAGCACTCTGAACAGGAGCTATCAGATAGTAGCTCACTGGAGTAAAACACTGCATATGTGGAGGTTGCATTTCAGATATATCAGTGATAAAAATGGAGAAAATGCTGGAAAGAGAGCCCCCTGCATCACCAAACTCTCATCCTCCTACTTGCACAAAGGACTGCTTCACTGGGCATCCAGACAATCCAGTTGTCTTTCCAGAATTACCTTCAAAGCAAAGACATGCGGGCTGCAAGTTGTCAAAACTTCTGCAAGAGCTGTGAGAATGGAAAGCACGATGGAAGGAGGGCAAGGGCTGTTCTGAATATTGAAAATCAGGCAAAACATGGCAGTTCCTGTTGACAGAGGTACGTTACCTGCATAGACCTGAGTCTGATCTGACCTGCTAGTTAAAAAAAACCCTCCACTAATCAAACCCAAACTATCCAGCTGCAGGCTCAGATGTTGCTGTCTGCACAGTAAATCACAGTTTGACCCCCTTCTGCTGCCATAACATCAGGGTATGTAGCCCTTGATATCTGTTCAGTTCCTTATGGTGTTTCTGGCATAGTACGCTTCCATTCTCTCCAGAGTATAATTAATAATGCTTCCTACATTTGTTTTTAATCATGTTGGTATTTATTTATTGCTGCAGTCCTGTTCCTACTCCTCATACATGTCAGAGTCAAAATTCTTATGTTGGGGAAATGGAAGTCCCCCAAGAGCCCCATTCTTCTGTGCACACTGGAGGAGAGGAGAACAGGGCAGTCAAGTCAAAGGACATTCCACATTAAATAACCAAAACCACACAAACACAAGTGTTCCTGCAGATCTTCTCTCCAGCACCTGGCAGGCAAATACCTTCCCTGTACACTCTCCATGTAATTGTGGTTTGCTCTCAAAAAAAAGGAGTCAGGAATGCATTTGAAGCCTTCCTTCTAAAAACACCTTTAAGATGCCCAGGACAATCTTAAAAAAAACAACTTCCATCTCTGAAAGACCAAGAACTGTGTGTATGATGACCCTGTGCTCCAGCCATGCTCATTGGTTTTTACCTTGTCTGTCTACCACAGACTGTCCATCAGAGAGGAAATTAAGCTGACCATAAGAAGGAGCCATTTGCTTTCCTGCTAAAGTCCTATGCAGATGGGGTGAAAGCAATACGCTAAAGAGCTTACTTGTGCCTCCCTCACCATCCAACAACTTGCAGCTGAAAGTTCTTTCTTCTTCTTCTAGAAGTCAAGAAAAGGGGACCAGTCCCCTAAATTGTTCCCTCAAAAAAGAAAAAACAGTTAATTAGATGAGGCTTTGTGTTACAAGGAAATTAAAATGGGTTATCTGATTTTAATAATAGTGATTAATTTAAATTATTGACATTATTAGATGATAATAATCTCAGGAACCTTTTAGACTGTACATTTTTATAAAAAATACTTTTCATACAAGTGGTTTGTCAGGCAAAGTCAATATCATAATTTTTTCTTTCATAAGTTTGGGAAGTCTATAAGGGTCACCAAAGAGATCAAGAGAATTGGGAAGAAATGCTTAATCATCCTGATTCCCAGAGCAGCACTTTGTGAGTACAGGAGCAGTGTGACTCACTGTGTCATTGCTGTGGGTCTGGGACCTACAGATATATCAAAGTTCCTTCTGTGTCTGGAGGTTTTAAGAATAAGTTGGAAAACAACATCTGGGGTAGTGAGGTGTGTGTTTGACTCTCAGAGCATGGGGACTGGCAACATCAGTTCTTGAGATCTAGACATGTAGCCTAGGATTTGATTACAGTATCCTACATGGTGTTCATCTTACATTTAATAATTGCATTAAATTGAGGTCTGCAGTTAAGTGCTGCCAAAATGAAAGCAGGCCAAGAACTACATTAAGCTCTAAAATGCAGGCTCGGTGGGGTTTGCAGGGCAGTGAGGCTTGTTCTCACGGCTCGGTTATGCACGCTGAGGTGGCATGTTCCAACTCAAACCAACAGCAGTGCACAGGGGTCACAGCTGTCTGGTTCTGCTTAGCGGGTTTTGCTGACCAGCTAAAGCAATGAAAATTTCAAGCCCTCAGAAAGCAGTAGCTCTTAAACAACTTTTTTTTTTTTTGGTTACCTGACTGGCCAAACAACTCAGTATTTGTTTAGTGAGACTGACTGTAGTAAGAAAACTGGACAGCAATGGCAGTGATTCATTTCCAACCCAAAACATCATCTGATGTTGGTGATAGTCCGTATCAGCTGACCAATTGTCATACACATGGTGATATTGCCCTGAAAAAAATCCTGCGGAGCCTTCTCAAATGCAAGATAGACAAGAATGCTCCAGATTTGGCTCCCTCTACCCAAAGTAGCCCTCCACCATGCCCAGGCTTTGTGTCCTCACTCTCATGCTCTAACTGCATACCTCCAGGCACATGATGTTCATGGGCATTCTGTAAAAACATCTTTGAGGTGAGCTGAGGCAAAACCATCAGGGTATCTCACATGCTTCCAAGTGAAAAAGACAACAAGCTAAAACAAACTAAACCATTTGTCTCTCAGGGTCACAGCAAGACCACATAGTCTTCAAGTGTTCATATGAGATCCAAGACCAAGCTGCTTAGACTGGAGAGTCCAAATCCTAAGCCATAGGGGCAGGAGTTAGTATATGTTTCTTGGCCTTGGCAGCAGCCTTTGCCTTCTGTTTTTAGCAGTAGAGATGTAATCTTCTAGAAACTATGAGGACAGCTTACTCATGCAGAAGCATCTAGTGCTATCTGAGATGCCAAAACATATACTCTGTGGCTTCCACCTGTTTGTTCCAAAGGGAAATGTTACACATACGACCTCTGTAGTATCTGTCAAGCTGCCCAGAACTCCTGGCTACCCTCAGGGATCTGAAATGACACTACAAGTCCATGTTTAAAGAATGAGACCAACTGAGTCTCTGTGCTGCAAGATGTTCCAGTTGCCCGAGCTCTCATTTGAGTTTTTGCAGCCTGAACTGAGCTCTGTGTTGCAGCCTCAGCTGAGCTCTGTGTTTTTGCTGCTGAGTTTGCAGTCAACAGCTGCAAGCACATATCCCTTGCAGTCTGCATATATCATGTGCAGAGGTGCCTGTACAGCAGACCTACCTTGAAGAAGTGATAAATACCTCTATGTAGTCTTGTTATTCCCATAGGCCAACAGTAGTATTACTCTCCTAGAAGTCCTTTGAGACTGATTAGCACATTGGTCAAAGTGAAAAGAGACTCTAGTGGGCATCTTTTGCCCTGGATTTGGAGACAATAGAGAGATACAATACATTTATATTGTTCTGCTTATAAGAAAAATTCCCATTAAAGCTGGGGGAGGACAAAGTACCCTTTGGTTTCTCTGTGCTCAGCCTCTTCCCTCTGAGAGCTCAGAACACTTTGCTTTTCTCTTCCTTTTTCTCTAGTCCAGCCACAGCCTGCAACTTCCTGACCTGCTGTTCTCATCCTCACCAACCCTTCCCAACATGTCTTCAGCATTTATCTCAGAGTTTGCTCAGTCCTACCTCTGGTGTACCACTGCCTCCCAGACCTCTGTAACTTTGTTCTTCCATTCACTTCCTACTCTTTCTATCTACTCCATTTAACCTGGGCTGTCCCAGAACCTCAAAGTCAGAAGCTCCCTGAGGTACACCCTGTACCTTGAAGGACTTCAGTGCTGCTCTTCCCTTGGCCAAAGTAGAAATGGACACATTTCCCCTTTACCTGCCTTCCCCAGGGATAGAAATCCACCCAAACAGATCTACAGGAAACCAGAATATGTTTGGATAGAAAATGGTGACCCTAATCTGACGATGAGAAGTGTTGTATCAATATTTAGTTGTCATTATGTGTTTATTTAGATAAGCTTCTAGGAAGTCTGGACTGTGTTGGAGCATCTCCACAGCCATCTTTCTGTGGACAAACTGCAGTGATGTCACACATCTAGTGTTTACTGGCAATAAATTATAAGCCACAAGTCACTCTAGAGCAGGTAAGAAAAAGTTCATAGGACGAGAACAGCAGCTAAATGGAGGAACACAGGCAATTTTTGATTCCCTAACTTTTTTTCCCTCTCAGTTCTCAGCATTATGCTGAGTTTGCTCTTCAAATGTCTGACTGGCAAATGTCCTTTCACTTTCACTCTAAGTAACTCAGAAGGCAGATTATTCTTCTTTCCTGTTTTCCCCCTTTCTCTTCCTCTTTGTGTAGTAAATCAGAGTGGTAACCACTGGTCTACCTAGGCATTTTTGTGAACTCCAGAACCAAGACTCATCCTGTCTTTCAGCCTGTGTTGAGCCATTAAAGACAGTAGTCTAATTACCCTTAGACACCCCCACTGATCAGTTGGTAATTCTGGAAGTACTTAGGTTGAAACACCCTTTACATGTATTTATGTCACACTTCTCCCAGACCCAAACCTACCAGAGGCCAAACGCACAAGGTGCTTTTTGCTGCATTGAACTTTCCTGCCCTCCAAGATGTTTCTCCTCAGCAGATTCACAACTCTCTGTGAGGCTGGTCCACCAGTGTCTTTATACCCTATAAATGTCAGTAGCTTTTGCCACCTCCACTTTGCAAGTGCCTGGGATTTTCAGAAGTGGATTTTTTCTTTCTAGCTACATTGGTTAGCAGGGACAAACCAAGAGGAAATCAGGAACCAGAAGGCAGTGTTGTCGTTGTGAAGGTGCTTCTGTACCTCCTAGTTTGTGTTCAATGTTTTTGCCCTAAGCTGTGTGTGCCTGCACCTCCATTATGACAAACTTTGCTGGGCAGTCATGGGATACCATTTACTTCTTCCTGAACAAGAAAATATCAGATAAGTCTTTGAAGACTTTTTCTTCAATACAACTTAATGGAAACTCATGCCTTCACCTCGATGTAGAGTTAAAAAGTTCTCTGCTTGAGCTAAGGGAATATTTAAAGGTAATTTTTTTTATCCACCAATTTCTTCTGTTTCCAGAGAAGACAGAAAATGTTTGCTGTATACTTGCAAACTTTACACTACCACAAAATTTTTAGCAACGTCGGGAACAATAACTTACAAGGTTGCATCCTGTAAAGGAGTTCGAATACTCCAAATCATGTGTAACTTATGCAAACTTCAGCAAGATTTTTCTTCCATTAATTATGGAAGAACAAAGCATCTACTCTTTCACATTAAAAAAAAAAAATCACCTTTCTGGAATCTGAAGTGTAAGGTGTTTTTAGTGTAAAAAAGAGCTTTGTGGTAATGATAGCAGAATATCAGATTACTGACTCTGTATAACAGTCCTCTGTTTGGCTTCTGTCTACTTCTTAACAACATTTAGTGTAAAGCTGAATGCCTTCTAGAGACACCTTTAATTTACATGTTAAGAATGTTTATGCCTCTCAAGTGGTCAAATTAAAATGTATCAAATGAACTGTATGGGCTTGACACAGGTTTTAAGGCCCTGTTTAAACTGTTGTGTGTTCATGAAACAATTACAGCTGAATAAACAGTGCCAAAAGAATTTCAGAGAGGATTAGTTCAGTTGTTTAACTAAACTAATTTCTGCCACGGTTGGTTTCCATGGGCATTCATTTGATCTGGCAGAAATGCTCTTTCCCTAAACATTTAACTAAAGTCTGACTGTAAGAGTCACATCTGTTCTGTCAAGGAAGGCAAACAAAGGTTTTGCCTTCCATGATCTCTTGTAACTGAACAGTTCCATGTCACATCTCTTCGATAGCAGGTGTCCAGCAGCCGAGGTACTCAAGAAGGCTTTGAATTATTTACTGATGATACATTATTTGACCAAGTCTCAAAAACAGTAATTCTGTGTGCAACTGTTTTTACAGACTGCAATAGCCTAGGCTCAAACACCTCAAGCTCAGACTTTGCCAACTAGACATGACTGCAGTGATGCCATCTCTAGGTGAACACTTTGACATTACACCAGGTTTTGATGTCAAAAAAGATAAGCAAGTCTTCCAACATGATCTTCTGAACTGACTCACCTCTCCACAAAAACTTCACTCCACTCTTCAAAATCTTCAGCAAAGCCTTGAGGATATGAGGTAGGAGTATGAGAGTGTTTAAATGAAGAGGGAAAAGACTGGTTGTGGTGGCATTATCCAGTCCCTTCAGAGTAAATAACCCTCATGCTATACTCACCGAAAGTGTAAACCTGAAATACAAAATTCAGGTGTAGTGAACTTAGGATATTTTGTTTAATCCTGCTTTGAATCACATCATCTTTGCATAGGGTATGCTATCAAATACTGCTGATGTAGTAGTTACTAACCAGTATCCCAAGCTGACTAGAGAAGTGTTCTCTCCCAAATTTGGATATGATCTGCAGAGGACCTCAACTGGAAACTATTTTTTGATTACCTGGCATCAAGGGTGATCAAACAGTAAGTCTTCAATTCTGACATTTTCTCATCAATTTTGTCTATGAGATCTTAGGAGTCTAAGCCAGTGGCTTTCCAATGGTAGACATCAGTTCTAGGTAAAGACCAATAATTTATTAGCATTCAATCCTTTTAGTTGTGCATTAAAATAGATCTTGCCTCCATGCTGGCTAAGTCAAACTACAGGGCAACTGGCTGGACTACTATGGTCATGAGATGACTTTGTAACCTCTGTAACACTACTTAGGGCTATTATCTCTATTTATCTATATTATAAAATTTTAACAGATATTGTCAATGTATGTCTGACAAGAGACCTGCTAAGCATAAACAGTAAATATCGATCCTCCTGTGTCTTCCCTGAGCACACCTGCCAATGCACCTCTAGTCTTCAGTCCTGAGATCTGATACTCTTCTTTGGCACTGCACTCAAATATCACAGAAAGAAGCTACTCCAACTGGTGATCTTTTCACTGTACTAAACAACATTGGGAAGTAATCATGGCTAATTGTTATGGCTGTAATTCCAAACCTGACAGCTGGCAGAGAATCAGAGGTAGTTGTTGCGAAGGCCATTCTCCTCTAGTGTAATTATTTGTACAGGATAATTTCTTGCCCAGCTGGCAAATGCTCCTTTCACGCAGGCTGGACTAGATCTATGTGGAGAAGGGTTGGCAGTGTAAAGATTTTGGGGGCATCTAGGGTGGGTGAATAAACACTGGTTATAAAGAAAAAGCAGGTGCCATCTGCTCCCACTCAGAAAATTCCTGTTGGCTTCTATGTGAGTGTGACAATTTCCACAGTATATCTGTTTTCTGCACATGATGTCTGTATATTCCATCAGTGGGTGCCTGAGCTAAGACAAGGTAGGTGGTATTTTCTAAATGGCTTTGGTACTACGGGATCAGTTGTTCTCATCACAGAATCCAGTTTGGAGAAAGTTGCTACCAAGACAATTACTTCTAGCAGAAGTCTATGTGGCAGAGGTGTGTAAAAACAGATGGGCCTGCCCCTGACAGAGTGTTGCCCCTTGGGGAATGCAGCACTCTGGGAAAGAGTGCTGTTCTTCCTGGTCTGATATTTTCCCTGAAAATAAGCAGGTTGACCCTTCAGCGGGAGGCAACTTCAGAAAGCACTGCATCACCCCTGAAAGGGACAAACACTAAAACATGGAAAGCACTTCTGACAGACAGTGAGTGTTGGAAGGTCTGCGTACCATGCCACTAACATCAGAAAAGAGCAAAATGAGTAACTAATCTTCTAATGTCTGGGCAAGTGAAGAATAACATTGTGAAATGAATCCACTGGCAGCTCCAGAACAGTGGATAAAATCTGGCTAGTCACCAAAGGGAGGTATGGAAGTGAGCTGGTTTGCTTTGTAAGGATTGCTGCACTTCACTTTGGCACTTGAACTGAAATGCAATGAAAGATGTGAAATTACTGGTCATTTTGCTAGCAAAGGTGTGAAATCCTTTAGAAACCATAATATATCATATCCTGTAGTTTTCTGGTTTTAAAAGCAGGACATTTCATAGTACAACAGGTCTGTGTAGAAGCAAAGTTGAGAACCGAGTTCAGCTATGGGTTCAACCTACCAGTGCAGTTTCACAAAGAGACATGGTGGCTCTCCCATCTTCTTTGGTGTGTGTACCATATGAACCTGGTTTGCCTCTAGACTTGCCCAGACGCATTCAGGGCACAGGACCCTGCTTGGGTTATGGTGCCTGAGTCATCACTTCACAGCTCTCTGCATCCTGTAAAGCTGCTATAGTCTGCATGCTCAGCACCTGAGGCAGGAATGAGGTAATACAAGGGAGGAAGAGGCTGTAGATAAGACCTGGGCACTTGATCATATGTCAGAGCCTTTTACTCTAAACTCTGCATTTTGGCAGCTCGCATACATCTCCCTTCAGGCTGTTTTGTTGATGTTCCAAAGTCAGTGGAGTGTACGTGACCACAGAAGAGGTTAAGCTGGTGTAACCAACTCGGCACACTGAGAACACTTACAGGAGAATTTAGCAAGATGCACTCTTCTTTTGTTAAGGTGTAATCTACTAGATCAAACTAACTGATCTAATGGCCCTCTCTTACAGCCCATGGCTATTAAAAAATGTGTATCTACTTCTGTGTTTGACTCTATGGCATGCAAAACGCTTTATGCTATCCAGGCTGACACAAGCAAACATGACTGACTGTAACTGACTGTAGCTGAAGTGTAATCACCTCTCAGGAGCTGCCCTAGGCTCTTTCCAAGCTAAAGATCAAAAGCTACCTGTTATGAGGGTATGAAAGCTCTTTTCTCTGATTTACTACATTGCCTTGTATTTCTACTACCACTCCTTCCTTCCAAACTCAGTTCCAAGCACCAGTATTGAAAGATGCTTATGGTACAAGGGTTTATATTTTAGCATGGCACAGCGCAACACACAGGACCGGTGCAGTCTGAATTTGTGACTGGTTTTTGTAGGCTTTAGAACATGTGTAATGAATAAGATGCTAAGGAAACTAAATCAACAATCGGTGCTTGAGATTTATGTTTTTATTCAAAAGCATAGAGAAAGCGAGTGAAAAGGGAGAATGTCTTGATGTTTACAGTTCACCCAGCTCTATTCAGCATCTTCACATGGCTGTGAAGAGCAAAGCACAGTGTGCTCCTATGTTGGACCAACTAGGCTCGGCTTTGCCAGTGGAATTGAAAAAGACTAGAGGACTTCAGGATAAATAAGACAGTAGGAAAAGTAATGAAGGAATTAAACTGACCTTCTTTAGAAACGGGTGAGACAGGGTAAACAGGGAGAGATCTTGTTTTGCTTTCATCCTGGAAAAAAATAACATTTTTTCCGTTCCAGTTCAGCACAGTTGACTGATTTGGAAACAAATCTGTTTTCTCTGGAAGGATTTATTTGCCCAACAGACCTTTTTTTTTTCTTTTTTTTTTTTTGGCAAAAAGCAATAGGTTGAAAGAACAAGGCTTGTCTTGTTAGCAGGTTTAAAGGGCTCAGTAATTAACTGGTACATTTGGAGGCATGGCATGCAGGATACTTGCTGCAACCTACTTTATTACAGTGAGACAGGGAAGTGCTGTGAAATGGGCAAGAACTTTAAAAGAACACCGTTTATTTCTCAGGCAATATCAGATAGCAGGATTATTTTGTTATGAAGTTAAGCCAGAGCATTTGCTGAGGTAAGGACACTCTGGTGTGACCTTTGAAAATGTGCTTTCATCTGCGACATGCTTTCTCTCTCTCTCCCTTCCTTTCCATCTTTCTTTCTGTCTTTTCTAGTTTGAAAACAAAGCAACACTTACTTAGTCTAGGGACAGTATGCACTTTTTCACACCAGTCCTTTGCAATACAGAGTAGGTGCCTTTGAAAAACAAATACACATCCTGTGATTTGGGGAAGCCTGTAATTTGTCCCAGAAGTCATCTCCTTTTGGTGCATAATGTGTAGTAATATTATTCACAGTCAACCCCTCTTTTACACCCTTACACCTTCTCTCTCTCTTTTTTTTTTTTTTTAATTTGGTATGGTACAGCAGGCATTTGCTGGCTTGAATCAAAATTAACAAAAAATGTTAATGGCTGAAGATAGGACTGTAATTCCATGCTGCAGTGTTTTAAATCCTGGTGACTTGACCTTGTGTAGTCCTAAATATCTGCATCCTGCAGTAGCTGTAAATAATGTGGAGAAGAGCTCAGCACTTCTGTAATACAGCTACTGTTAGCCCATTCCCTCAATGTGTAAGCCAAAATAGAGGCATCCCTATTTGGAAATGCAAAGCTAGCAAATCTGTTCAAGTGCCAAACAGACCCTTGTGGGAGGGAAGAAAGCCTCTTCAAGCACATTCCTGGAAATGCAAAAGAAAAACATTTACCTTGCAAAATGATGTCTCTGTTACCTCAAGGGCAACCTAAGCACTGAAAATCTCACGATTCCTATGCAAAGCCAGATTCACCACTGGTACCATGACTGAGAAGTACAGCATTTGCCAATTTGGCAATTAACTTCTCAATTCTTGAATATACTGAACAGTGTATCTCATTTCAGATATCCATATAAATTTCTCACTGTTATACAGAACCCTTCAAAGCAAGGGCAAGATTTGACCCTAAATATCAGTGCATATTTATTGCCATATTCCACTTTTTTCCTTCCCACTATTTGCTTTTAGACTCTGCTCTGTTTTCATCAGGTATTAACATGGATCTTTGTGTGGGGAAATATCACAACTACCTGGATGTACAGGTGTATATTGCAGTAGGGTTGCATGGTACTTTGATCATAATAAGATTTGTCAAAAAACTCCACCCTCCTTTCCGTTTAAAGCCCAGGTCATCAATTTTTAGTACAATCCATATCCCATTAGAACAACCTGGGAGGAGAATTGTGACTTACTGAATCATTGCCTCTTCCTGATCTCCTCGCTGCCTTGAAGAAGGACAGAGGCATCTGCAGCAGTTCAATTTCTCTAACAGCATCTTTTTGGAGTTGCACCAGTGCTAACACTTTGTTATCACAGTGTTGTCTTTTCTCCAGCTCCTCATGTGAGACCAGGGTTGCTGGGCACAGAAGACCCAGCGGGCAAGTGAAGAAGAGCTGTTTGCAAATGAGTATGATTTGCTTTCATGGTTTCCTCCATAGGGAGAAATGAAGTGCAGAGGGAAAGGATTATATTGAAAAGATCAAAGGGGATAGAGGGGAATGAGTTAACAGGCATGCTTTTCAAAAGAAATAGTTCTCCTGACATCTCAAGGGATGGATGAAGGGCATATTGCCTTGTCAGTTAAATGCAGCCGTTAGTTTCAAGCCCATACTAATTAGCCAGCTTAGAAAAACACACTGCTCAGCATTTCTAAATGCGGACTGCTGCCTCTGCCACTCCTCAGTACAGATATATTTGTCCACATCCTCTCAATGTAACATGCTGGTACTGAGGCGGCTTGGTTAGTAGTTAAGGGAGAACCAAGGATTAAATGAGGCTTCATCCGGTGTTTTTCTCACTTGTTACATCCAGGTCAGTCCAGGACAAACCACTAACTGAATAAGGAGTGGGAAGCCTGCTGTATGCTGGGATGTCGTTTGCACAACGGAGCAAATCACAGCACTGCCAAGACCCAAGTCACTTCCCTGTGACTGCACTGGCTTGCACCTGCATAAGCAAGAATTGTGATCTCTAATCTCTTCTGAGCTTAACTGCAGCAGACAGAAAGTGGGAAAAGCTTACTTTTTCCCTGCACTGAAAAAGGCATGTAGGAAGAGACAATAGTATTACACCAAGGGCCTAGAGAACCAACCCAGAGTGCAGAATGGATTGATAGGGAATCTCCTTTGCTTAAAATTCTTTTAAAAAGTTTCACTTTCCCTTCTGGTCCTTCACTTACAACAGTGTAATTCAGGGCTGCTAAATTAAGGGAGACCTGTAAGTCTCAAGTCACTTGTATTGTTTCTGTGCAGCAGTGATAGGTGACTGTGGTGGTCTATAAATGCATAATTTTGACTTGATGGAAGTACTTCAATTAAGGTGTTTATCTACACCCATTTCCCCCAGTAAACAGGTAAAACTACTCGGACAGAAGTCCCTGAAGTTTTGACTCCAGACTCATCACCTGCTTCAGGGGAGTTCAGAGATCAGATATTGTTTCAACCATGGAGTTTTCCCAAGGAAGCAGTGTGGGCTGTAGCTGTGCACCTGTGTGAGGAGAGCAGCAGGGCTCTCTTCTCCCTTGACTGTACTGCCTCCATGGGCTGGGTGGCCACAAGGCTTGCCTGACTTTTATTTCTCTTTCCATCCTTGCCCTGGCATTTATTGGAACCAAAACTTCTTCAGGACAGGAAATGTCTTAATAAATGCTCATTTGTATGTTCAGATCTGAGTCAAAGTAGACCTTATGAGTGTCACTACGAAAACTGTAAATTACTATTGTCCTTGAGTTCCACATTCCTCTTAAATAACAGCACTGAATACATCCTGGAAAAGAGACCAAAGCATGTAATTTCTTAATATGAACAACTAACCCTGCAGGACCCCCTCTTGTCTCTACCTTTGTCTCACTGTCTCTTCTATCTACCCACAGAGTGAATCACGGGGCATCCACCTGCCCTAACTCTGAAGTGGACCAGCTGAAACACATCTGTTTTGTGAGCCCTCAACACTAGGATGGCTCAGAAGAAGCAGCTAAAGTTTTTTCCGTTCAACCTGCATCCAACAATTGTAGTGGTATTCCTCACATAGGGATTGGGTCGATTTGGCTCAGGAATCTCCAATAAACATACATCAACCTCAATGGCATGAGATGCTACTTCATGCAAATGGAAGTCTTGTTAGAGAAAGGAGCAGGAGATGCTTTCAATGGACTCCGATCCATTTCTTGGCACTTCCAGTATCCCCTGGTCAATCTGTCATCTGTTTAATTTTCAATAGGACCATTGGCCTGTCATTCCTCTTACATTTTTCTGGCAAGAGCCCTTCTCTCCGTCTGAGAAACCCAGCAGTTGCTGCCATACATTCAGTACCCTTGTGCTGGAGAAGGAGGTTGGGAACAGGTTCTTCACTGCCTTGGGACACTTTCTAAGTCATTTGACTTCCGGAACGATGTCCTACTGCTAACAGACTGCAGCATGAGGTGAGAATCAAGCTCTGTATCCTGAAGGTTATTCATGAGCATTACCCATCTCTTTTTGCCTGGCAACCGTCACTGTTCCCAGGGCAAGGGTGCACCTGCTCCACTACTGAAACATGGTCCAGACCATTCTCCAGTCCAGAACTGATGACCTCTGCATGCCTAGCATGCATAAACACACCAAAGTGCCAACTGCAGCCTCGGACTTGGTGAATTTAAGCTTTTTCTTGATCCTGTCCTTTATTCTGCCACGTGGAATTAGCTTCAGTGCCCAAAGGAGGTCACACAGTCCAGCTAGGTTGCACACAACCATCACTCCTTCCTTTGAGGTGCTGTGCTTGGTCACAGGTGCAGCTCTTGGGGTGGCAAGTCAGCTTCTTTGGCAGGCTTGTGTCCCCTGCCATGCCTCCTGAATCCAACTGGCTCTTGTGGAGGTGGAGCAGTCTGCAGTTGCTGACTTTATTTTACCGGTCTGTTTAGGCATCCCAGTTCCAAATGGCTATAAAGGGCAAATCTCTAGTGGATGTAAACCAGAACCATCTGACTTACTGTTTTATGGATGTAATCCATAACTTTACACTAGAAATTTACAATCTTGTTTTGTGTATAAAATGTTTCCTGTCATGGTTTTATATCTACTCCACTGCTCTGCTCTGCCTGGAAACACTTGGTGTAATCTCTTCAGAGATAAATAAGTCTTTAACTGAAAGTTAAATGATGCTATCATTCTTTTTTACATTTATAAACATCATCCTACCATGCTCCCATGCATGGATTCAAGAAATCCTGAATCTTTGTTTTCCATTTCTGAAACTTCTGGAGGATAGAAAGGTGTTGGTGTAGGAGGGACAGAGTGGCAGGGTAGTATGTGCCAACACTGGGGTCACACACAAGCATTCCTGCTCCAGATGAGCAGCAGATGACAGACATCCCAGCTGTTTCCTTGGCCAGGCAAGTGTTTAGTCTAGGCTTCTGGCCCAGACTGCAGCAAGATAGGAAAGAAGGATGTCAGAGGGCTTTGAGGGGCACAGGGAGCAGGACCTGAACCTCAGCCACAGAAAACCTTTACTGTGAAAGCCATCTGAGCATAGTTACAATCTTAAAAGTCTCTAGGTAAGAAAGGTGCTGAGAGGCCCCATTGGTGGTTAGCTGGATAACCTGAGAGTAGAGACAACCTTCAAAGAGATCACTATTTTGAGGGGTGTGGGGAAAGGGAGCACTTCTGCTTCGGTGGCCAAAGTGCCATGCTGAAAGAAAAATAAGCAGCTTGCTGTCCCGAGATCAGATGTCTTCATTACAAGATATCAATCAAAGCAGTAGCTTGTAAACAGATCTAATTTGCTACAAGAGCACAAGAAACATGTATCTGGTCTCTCTTTAAGAATGCTAAAATACTGTAAGTGTAAGCTCCCAGTATAAGCTTCTGCTATAAACTATCAACAAGGTTTTCTTGTTTCTCATCTAAATGCAAGTTTAAGTAAATAAATGCCAGAGATAAACAAAGCAAAAAACAGTGAAAGAAGTAGATAAATAGTAAATCATTGCAATGAGGGAAAGTATGACATGTTTGCTTTGAATAGGGAAGGGAGGGGAAGGGGAAGGGGAAGGTGGAGGGAAGGGGAAGGTGGANAAGGGAAGGGAAGGGAAGGGAAGGGAAGGGAAACCCTGTGCTGGATACTATAGAGAAGTAGAAGTCCTTTAACACTGAAGATCTTCATAGTCTAAGAATTCAATAAAGTGTGTCAACCTTATTTCACAGATGAGGATCTTAGTAGCAGAGAGATGTTAAGTGACATCTTGGAGTCACAGGCAAATGCAGGCCGGAGGTCCAAGGGAAAAGCTGGGGCCCAACTCTAGCTTTATGAATCATTTGGACTTCTATGTATGTATATATTTCAACACTGGAATGATGTGAAATCTAAGAATTAATAAAAAAGCCTTAACAAACACCATTCTTGAGTATTGCTGCTATTGCTTTTGTGTTGGTGGAGAGATTAGCAGGGTATTTATTGCCTTTTACGTTCATTTTCTAGCTTCAATGTCCTGGTTTGTAATGTCAAACCTGGGTAGCTTCATTGCTCCTTGTCAACCAGGCTGAAAGGAACGCAGCACAATAACAGACAAAGCAGTTAAAGAGGTTATATGCACTTAACTAACTGTCTGGGAAATGGCAAGAGCAGCTCCAGCCGATTAGAGGAATTAGACCAAGCCTCTATTTAAGCTGTAGAGAAGGTTTGTAACTTGTCCAGGGTTTTGGGGTTTGGGTTTTCCTCCCCTCCCTAATAATAACATCTTGTTAGGAACTAGACAGCCACAATCTCATCTAAATGTTTTTCATCATCTCCCCTTGAATAGAAAGTATTTGGCAAACAACAGGAGCAAATCCAGAAAGTTGGCTTTCCAGCTGCTGTAAAGCTAAGCTCCTGTTTACATCCCAGCTCAGTAGGACAGACCTTTCCCATTTCAAGCCAAACCAAGACTTGTGTGCCAGAGCTGTAAGCAGCATGAGGTAGGAAGAGGCACCGACAGAAAGAGGCTTGGTTGTGCTGTGCTGCCAATAGGGGAGAATGGTTAAGACTTACCATTGCAGCTGCAAGGAATCTCAGGGGGAAAAGGAATGTTTCCCAATCTCCTCTGCAAAACCTCATGAGTGGATGTATCCCCTTCCTCCCCCACTGTGCTGTTTAACAAGCAAAGGAGCTGGGACTTGTTTAGTTTTTCTTTTTGCCAGCTGCACTGTACCTGGGTTGCGAGACTTTCCTGCAGCCAAGCAGTGGCACTTCCCATGCACTGGGAGAGTGGACAGCCAAAATGAGCATGAAGAGCAGGGACTCTCCCCCTGTACTTGGCATTGGTGAGGCTGCACCTCAAATCATGTGTTCGGCCTTAGGCCCCTCACTGCAAGGAAGGTGTTGAGGTGCTGGAGTAAGTCTAGAGACAGACAACAAAACTGGTGAAGGTTCTAGAGTACAAGTCTTACAAGGAGCAGCTGAGGGAGCTGGGGGTGTTTAGCTTGAAGAAAAGGAAGCTCAGAGGGGACCATATCACTCTCTACAAGTACATGAAAGGAGGTTGCAGTGAGTTTGGGTCAGTCTCTTCTTCCAAGTAACAAGTGATAGGATGAGAAGAAATGATCTCAAGTTGCATGAGGGGAGGTTTAGATTGGATAGTAGGAAAAAATTCTTCATTGAAAGTGTGGTCAGGCATCGGAACAAGCTGCTCAGGGAAGTGATGGAATTACCTTCCCTGCAAGCATTCAAAAAGTACATGGATGTGGCACTTGGGGACAAGGTTTAATGACAAACACGGTGGTGTTGAGTTAATGGTTGAACTCAATGACACTGGAGGTCTTTTCCAACCTTAATGATTGTATGATTCTATGACTTTTTGTGTTTTATGTGACTGTCTTGGACATGCAGTGTTTGGAGAGAGGAATGGTGCTTACCCGTGAGTAATAAGGGAGGTCCTGTTGCTGGTTATGGCCAAAAGGATGCTCTTGGTGAATTCTGAGCAGAGGCAACAGCTGTCTCTAAGGTGATACTTTAATGCACGATGTCACAAAAGGAAGGAATTGATTTTGCAGATGAAATGCAATTCTATATTGGTCTTTTGGAAAACATAGAAGAAAGATATTTAAAGAAGCAAACAGATCCTCTGCTCTCTCCTGAAAAACTAATCAGCCAAAAGATTGCACATTTTTCCGAAAACCGTGTGACCTGTGTTGCCTAGTATTCATCAGTGTGCATTTCTGACTTTTTTAAAAGCACAGCTACCTCATTTCTGGGTAATTAAGTATTTGGAAGCACCAACTAAGCCTAAACAAACATCCTTTACTCTAACAAGGAAAGTTATTGTGTAGCCTTTCAGAACACAGTTTTCTGTAGTATGCAATGACTCTAATGTCTATTAATTATTTCTAAATTGTTTAAGCATTATCTGCCTTTGGGTAAATTCTTTCTTTATAGTGTAATCTAATCTGTGGGAGGGAAAGAAAAAAAAAAAACCAATGTTTTGCCATATCACCTCCCCAAACATAAGGCATTCTTCTTTTAATCATTATCACCCTCACCATCACACACTAGGCTTCAGGACCTGGAAAAGGTTAGCAGGATGATTTCCCGGACTCCATCCCACATGTCACTGACTCACTGGTTTTAAAGAGAACATGTGTGAGGGCCATTTTGGGTCTCACTTCTCACCTACAGGAAGAAGGGAGCCTGTTCCCTCTTTGCCTTTACAACAGTTTAAGTACTATGAGTATCTTGAGGATTTTTTTCATGAGGCAAAGAGTTTGGTGAGATTTTGCTTCGTGAAACTACCAAAAATGCCTCACAAACAGACAGACTGGTAACCCAAACATAACTATTCATGTAAAGCAGTCAGGTTTTTTTAATAGAAGAAAAACTCTCTCTGTGTGAGTCTGTATGGTTTACTACTCTGTAGCATCAAGCCCAGACCCAGAATTTTGTGATCAAGTACCAGTATTAACTGCATTGTGACTCACCACTGCTGAAACAGAGTGACAGAAGCATAATTTAAAATAAAATTGTCTGGGAATATGTTTTTTCTCTATTATGGCACCTTCTTTAGCAACCGCAGACTCACAGAAGATATCATTCCCTTTGGCAGAACAGGGTGATGGGAGAATACAATGCAGAAGACCTGAAAACCTGAAACCCACAAACTGGCTTCAGAATGAGCAGGTAAAGTCTTCTCATGGTTACATAGATGAAAACAACTCAGATTTTATTTCTATGTACCCAGCATCTTTGCATTCCTCAGGTATAGCTCAGACAGAGCAGAACCAGTGTAGCAAATGTTACCGAGCTGATTGCAGTCCCTGCTTACTCCTGTCGGTGTTTATCACACTTTGTTGCAGAATGCCTCTGAGGCCAGCATTTCAAAAAACCAGAACAGCATCTTTCAGCCTCCTTAAGCCAAGAGGGCTTTCACCTTTTCATGGGAGTTTTCTTTTGAAACACTGCAGCTACAAGGGTTCCCTTTATGTGACCATATAGCACCATGCATGTCTGTCAGCACTCAATAAATTCAAATTAATATTAAGTCCTCGAAGAGCTACATACTTCTTCCAAGATACATCAACATGTGGGCAGAATGGTCTCCCCACAAATAATGAAGCGTGCTCTTGCCTAATGGGACACTTATAAATGAAGCTGTTTCTTCCTATGAAAGACTGGATTTACAGCTCAATGTGTGCACCCAGCAGGCAAGTCTGTCCAGAAAAAATGCCCTTGTGCAGTTTTTACAGTGTATAGCAAGACTAGCAATCCCAAAGAAAAAATACAAACAGGCTTCATATTTTGCCTCCTCTTCCCAGCACCACTTGAGCAAAGAAGACTGTGAAGACCTGAGTCAGCTCTGACTCATCCACTGGGTCCTGAGAGGGGATTCATCCCCAGCAGCAATCCACGTACATTGTGCACACACTCTTGTCTGGGAAGGGCAACCACACGGGGAGGTGTCTTGTGGC
The DNA here is from genome assembly GCA_013399695.1 of Formicarius rufipectus. Lineage (NCBI taxonomy): Eukaryota > Metazoa > Chordata > Aves > Passeriformes > Formicariidae > Formicarius > Formicarius rufipectus. Next base: position 173,217 of record VXAU01000452.1, on the reverse strand, counting down.
TGCTCAGGGAATGACGCATACATACACCACCTCACCTGACTTGCCTGGCTCAGCCAACTCCCTTGCTAGTCCTCCCCTCTTTCCACCTCTCCTGAGGCTCCTTCACCTCCCCTTCTCAGAGGGCTCTCTTCTGCCAGTCCTGGAAGGACTGATGGGATGGTTACAGCAATGCTTGAAGCTGCCCCGGTCCATGAGTTCAGGCTAAACTGGGTTTGACTCTGCATATGACAGAAACAAACCCCATTTCTACTTACTTAGCTTCAGAACTCCATGCAGGAGATAATACCTAAGAAGATGTGATGTGAAGGAGTGTGTTACTGGGATCTTTACAATCACTAAACAGGTGGTTTGAATTATTTTATGTGGATGAGTTTGGTTGGACCAATGATATCTATGCCCAAAATGAATTAGGACAAAGTATCAGTCCAGCCTAGGGAATGCCCTCCTCCCCTTTGTTCTAGCCAATCCTGAAACATTCTTTTCCCCCTGAGGACAAAGGCTTCCACTTTGCAGCATATTTACTGCAGCAGGACAGCAGTTGTACTTCTGTATCACCTTCTGAGCCTCAGAAAGCATTGGCATGGTTTGGTGCAGTTTGTGTGGGTTGGGCCACAGAAGCCATCACAGCACCACAGAGACAGCTATGTCATATGGGAATCTGGCTCCCCAGCCAGCCACTCACTAACATCATGTGAGGGGCATCACACATTATTACAGCACAGTTTTGCCTCCAGAGAGAACATCCCTCTGGAAGAGTGTCAGAATTTTACCTCTTAGATTGCAGAAATGGACAGGCCAGACTTGACCTTACAGCAGGATGAAGCTGAGCAAGTGGGTACCAACCTAAAGAGTAGAATTCTGTATAATGACCATTTGACAGAGTAACAAGGTGTCAGAGCAAGTGCAGACTCTGCTAAAGCATGCTTGCTGGATCAGTGTCCTTGCATGTTTCTCGGCTCATATTTCCAGGTGTGTCCCCTAGCCAAACCCCTGCTCATCACAAGGATGTGACTCAGCAAAGCCGTTTCCATGAAAAGCAGCCTAAATAGAAAGGAGTTAGTACATGTTATGGTCTCCTCGTCTTGGTAACTGGAAGGAACCAGAAGTGTGAGATGTCTCTCATATGTCTGTCCCACAGACAGGTGAGATATGTAACAGGTCTTAGAGATCTCTGGGAAATGGGAATGGAAAAGATTTCCTTTCTTTGTGTCATCAAATTCTTATTGTCACAGGAAATGTACTCCTTAAGTCTTCATTGGCAAAGGACAGTGACACAGAGGGTATCTAAGAGACCTGATGAGAGTGTTGTGTTGTGCCAGGATTAGACTATCCATACCATATGGCTGTAATGGAAGTCCATGGAGACAAATCTGACAGAGTTCACCTGGCTTTGGTAGACAGCAGAAGGTGTTAGAGACATCATTTGCTTTGGAGGCTCAGCTTTGGTCAGAAGGGATATAAGGGCCTGACAGAGCATTTGAACCTACCTATGAATTTGCATGAAGCTAAGGAAAAAGGAAAAAAGATGAGAAGAGCTGTGGCTTGCAGTGGTTCCTGGACTGGGAGTGGGAAACAGACTGTGAGACAAAACTCACCTTGTCTTTCAGCTGTGTCCCCAGGGAACCATTCTGCCTTACTGCTGTAGCTTTTACTGCAACTCTGGTAGCATCTCACCTCCCATACTTACTTTAAACCTGGATTTCCCAGGTCAAACCAGATATTTCTCCAGCCTACCTACAAGCCTGTTGAAATGGCAGCTCTTTGTCATATAGGAATGGGATGTGACTCATAACTACACAAAGAATACTTAGAAAACTGTTCTCAAAATGAGAAAATCAGCTGTTGGATCTGCATTTTCTAGATCTCTTGAAAAAACAAGTAGGAACAGCAACACATCTGCATTTTTGTTTGACATTTTCACCAGCTCTGCACTCTCTCCTGAATTTCAACTGTTCTTAACCTCAGTGGGAGTTCTTTTTGTGAGCTCTGCAGAATTAAGCAACCTCATGAAAAATCAAATAGGACCATGACCCCAACAACAACCTTCCCTAGGGCTACAAAACTACATCTCCAATTGCTAATATTCCCCCTCTGTCCCTGTCCTGTCCCGGAATGAGTTGAGATTCCTGCCCTGCGATTCATGACATTTGGATACGTATGTCATTCGGGAAACAGGTCTTGAACAGCCATGTAATCCATTGCCCAGCTCCTTAGCTGTGACTGCAGTGTCACATGTTTCTCAGCATCTGCCATCTAAGTAATGCACTGCAGATCTCCATTACCTTTTCCTTCAGAAATCTTTTCCTATCAGCTAACTTTGCTGTCATTTCAGTACATTGCTTCTCATCCAGCCTTCAGTGTCCACAGAGAGCAATTTATTTCCCCATTTTGGCAGAAGTAATTTACCCAATGAGAGTTCTCATGTCTCCTTTTGCTTTTCCCTCATCTTCCAGTCTGCACTGAGGAATGACTTGACCTTCCAAATTTTAGGGACGTGCATTTATTATATTGTCTCTGGGATCCAGCACCTCCTTGAAATCGGAAACTGATGAAATAGGAGTATGAGGAGACCCCCCCTTGGCAGTGCCAGCAGTTGCACTGCAGGGCTGAGCAAACCATGCTCAGGGCGGGTCTGCTGCAGCTGTGGTATTCCCCAGAGCAGGTGTGCTGTGGACTGTTTTAAGAATAAGGATGTCTGTCAAACCTCAACTGGAGGAATGTTCTGCCTATAGTGAGTTGCAGGGAAGAAAACATGAAGTCCAGGCATAAATCAAAAATGGATTGAAGGACAAAGGGAAATTAAACTACAGAAGCATGAGCAGTGTGAAGCTTTGCCGCTTACAGCCCTAGTGAAGGGGGAAAGCAGGGCATGTCAAGGCATGGAGACAGAATCCATGTCACCTGCCACTGTATGTCTACAGCAGAACTATTTACATTTGAGCTAATCACTCTTGCATCTCTGTTGAGTCAATGCAAAAGAATATATGGCACATTTCAAATGTCTACCTACAGACAAGAAGTACACCTTTGGGTGTGCTTATTATTCCAGCTAATGCAGAAGACACTCAGGATGCCTAGATGTAGATGTCTTAATTTTTTTTGAGGAATATGACCCAGTGAGATTGTTTTTGGGTGAGAAAACTTTGATGTCACTGTTAAAAGGCTTGTCTATGTGCCTTCCTTGTTCTTTATGAAAAAGGAGGATGTTTATCCTGAACCTTTCCTCATTCCAAGCTCCCCAGGTGTTCACATCATGTGGGACCAACTGTCTGATGAATGTCTGAAAACATCCCTCGTGACAGTGAAAACTCAGTCCTGCTTGTCCATGAGCACAGATCCACATGCATGCAGTGAGGAGGATATGAGCCTCCTGTACCCACATGTCCCATCCTATGATTGGCAGAGTCCTGCTTCAAACATCCATACCCATTTCCTATCAGGAAAACCTTAAGCTGAGCTGTGGCTATCTTACAAGCTGCAGGTGATAAAGGGCTGTATCATTTAGTGATGATGAGTAGAGTGACCTTGATACCTTCTGTATACTGGGATAACCCAGACTGTCAACATGCTATCAGACTTCTTGGAGGGAGTTACAACAAACTGGATAGCTGCTAAAGAGGCATCTTAACAGGGGAGGGTAGAAAGGAAGGGAAGAAATGAGCAGCAGGATGAAGGACAGGAAATGGTGAGAGGAGCTTGAGGAATTGGCCACCACCTCCAGCTCCCTATCCACAACAAGAGATGTTTCACAGATGACTTTTGAGACATTTTAGGCCACCTGTCCTATTTCCATGTCTAGAAGGAGGGTTGCTGTCAGGCAGCACATTTTCAAGTGCTTTGTCCAGGCCCCGTGTTTACTGCCTATCCTCTGGGACTCGCACCATGTCCCTCAGGAGGCTTAGCTGGCAGTCTAGCAGCTTCTAGGCAATTAAGCGGTAATTTTCTTTTGCTCATTTTATGCTATTATTTCAAGTTGCTCCTCTTGCCCTGTCCTCAGCAACTCTCTCCTGACTTGGTGTTTTCTCTCTTCTGACTCATCAGCTATCATTATCTCAATCTTTGCAAGTACCAGACACAGTTTAAAAACACGTCCGCAGGACCTTGGAGTTGTTTACTCCTTTCTGTTAAAAAACAGACTTGTGGACAATGTGACGTATCACTTACACAGTTCAGAGGCAGGGCATTTCCCACATTATAAAAGAGTGGACCACAGCCACAAAAGTTGAAACATCATTTAAAAATACTGCTATTTGAGAGGGAGTATTGCTCCTTGCTGCTAAAAAAGCACAACATTACTCAAAAAGCCAAAAATAAAATCCCTTGGTAATTTGTATATGTTTCAAAATGCTGATGGTTTTCAAAACCTGTTTTAGATACAAAGATCTCTCTGCCAAACTAAGATCCAGCAGTAAAAACAGATAATGAAACAAACATTGTTGTGGGGGAAAAAAGAGAGGAATTGTTGCAATAATGTACTTTTCCAGGGAAATTAACCGTAACAACAGTGCTAGTGAATCACTGGATAGTGGCTCCTGCTTATAAACACAATTTTGAAATCATACAGTGTTATTATTTCCACACTAGTATTGGCAGTAGCAATGTAAAGGCTGCCTGGAACAGAAAGAAATTTCTCCTAAAAACTGTGACTGGGATATTTTCAATGCTTCCTGGAGAATTGCATTAAATGATTGGGAGTTATCTGCCTAAATTGTTTACAGATCTTTAAAAGTATTGTTCTAGCTCCATCATGTGCAAATATTTGTAAACTATGAAGCTGTTCCAGAGAAATATGAAGCACAAATACTCCTGTGAGGAGGGCACAGGCCCATCATTCAGATCTCTGTGTGAAGAAGGAAACCCCCTGCCCACTGTATTACCTTTCAGTATCAAACCATAAAGATCAAATACAACTTCAGGTCATAATCAGCTTCCCCCCCCCAAATCTTCCTAAATACCAGTTTTGTCAGACTTTATTGTCTTATACCTCAGAGTAGTCTGGGTGATCTGTTTTAACCCCATCGGGGAACTGCCACCAAACAATGATGTCACCCAGAAAGATGCTGCACTGTGGGCATTGGAGCAGAAACTATGACACTCCTTTTGGGGAGAGGTGGAGATTTGCCACAAATTATGCCATCTGAACATGATATCCAGCTGCAATGCAAATCCAGGCTGGGCTGGAGTCAACTGCAGGATGTTACTATGAGGGTGCAATAGCTATCATGGAGGGAGTTGTGATGAGCTAAGATCCCCCAACTCAGTTCTCGCCTACACACCCTGCCACAGCTGGTGATAGGCAGCATTCCTTCAGGCAGTTACAGTGGAAAAGATGGGATAAAAGTGAAGGATTAACTGTTCTCACTCAGCCTTTGGCGTGAACCCTCTGGATCACAGCTTTTGGCACCTCTGTGCTTTCATGAGCAGTGGTGAACCTACTCTGCTAGTGTGATATCCATCATGGTCTGTGCCTGTAATCATGCACACATAAACACAGACACACTCACTGATTCAGGGTGAATTTCTCTGTAAACAACAGCACATTTCCAGTATGGTCTCAAGGGCTGCATTTCCACTGCAGTGGAATTCCTTGCTATTAGCCACTGGGTGAAGCATGACGTTACCACTCCAGTGTTTTGCAGATCCCAATCTGTTTACTTACAGGGACTCAAAACTCAGCTAACCTTTCTCAACATTCCTGGTCTGGAAACTTTTCCCTACATAATTTTTTTTTTAATTTTTTTTGCTCCAGTCTCTGCTGTATCTCTGACAATAAAAGTACAAATGGTTCACACTGATCTAAGAATACAGTGGTAGAAGCTTTCAAGTGTTCATTACTGAGTTATTTCCTCTCATTATAGCACTAATATTCCATTAATTGTTTTCACCTTTCAAATTTTATTTTTCAATAGGGGGGCAATTGCTCTGAATCTGAAAGAGTGATATTAAACTAGTGTGATTTCCTCTTAACAGAGTCAAGGAATGACACCACTCTTTCCCCCTCAGCTCATCAAGAAATCTTAAGATGTAAGTGGACAAGTCTAGAGAACATCCTGCTTTCTCTGTAAGGAGAGAGGTAGGCTGCGGAGGTGGTTTGGGAGCTAAGCTGTCCAGAGTGGGATGGGAAGAGTTTAGAGATTAAGTATGGTTGTGTAAGGATGGGGTGAGGAAGGTAAAGGCAAAGCTGGAGCTGAACCCATGAAAGAATGCAAAGAATAACAGGGAGGGCTCCTTCAGGTATGTTAACCAGAAAAGGAAGATCAAAGAAGGTGTACCCCCTACTGATAAACAATCCTGGAAAACTGGTAACAATAGATAAGGAGAAGGCTGAGTTAGGCTGGGTTACTCAGCAACTCTTCTGCCTCAGTTCTCTTCCCATACTTCTCAAGTGGATGGACAGCAGGATGGGAACTGGGGAAGCAAAGTCACTCCCACTGTAAGTAAAGATCAGGTGTATGACAACCTGAGGAACCTGAAGGTACATAAGTCTGCAGGACCTGGTGAGATGCATCTTAGGGAACTGCCTGATGTAGTTGTCAAGCCACTTTCTGTGATATTTGAAAAGTCGTGGCAGTCAGGTGAAGTCCCCAGTGACTAATAAAGAGTAAACAATGTGACCATCTTTAAAAAGGGTAGAAGGGAGGACCTGGGGACTACTGACCTGCCAGCCACACCTCTGTGCCTGAGAAGATCATGGAACAGATCCTGCTACAAGCCATACATGGAGGACAGGGAGGTGATTCAAGACATCTGGCTCAGCTGCACTGAAGACAAGTCCTGCTTAACCAACCTAGTTGCCTTTTATGAAGGAGCTACAACAGAAGGGTTACAGATGCCATTTATCTGAATCTCTTTAAAACCTTTGACAGAGTCACCCACAACATCCTTCTCTCTAAATTGGTAAGAGATGGACTTGATGAGTGGACTCTTAGATTGATAAGAAAGTGGTTGGATGGTCACATCCAGAGGGTAGGAGTCAGTGGCTCAGAGCCCCAAGGGACATCAGTGACAAGTGGTGTCCCTCAGGGGTCTGTTCTGGGACTAGTGTTATTTCTTATCTCTATTAATGACACAGATAATGGGGTTGAGTGCACCCTCAGCAAATCTGCAGATGACACCAAGCTGACTGGTGTCATTGACACACTTGAAGGAGAGGATGCCATCCAGAGGGACCTGGGCATGCTCAAGAAGTGGGCCCATGAGAATTTCATTCAACAAGGCCAAGTACACCAAGTGCTGCACCTGGGTTGGGGTAACTCATGATATCAGTACACACTGGGGGCAAGATTGAGAGCATCCCTGAATTGGGGATGCTGGTGAATGAGAGGCTGGACATGAGCTGGCAATGTGCAATTGCAGCCCAGAAATCCAGTTGTGTCCTGGGCTGTGACACCACCAGCATGGCCAGCAGGTGAAGGGAGGTGATTCCAGTCCACTCTGATGAGATCTCACCTCAAGTACTGTGTTCAGCTCTGGAGACCCCAACATAGGAAGGACATTGACCTGTTGGAGCAAATTTAAAGGAAGGCCACCAAGATGATTAGAGGGATAGAGTGTGTCTCCTACAAGGGAAGACTGAGAGAAAGGGGTTTGTTCAACTTGGAAAAGAGAAGGCTTAGACATCACCTAATTGCAACCTTCCAGTACCAGAAAAGAGCCTACAAGAAAGATGGAGAGGGACTTTTACAAGATCATGTAGTGACAGGACAAAGGCAAAATGTTTCAAGCTGAAAAAGAATAGGTTTAGATTGGGTATAAGGAAAAAATCCTTTACTGTGAGGGTAGTGAGGCACTGGCATGGATTTTCCAGAGAATTTGTGGATGTCCCATCCCTGGAGGCCAGGTTGGATGGAGTTCTGAGCAACTGGGACTCTGAGGAAAGGTGGTCTTGCCCGTTGCAGGGGGCTTAGAACTATATGACCTTTTAGATCCCTTCTAACACAAATCATTGTGTATGATTCTATGTTGACTGGGCAGGCCACAGGAATCAGGTCACTGGCAAATACATCTGGGATTTCAAGGAGGCTAGACAAGAACCTGAAGGTTTAAATGTCCCATCAGGGATATCATTGGTACAAAACCTCTGTTCTGTTTATGGCCAAACATGGAAGAGTCCCAGCAAGAGTCATCCATGCACTGGGACCACATACAGTGTCAAAGAGGAGCAGAGAGAAGGTGAATCTATGCCCAGCTATATCACATAAAGTATACCTACCTGCTAGCAGCAAGGAGTACAGATGAGGGATGACTGTCTCTGTCCTGAGTGCAAAAGGACCTACTGAATTAATTTAGTTTATAGGGTGAGGGCTCAACAGCTAAAGCCAAGTAAGTTGAATACCACCTGTGAATGCCCACATGGATAAGAGAAAAAAAGAAAATGGATTCTTTAACACAGCTGATGATATAAGGAGATCCAGTGATTGAAAATCGTAACTGGGCAAATTCAGACTTGAAGTAAGGAATGTTTTTTAAACACAGATATAATTAACCACTGGAAACATTTATCCAGGCTTGTGGTTGATTCTTCCATCACTGTCAATTTCCAAATCAAGGCTTTCAGACAGAAATGATCATTGTTTCAAGAATAAATGCAGAGTGTTCTAGTGCTTGTGCCTCATACAGCTTAGGCTAGAAGTTATCAAAGGTGGGTAGAACAAGTGTGGAGGCTCAAATAGAAGCATCTGTCTGTGCCACAGATACACTCTTTTCCTGCATATATTATTGGCATTGCATCTTTGAAATGCCAGAGATCAGCTATATTGTATATCCCAGAACATAGACCCGGACAAAACTCACAGCAGTTTCCTTCAGGGCTTGTGTCAGAACGTTGCTGAAATATGATAGTAGCTTGAGCTTCAGTTTCTAAAGGCAGTTTAAATTTTCCCAAACACCACTTTAGGTTCACTCTAAGTATATAATGATGATCTCCTTATGAACATGCCTTGCAATAATTTTCTTGCATAGCAGAGGAGAATAATGGTGTCTCATGTCCCAGACTCTGTGTCTTCTTTGCATTCCAATATTGTAGGAGGATTCTAGGGGCATCTGCAGACGGCAGTGTGTTCAGAACAGTTTTGCTTGTTATTTTAGCACTTTTTCATATCTCATTAAGAATATCAAGGAATTCTTAAGAACTGAGTCAGCATAATAGCTCCCCCCATATAACTGCTGGGTTTTAACCCCATCACTCACAGATATGTGCTGAAAGACATTCCAAAGAAATAAACATCACAGTGAGATTCATTTTAGCTGGTTTTCTTAAGAGGGGAGGAGAATCAAAACCTTTAGAGCATAACAACAAAACAAACTATAGACAAAGGCTTTAATCTACTTTCTAGCTACTTATTGAAAGGTATTTTCTCACAGATGGCAGCTAATCACATGGCTAAATCAGTAACTGCTGTTTCTGATAGGCACTAGTTCATTATGAGAAATTGTCTATGTTAGCAAACATCCACCTCCCTCCACATCTGCAGTTCAGCTCAACATTTAAATTGATACCAGAGTTTACAACACAAAATAAAGTTTATTAGTAGAGTTATAGCTGTGATGATCCAAAAAACACAGATAAACAACATATACAGAAAGTGTTCACATCTTTTCTTAAGACCAATTCCATTTGGAAAGACTTTTTGAGGGGCTCAAAATCTTCTCCTTTGGCCTGATACAGAATGAAATTTAGTTACTTTTAGGGTCCTTAGCTTGTGTATGGTAAGAGCTGACTTTGGGTCATACTTTATTGAACACATCATCTACATGCAAGAAAACATGGGTCGTGCATGTTTATGCTTTTTCTCCTACTGCCACAGATTTGGAAGTAATGGCTAACAAATCTTCATACTGCAAAATGGGGACAGAATTCTGCTGCTGCTTGTATGACAAAATGTTCCTTAAAAGACAGTCAAAGCCCAAAGCCTGTTCAGCTGAAACTACCCTATGTTTTACTGAGCAGAGAGCTGCTTTACCAAAAAGTCTGAAAAATTCCCAGATTTCAAAGTAATCAAACCTAAACAGCTATATCAATAAGCAGAGTTAATTATTGAAGACAAGTAACACCAGAGAGCTTAAATAATAACAGTTGCCCCAGAAAGAGAGGCTTTGCCATGTTTGAATGGACAGAGTCTATAAGCAGCAGGACATCCAAGAGAGGTTTTGTGCTAAGCTTCACTCTGTCTCTAAGATCTTTGGATTTCTTCTTGATGTTCATTGTTTATGTGGCTCCACATAATAGTACAGTCATCTGAGCATTTTCAGTATCACAGCTAAGATCTAGCTCTTGGAAACAACTAAGTGTGTGTGCCACTTTTTGCTATAAGACTCATTGACCTGGATCTGCAGAATGAGAGTACACATCCAATCTGTCCTGCCAGAAACTGTGCTGTATCCTGTCAGTGCACGCAGGCTGCAGACAGTAGTTGTTTGTAGCATATTTGACCAACTTCCCACTTTTCCTCATGTTTTTATATTGCTATATCGCTTACAACAGATTTAACTAAATCTTGGATCAATTGAAGTCTAGGTGAATTATTCCAGAAACAATATTACTCTTCTCCTGCTGTGAGCGATTAATGAGAACAAAGCAATTGGAAAGGCTAAAACCTCAGACATGGAGAGATTAGTCAGGGATTGGTGGCACAGCCAGGACAAATGTTTAGTCATATTGACACATCCTCACACGGAACCCTTGACCAATAAGTTCCAACCTTGCATATTGTCTTCACTGAGGACAGAAATATATGAGAAACTAAGGTTCTGCGGTAGACATCTGAGTCAGGCACTTACCACACGACTGTCACACCCACTTCTGTTTGGTCTACTCAAACTTAATAATTCTTCCATGCATTGCGTGGATTACAGAAATGCTGTAACTTCAGTCAGGCTGGCAAAGCAGCACATAGCTATAAAGCATGGGGCTGTAATCCTTCCAGCTGACATGGTGGTCTCTTCATCTGTCCCTTCATACTGTAGGTCTGTGGGTCTCTGCCCGCAGAAATTATACTGATGGAATATGTGTTCATCCCGGGCCAAGTCTATATAATAATTTTCTTTCCCATCCAAAAGATTGACTAGTAAGGAATTTAGTTTCTGTTTGAACTAACTGTCTTTCCTTCTTTCTCCTAAGTTTGAGGAAATTGGCCAGGGTTTTATTGGGCTATAGCACTATTTACCAAATTACCAACACTTTTTTACCTGAAAACTTTGAAATGTAAATGCCACAAAGTTATATCCTCTTAGAAGATCAATCTGACTTGGTTTTGTCTGGATTTACAGCAAAGCGCAATTTCATCCCAACCCTTTCCCATCACACCTGGATTTCGGGATATTATTGCAATAAGTGCAGATATGTCTTATAGGAAGCCTGGAAGGCCCTGAAGGCTGTTCCTGTGCATGACCATTATTCTGTAAAGGCAAGAAATTCAGAAGTTAATTTCATTTAAGAAAAAGCAGAAAGAAGTGCACTCCGGGTGCCCCTAATAGGAATATCTCAAGGAAAAAAGAATGTACATTTTGATTGCTAGACTTCATAGTATGTGTGTATGTAACTACCTGTCTATCTAGCATTCTCATATATTCTATGTATCCCATAACATCATATCACCATGGATTTTTTTTATTATATTAGGCTAACCCTAAGTAGAGAACAAATGCTGTGTAGAAACTGCAACCCTAAAAAAGCAAGAAAAATAAAGCAGAAGGAATCATGGTTACTGCTACTGAAATAAAGCATATAAAGATCATCCACTTGTTTCCAGGACATCTACAAGAACTGTCTGTCTTAGATGCCTCAGTGATTTCAATGCTTAAGCTCAAAAAAAGAATGAGTTTCTAAGCATGCAGGGAGTCAGCTCCCTGCTTGTTATACTGCCAGTGGAGACGGGTAGTAGGGGATATGAGCAATGGGCAACGTCACTTGCCAAAACAAGAGGAAAAAAAAAAGAACACTGATTTCTGTGTCTTTACCAAAAACCTGACTTCATGACTTGGAGGCTCTATTTCTGTGGCTGCTGAGTCTGCAAGTTTGGCAGAGAAAGGAAAATAAAAAGCAAGTCGAGTGATCTGACTCTGGCATGCTGTCAGGGAAGCATCATGTGCATGTGCTGGGAGATCTGTCACACAGACATCAGCATATAAGCTGAGCTCCTCCAGCCTGACAGAGGGATTACAGCGCAAGAGAAGCTGATCAGAGGGCAGAATACAGAGCTCTGAACTGCCAGTCTTTGGCAGCCTTGTTAGCAACGTCTCATGAAGATGATGAAGGAATTGGAGGATCTTTCATACAAGGAGAGTCTGAGAGGGCTTGGACTGCTCAGTCCAAAGGAGAGAAGGCTAAGGTGAGATCTTATCCACATGCATAAATACCTAAGAGTGGAGTAAAGAAGACAGGACCAGGATGTTCTCAGTGGAGCGCAGTGACAGGACAAGAGGCAATGGCGACAAATCAAAATACAGGAAACTCTTGCGCATAATAAACTTTCTTACTATGAAGGTGATTGAACACTGACACAGGTTGCCCAGAAAGGTAGTTGTCCCTGCTCTGAGCAGGGGTCCTGGTAAACATCAGCTCTTATCCTGTGACCTCATGAAATAGCTTTGCTCTCTGTTAGGAGTCCCCCTTTCTGTGGGAGCCAACAGAGCACGGCCATGCCAGGAGGACCTGCCAAGAGGTCTGCCTGCTCTGCCACCTCCCACAGGTCAGAAGCCCAGCCTCCTCTCCAGGCTGCCTGTGCAATGTAGCAGCCATTACGTGCTTCTTCCTATGTCATCTCACCCATAAGCTATGAAAACAGGGAAACGAACCAGACATCCAGCTGGCTGAGATGGAGGTTTTCCCCATAGTAGTGTTGGCTAAGGGGAATGGAGATGAAAATGGGCTATCCCATCCCTCTTGCTGTGTTTTTGAACACAAGAGCAGCCAAAGGATGTATTAAGAATTGCAGTAGCAGTGTCATAACTTCACTCCTGCTTACAGCATTGCCACTGTTGTCTCCTACCAGTTCTTCTGAAATGCAAGAAATTGAAAAAAGGTAGATATAAGAAGGGTCATTGTTCTTGCTCAGCTAATTAATGTCTTAAATGCAGTGGAAACTCTCGCAAAAAGCAGTGGGCACACAGAAGGAAGGAAGTGCCCTTCCAGAGATGTTCCAAATGTCCTTACAGGCATACAAATCTGTGTGCTTTGGACCAGGAAAAAGCAACTCCTCAGAAACAACTGCTCATCAGGGGGGACATGCTGCAAAAAGCATCTTGCTTGGGTTTCCTGAAGTGTTGCTTTGATGCAATTTGTTGGCTTTCCTGCTTTGCAATTTTCCGTTCTGCATCTTATTTAGATAAGGGGGATTAATGAGAACTGCCTGTTGTCAGCTGAACTGCCTTTCTGGCAGAGGCTCACGAGGAAACTGTGGAGATCAGTAAACAGAGCTGAAAGTGCGGGTGGCCATGAGCTGCCTTTTTTTCATATCTCCGTGTGTAAAGGAAGTAAGAAGTACAGCAGTCAGCCCTGTCAGACGGGAGATATTTCACAGGAAATAACAGACTGCTTCAGACTCAGATTTCTCTTGCAGAAAACTATGCCCAGATTCCTTGAAAAGTAGATGCTTCAGGCTGATTTGTGTTTTCTTTGGATACATTAGGTATAGTTCATGCATAAAAGCATAAAACAGAGGCCTTGTTTGTTTGCACATTTGCATATGTTCTTGTTTTGGAGGACAGTGAATAACAGAAAGTTCAAGGTCTCTGAAACAACAGGTATGGGATTTCTTTTTCGTGATGAGCAGCTGCCAGCATAATCCAGAGCAAAGGAGAAAGGAGTCCCTTTCCATATGTTCATTTGGAAGGATGCAAAGCAGCAGAGTCCCTGAAGGACTGCAATGCCATGGTGATATCTTTCACTATCACAGAAGGTGCCTTCTCAGCATCGTCTTCATGTTCCTCACCCCTGTTGCAAACACAGACTTTCCTGCAGCTGCAGATCAGGCTTGGGTAAATCTCATGCTGTGTCCCACCTGGAGAACTTCCATGGAGTGACAACATGGCAGCAAAACCATTGCTGGTGGCACCTGAGGAGAGTTGTCGATTGACAAAATAGGTGGGAAGGAAGTGTTATCACAGCATGTCTGCTCTGTATGGGCTGAAAGCTTCCTGGAATATTTGCAGCACTTGTAGGCTGAGGAAGAGGAGCTCTGTGTCTCCAAGGGATGTGAGCCTACTGTCTCAGGAGTTGAGCTGAGCTGAGTGAAGCCCAAACATGACTCCAGAGACAACCATGTTGCTAAAAAGGTCTTCCCATTTTGGGTAATATGCATCAGATCACATGCATGATGAGCAAGAGGAGCTCATCATGTGACTCAGTGTCAGTGACCACAGCATAAGGCCAGCTCCCAGCAGCTGAAGTCTGTCCTTGCTGAGGTGTCACACTTTTTGGGAAACGCAAGAGCAGGTGCATGTTTCTGGGAACACTGGGACGGTCATTTCCACATCCGTGACCTTAAATGCCTGCCTGGTGACCTGTCATTACACTACCACAGTCACAGATGTGGTGACGTATCCCAGGAAGACCTCATCAAGGTGGTCCACCCCTGCCAGCCCTCCAGCCCTACCACTCAGACTGGGCTGCTCTTGCCACCTCAGAAGTCATCACACAGTCTAAATAGTTCCTGCTATGTGACAAGGACAGTCAGGGCATCCTAGTTACCACAGCATTGCTAACCTACAGCACGCCCAGTGGCTGACAGCCTCGGCTGGAAAGGGGCAGCAAGGAAGGGCAGCATGTGAATTATACCACCCTCTCTCTCCATTGCCTGTATTCCTCAGGGCTATGCAGATTGATCCTGTGTTGACAACTTTGCTTTTACACATGGCAGGTTGCAGAAATGCAGCAGCCAGGAGAAAAACAGCTCTCCATCACTTTCTGCTGATGGCTAATATCAAATGACTTTCAGCTATTCATTCTTCTACTCTGTGTTTTACTGGATATGTACTCATACCATATTCCTTTCTCCTTGAGCTGGTCTTGTGGATTTGACTGGAGCAGTTTGCAGGTGTGGATACCAGACAGCAGCACAACCCAGTCCTACATTAACTGTTGCTTCAGTACTATTATCCTTGCCAGATTGTCTGATGTGTCTGATTGTCTGCAGGACTAGCCCACCACCACCTCTCTGCCTCTTCTTAAGTGTGTTTTCCTTTTGACTGAACAACTATCATGTATAATTTCTGGATTTCACTGATGATAATGCTGATTTTCAAAAAATTGTTTTGATTCACTGATTTTATCAAATGCTTTGAGAACCCACCAGTTCAGTTATGGTTTCCTTGATTTTCAGCCTCTTTGGTTTTGTGCTTTCACTCACTCTTGTATCTTACATTATGGCTTTAAGGAGTAATATCTCAACAGACGACTTCCCTCCATATTCAACTTTATCCCTCCAAAAACGATTTTTCACTCTGCTCCCACTTTCTTCTTCATTCTCTGTCTCTTCTTCAGCATTTTTACAGGAAGCAGATCCATGTCAAAGGGAAAGGATTCAATAGAGCTTTGCAAGAGTCTATCTTGAATTATGTCTATTCAGTACTTTCACTAACAAATTAGATGAGGAAAACCACAGACTGAACTTGAAAATCAAATTTATGGAAAATACTTTAAAGGAATGAGTTAACATTCAGAATTACCTTAACAGATTGAAAAAATTGTCTGAAAAGAAAAATCCTTATGGTATTCAGCATGTAGAAAGGGTACTGTACTCTTGCTAGAATAATCAACTACATGATCATACAGTCATGTAAAATGAGTTGGTATCTGTTTTGGAGAGGACCATGTGAATGTAATGGTAGATCACAGTCTGACTGTGGGTCAGGAACTTTATGTTGTAATGAAAAAGGATGGTGTGATACTGAGATCTGAGATGAGTATAACATGCATAAGAAGGTTCCTCTGAAACTCATTGGTAAGGTATAAGTTGGAATACTTCAGCATTATATTTCAAAAAATCTTATAGAAAAATGCAGACAAATAGTTTAAATTATCTTCAAACACTGTTGAAAAGAATATATGATAAATCTGTCCTCATCCATCTGGGAAAGAATGAGTAAGTTTGACACTGTCCCTGAGATAAACATGTTAATGAAGAAGAGGGTGAAATTCTGGAAGGTCTGGGAAAGTCCTGGAGCATCTGCTGCTGGAGAGGTTTAAGAGTAGATCAGGCATGCTCCTATGAGCAATGATCCTTACAGGAAGGGTCCTGCTGTGGGCAGAGGAATAACCTTGATTTCTTAAGGCCCCTTCTAGCTCTCAGTTCACTGCCTGCCCAGACATGAACCTGCACCTCTATCCTCTATTACCTCTATCCTGTGTGTCTCCCACAGTCTGACCTCAGCCCACACTCGCTTATCCTTTTGCAGGGACATGTTTGCCAGCTTCTAGCACATCACTGGAATACACCTTCAGTTTTCTGTCTTGTCTTTTTTCTTGTCACTTTCTTTCTTGTCCCTTTCCCCTTCTTTCCCCCTGCACTTTACTTCTTCCTACTCACTGCAAACCTCCATCCTATCTCAGACCTGACACCTCTGCAAACAGATCCCCCAGGGGAAGGCAAATGCCACCTTTCATGGTAAAACTTCTACCAAGGAGATGGATCAGAAATCTCCACTTCCAGGTCTCTGAATCATCACTACACTCCCGGATCTCTGAATCATTGCTCCAGACTGTTTGCCCATTCATGCCTGCTTTGGTTATATTTGGTTAATACTTGATAGCTCTTTTTCCCAGTGCCTGAGGATATGTCTTTGCTTGTTTTTGGAGAGGGCTTTCTTTCTGAGCAGGTCAGATGGACTGAATGTTTTAATCCAGTCTCTGCTCTATCTCTCTTATTTTAGGATTTTCTCTGTCCTTTTTTTGTTTGTTTGGGTTTTTTTTTGCTTTTTGTTTGTTTGTTTTGTTTTGTTTTTGTTTTTGTTTTTTTTTTTTTTTTTTTTTTTAAACACATCTCACACGGACTTCCAACCCAGCCCAAACCCAAAAGACTTCAATTATAAGAAATGTCTTTGATCACACAATGCTAAAGGACTGAATTTAAAATTAAGCCAAATGAGCAAACATGCCCATAAAAGGAGAGCACAGTGGGCAAAGACTGTGTATAGACTTGCAAATCTGCCCTGGGATTTTGATTCCAGTAACAAACCCATCTGAGATTTGCTCTCACAGTTTACACTCTCCTCCGAAAACAAGCCTACAGAGAGCATGATGCAGCAGTTACCATAGCAGCCGGCTCCAGAAGAATCCATTAAGTGATCACAGTCTCAGCTCAAAGTGAATTACCAGACTGCAGGTGAACTTTTGCACCTCAAAAAATGTCTCTTGGGAAAAATATGTTGTCGTGCACTGTGGAACAAGAGAATGCTGATCAGTTGCACTGACTCGCTGCTACATTGTTATCCTTAATTATGTCTGTGCTGATTTTTAAAAAGTACTGCACAGACTTTTCCTTTTTCCTGTCAGGTGTTTTTTGTAATTTTTTTTTTTCTTTTTTTTTTCTTTTTTTCCCTGAAGGACAAGACAGACTAGCCCAGTCAATAACTAGTAATGAAATGTGCTTCAGACCTCCCTGCATTCTGCCACAATTACATTGTCAGCTGTCCCAGGAGAGATGTTATTATCTGTGTGGGTGTGGAAAATGATCTATCACTGTTAATAATTTCTATTATCATAGCAGGTAGCACTCCAAACATATCAACACCTTATTAACATGGGAAGTTGATGGTTCTCTTGGATGCTCAGACATAAGAAATATATAAATGGAGCTGGGAAGGGAAAAGAGAATAGATCCTGCTGAGTTCCTAAGAGCACAGAAAAACACACAATTCCATCATAAACACAGATCGTTAGATAGCTGGAAGCACACACTGCCAATATGTGTTTGGGAGGAGCTGGTCCTGCTCACAAGCTCCAGACCCAGACTTTGCCTATCTTTTTTTTTGTCTCTACGGTACAACTCTGTTGTCTTATAACAGCAAGTGTGGACAGATGTGCAAATACCTTTCTCAAAAGGAAAGTGAAGCTGTGGATATTGACGTCTTGACCCACAAAAAATTACTTTGGGCTTGTAGTGGCAGAAGACTCAAGTTAAATTATCAGAGTGGCTATTTAACCAACCCTTGACACTCTTACAGAAAGTCCCTTGAAGTCTTTAAATCCCTCTGCACTGTGACCATCATAATAGGCACATGAAGACCTACTAAAAACTTCCTGTGAAAGAAGGTAATGAGAAAACTGTAGTGTCGGGGAAAACCAAAGCAAACAAATTAACTGAGAGATCCCAGCCTTCCAGAGAACTTCAGTTGAACTTGACCTCCTTAAGGTATCATTTGCTTCCTGTTTGCTGCCAGAGTACAATGAGGTTTATATTCGGGCCCCACCTTTCAGTGTCTGGGTCTAAAAATAAAACAATGAACTTCTGACACAAAGCTCTGTCTCCTGGAGAGGCAGAATTTAGATCTAGCTGAAAACCAGATTTTCTTTACATTAAGGCAGACCTAATTATGAGTAGGTGGATGGGGGTTTTGCTGTTGTTGTTCTTTATTTTTTAAAATCTATTTTTAGGTTACCAGACTTGGGAGGATTTTATTAGAATAAAGCCAGACTTGCACAACTGTTTACGTTGTTAAGTTTTTCCTGACTATAACAATTTTAATGCATTTATAACTGTGGTTACCTCTATGTCATTTTCTGAGCTATCTGAGCTGATACATGGCTGAGAGGGAATGCCAGGCTACCTGAATGGGAATACACATGGATGCCTAATTTATAAATCTTTTTATTTCCTTGAAACTGCTGAGTCTCAGCTCCATGGAAAAGTTGGTGAATACTTACATTTAGTCCATACTCAGATGCCACCCAGCTGACTACTAGATAGTTTTCAGACATCTCTTGCTTTCATATAAAAAAAACATAGGACGACAGTGGGAGAAATGCAGTGGGGTGGAGACAAAATGACTCTTTGGGAGGCAATTCTATGCCTTAATTTTATTCCCATCTGAAAACTTACTCTTAAACCTAATGTTTCTTCATACTGGGCTTTCATTCCTTCTGAGAAACCCACGACTCCTGTCTAGTGTGAGTTAGACCTGACAAATACTTGGTTTCTCAGCAGTAGACTGAAAGTGATGTTTGTATGACTGTGGCTCACTTGTTTCATCTTCTCTTTCCAGTGTTCACTGCTTTGTTCTTTCCCTGTTTTTTCTTGAAGTATTTCTGCTTCCTCCTTTCCCCATTTAAGTTTTATTTTCTGTTATTCTTAAAGCAGTTATATTCTTACTGGTTATTGGAATAGTTTGGTGTGGTTTTGCTGATTCAGTGCAGCCCCTCAGAAAATGGTTATTTCCTTATTACAGTTTTCCAAGAACCAGAGTCTCTTTACAGCCTCATCTCACTCCATGGCTTTCCTGGGAGATGCCTGAGCATGGGCTCTCCTTTTGCCTGCACAGGAGTAGCTCTCCATCAGCCAGTTCTCATAAAAAGTGACCTTGGGTGATTCCCCAGGCTATTGCACAAGGGAGTGTGAGAGAGAGCATTTCCAGCTGGCAGACACAAGGGCAGTTGTATGAAAGAGGGATCACTGGAGCACTGGTGCCAAAAGGTCACACCATGGAAACCTAAGGGCCCTTATCTGTGAAAGGACAGAATCACTGTGTCCCTTTCTATCCAGCAGATCCATAAAACTTCCAGGATAGCCACCTGGCTATCAGTCTTGTCTGAAGCTCTTGTCAGCTTTGGAAGATTCCTGAGTATGGCAGTTATTAAGAGTTTGGACTAGACCAGAAGAGAGATTGCATGATGTGGTTGGATAGCAAAAAGTAAAGATACATGGTATGACTGGATAGTCAAGAGGTTGTAAGAATTAAAGAAGCCAATAACAGCATGAGAGTGGCAGTGGGGCCTCTTGCATTGTGCTTATTTGTAGTGTGGCTGGTATTAGTCATTGCTTACCCCTAGCAGGTACAAAGTGCTCCCATGAGGTTTGTCCATCTTACTGAGATGAAGATTGAAGACCTGAAGAAAATTCTGCCAAATCCAGCATTTGTGTGAGAGACAGAAATATGAATACAAGAGGGAATTATTTGAATCAGCTGTATCTGTCAAAACTTGATGATTCTCAGAACCAGTTTCTAAGAATAGTTTGGAGCCCTTTGTAGCCAGCCTGGGTACTCCAGTACTCCTGAGGTGATGATGGTCTGGCTTGTTTCAGATTGTCCCAGCACCAGTGTAAAGAGCTGAATGTAAGTAACAACTCATTTATATCCAGCACATCACAAGATCTTTTTCAAGCACTGACTACATAAAGATCCTCTCTGTCCTGGAGGCTCATAAAGATGCAAAAACTCATAAACAGATCTAGATACCATTGGAGTTAGTTATCCCCAACCTGCCAGGACCTTGTGCTCCTCATGGCAAAGCAAAGGGTGAGGAGTTGATCAAAGAGGAGCCCATCAAAGACAGGGTGACAATGGTTTGATACCTTTTGATCTCCCTGAAATGAGTGGTTATATGTGGCAAAGGAGAGCTGGCCAGACAAAGAAAAATGTGGTCTGTGTGAGGGATAGGCATGCAGCAGGAGCTCTTTTGGTGCCTCACCACTGTGATGCCCTGAGACATGGGGTGCTGCTCTCTGTGTTTGGGACCATGAGACCTGATGAGGAGCAATGGGCAGAGATTGATGGTGAAGGTGGCCTCAGGTGTGGCTAAACTGGGGACAGCCACCAGCTGTACTGCTGTAATACAGCTCTCAAATACTTGCATCGATACAAAATCAGAGTAACTTCTCTGCCGTGAACTGCCATGCATTCTGTGTTAGTGAATCTTTGAAGAACAGTGAAATCACAGTAATTGCGTAATGGCTATGTCTAGCACTAGCATATCAGTTTTTCTCTTTTCTGCTTCAGTCTTAACATTCTCCCCCTCACAAGCCCCCAAAACTCTATAAAACAAAAAGACTCTCAACCATCTGCAAAAGGCAGTATATGATAGGAGTACAGTTGGATTTTCTTGTAAACAAAATACCAACCCAAAAGTTCAGTTCTCTCAGTAGGTGTTGTATATTTGTGTAGGGGTGTCTTGCAGCATGTTTGGACAGCTGCTGGTATTAAAATTTTTACCAAATAAATTAAAAAAACTACCTTCTAATTGCCGTTTTCACAAATATATAAAGAGATTTGAAAGTACTTTAATAGAAAACTGAAATATTTTTGGAGATATTTTCAAAAGATTTTAAACCTTTGAATATTATGTTCATTTTTACTATGTGTATCTGCCTCAAAGTAGTGCAAAGTAAATATATAAATAATATACAGTTTAGGGTTGTAAGTACATATATCCAAAAATGTTTTCTATCTTTGACATGATACTCAGTAATATTTCATTTATTAGGTTTTGAGTGTTTGTTTTGTTACTTGGTTTTTTTTTTTTAGAATTTATTATAAAATTATAAATCAGAAAGGCAAAGATAGATGAAGAATATTTGTTGCCAAATTTGGCATGAGATGAGCATAATTCTCTACTGCTGAGCAGCACTAGCTGATTTGGGACATATTCATGACTAAGAAAGATCTCTGCAAGACCTGTACCACTTGTGCAACAAGTGTAGACTTAATTCTATTGGAAGCCATGGGACCTTTGCACTGTGGGTGGAGGCAGGTGGTGCAGAAAAGACACTTTCCTGTGGCTTTTTTCCATTGTGTCACTCAGGTGATTCCCTAGGGGAACAACATTTATTCTTACATTTTTCAAATGATAATAATACTGTTCCTTCTGTTTTCCTTTTGAGTCTTGTCACCAGTTACAATTCCAGAATACAGGGCAGGGACCAGAAATAGGAGAAGGTGACACTGAAGCTAGGGGCATTTGAAAGCATATTGCTTTAACTCTTTACACATTGAAAAAGAGAAGGGATACTATCCTGGATTTTTCTCTATATTGCTATGGATGAGGCTGCCCATCGTTGTGTTGCAAGGATTTTTTCTTCTGACTCCAAACGGAATATTTATTTGCAATAAACATTTTATTTTTTTTTCAAGTACAAAGATAGTCCTAAAATTCCCTCCCACGGGAGTCTAATGCAGATGCTCAGAAGCAGCCCACTCCCAAGCACAGTTTGAGATTTTTTAACCCTGCAGAGACTCACTGGTGAGAAGGTTGCTACATACCATCCTGTACCGTACATGCAGTACTGAGTTGCTATTCCCAGTCAGGAACATTGCAAGATCTTGGTTGATGATGTTAAAGTTGCTTTGGAGGCCAACACTCTGTATGACACATTTGTTGAAGAGTATTGTGTTCAAGCAGTCCAAACGTGGGACTAGGTACCATGCTGTTGACGCAGGGGCCCTTTTTGGGTTCTGGCACTCATTTCCTATGTACACTTTAATCAAGTTTCTTTGTACAGTCTCCCCCAGTTTCATCAGAGGTAGAATTGCATTTTTGATGTGTACTGACAACTAATTGTTCTCTGTGGAGGGGCTGGGATGTTTTGTTCAACCTCTTATATGAAAAGCACCACGAACAGGTAAAGGGGTAAAACATGTTTCTGAAAGAATATAATCAAGCTGACTTAGATCTGAATCTGAGGAAAAGCTTCTTTTGGCAGTAAATATTCTACTTAACCTATACATAGGTCTTTAGTTTGCCAAATATTCTTCATAGATTATACCCATGATCTGGTCTGAGCAAGAATGAAATGTAGTCTTCAGATTGGAAGAATATAAAATAAAATGACAGTGGAACTGACATGACTTTGGACCCAGATGGTGATTTCTGCTTTATGACCCACCAAACTAGCTTACCATGTGGTCAAAATTTCATTAAATATTTCTGCAGTACTGCTGTGTAGAGTAAGCCATTCTTCTCCCAAGGGAAGTAGCTCATCCTTTGGAGATGTTTGTATTGCTATAACTATGGCAACCGGAAAAGGTGAAAGTCAGAATTCATAAGAAAAACCAAAAATATTAGCTGATGGGCAGTGAGACCGTAAAATCATGCATGGACTTTTAAAGGAAATGACTGTTCTACATTAAAGAAATCTAGCAGAATTGCTGGTGCCATAGTCTAAAAATAGCACTTCGGGCTTCACTAAGTGCAACAGCTCTGTTAGAGCAGATATCAGGAATGGAGTATTCTCCCTCTGACAGGGTGATGTTGCTCTGTCCTGCTTCACAGGGGAATGTGTCCTGCAGCACAGACTGCTTCCAAGCAAAACCATTTGTGGTCCCACTTTTGACCCACTTGCTCTGCCTGAGGTGGGCCATGAAAGTGAGACTTCAAATAAATGCTAAAATCTGGGCCCTGAATATGACACTTTGGGTCCTACTCCAGTAGTCTTGGTTGAGAATCCTCTAAGTTCATTTGAAAGAACTTCCTTGATCAGCCAGGATTTTGGTGTCATCCTACACTGAGAGTACTTTTGCCCAGGCACCTAAACTGGGAGAACAAGCTCATAGAATTCCACAAAACAGTATTTTCAGGAGAAGAGATAAGCCTATGCTTTCCACAGAATAGAACAAAAGTCTGGTTATTGAAAAGTAGCTAGAAAAGCTACATGTTTCTCACATCTCTATTACCTTAAAGTCTGGTTTGGCCTTAGATTTGAACTATAAGCCCCTGTCTAAAATTAAACTAAGTCTGGCTCTAAACATTGCCTCCTCACTGAGTTCTACCACAGGTGAGTCTGGCAGAAATGGTGATTTGAAGACAGTTCTCAAATCCAGTTGTAAATCTCAGGGTAGACAAATACTACCTCTTTTATCATTATGTTTGAGGGAAGATTTGCTTAAATCAGTCTAAAATAGTGCTCCAGCTCATAAAGGGAAGACTCTGTCGAACAGGCTGCTTTTCTATTAAGCAGAAAATTCAGCGAGAGTCTTCCAGTTCCGCCGCTTTACTTATTTGTCATAGGTTAATAAATAGAGGTGTTGTTTTTTTTTTTCTCTTGTAGAACTGAGGGATTAGATAAACAAAGCACAACGCCACTGAGTCAATGAGGACTGGCTTGTTAAACATTAACAAGCACTCAGCCTTTTCAAGTGTCTGCTTACTAATACCTCTGCCACAGACTTTAGGGTTTGTTTTTGCAAGCTTTTTGCACGCTACATTGAGCAAGCCTGTCTTTGCACAATCACTAGGATCAGACTGCTTTGGCTCTCTCCTTCTGGAAGGTGTGGTGTCTTATTCATGGGACTGAGAAATGTTTTTGTTTTTTGTTTGTTTGGTTTTTGTTTTGTTTTTGTTTGTTTCATTTTATTTGTTCTGATTGCATCCCCCACAGAGAGCAGGAAGAGTCACTCAGACTCCCACTTATCTTGAATGCCTGCTTATGCTCTATGGGACAGCAACACCTACTATATAACCTGCTGGTGCCAAGACCCAGTGCTGTGCCCAGCACAGAGGACATGCAAACCTACCATAACTCCACAGTGGCTGTATCCTGGTTTCAAATGCAAAGTGTTGACCAAGGGCCCAGATATACTCAAACCTCCCACAGCCTTTCTTTAGGTCTAACACCTAACATCACCTTCATCTATGTGCATGCACAGACCCAATAACTGGTCACAGACAAAGGCTTCGTTTGAAATCCAACTCATGGTGCTTTTCCAATTACTCCCCAATGGACTGTTTCTGTGTGTGTCCTCCAGCAGTATAGAAGCTTTGGTCTCCACACACAGCCCATAAAAACAGAGATGGTAAAAGAGAAACAAATTATGTCAGAATAGCTAAAGACATAATGGGAGCGCAAATGAGGCAAAAGTCACTGTATTTGCTTCTATTTTCATTAGTTCTCAGATTTACAGGGGATCCAGCAAAATGAAATTCCACTGTAAACCCTGTTAGCCACAGTATCCAAGCAGAGTGAAAATCCCCTCAAATTGGATGAAACTTGATGCTGCCAGCATACTGCTGAATCCCCTCCAGTGTATTTCCAAATCGCATTCCTCCTTTACTCTGCTGAGTGCTACCCAAAGAATCAACAGTAAATCAAATAATCTGCAATATACTTGTTTTTTATAGTGCATCTATAAATTTCATGGAACTATAGATTTCTTCTTATGAAATTTGATTTGAGTCAATTGGGGAAATATTTCCATATTGAAAGGAGCTCCTGGCTTTCACTGTACTTATACTTTACTCTTACTGAATGCTTTGATTTAAAGGTACATAAGCAAGGTAAAGCCTGCCTGCAAGAAGGCAATTGGGTCCATTTCCACTTGGCAGGAAAAGAACAAACAGCTGCTGAGCTGAGCAATGCCATCTCTGCCAGCCACTTGAGGATGGGCACAGCAAACACAGGCTTGTGAGTGATGCTGGCTTTTCTGCCTCCAAGATTGCTGTGTCACAGGAAGGACAAGGCAAGAGCTTGGCCATCATCTCCAGCAGGCTAGCTCATGGAGAGACCTGTCACTGACCTCTCTCCATCACAAGGAGCACCATCAATGACCTCTTCATTCCCATCCCTGGATTTCTGTGAATAGAGCTTTTTGAAAACGCACCAGATTGAATAAAATGATGGGTGCACAGTGTAAAATGGGAAGCACTTTCACAGCACCAAAACTCATCAGAAACAGGGGAGGGTAGTATTTTTTTTTTTGATGGCTTTCTTATTTTCTTGTTTGTGTTTTTTTGGGGGGTTTGTTTGTTTGTTTGTTTTTTGGTTGAGGTTTTTTATTTTTTTTTGGGGGGGGGGGGGAGGGGTTTGGTTTTCTTGGTTTGGCTCTGTTTTTTAAATAAGACCATTTCATATGATTACTGGATTCCCCTAGGCATTTTCTGACAAGCTCTGCTCCCATAGTGTTTTGTAACACACAATCTCAAGTGCCAATGAGTCAGATTTTGCTGTTAGCAAAACAGAAGGAAGATGGTAGTGCAGCAGCTTTCACCTTATGGCTCATAAATTATTATCACACAGTCTGCAAAATACAGTTAAGAAATGTGGCTGGACTGCCAGTGGATTCCAGTTCAGTGTACATTACAACTGAACAATACAACACAAAATATTAAGAGGGCAAAAAATTAGAAACTAATGAAAACATCAGAGTTGGAGAATGAAAAGGGAATACAAAGGAGGAAGTGGGACTGAGGCTTATACTTAAAAGTCACTGAAAGAAAATAAATTCAAGAAACCCCCTAAGTTAGACTTGGATATCAATCTAGTTTTCTCTAAAGGAAGAAAAAGCACTATTTGGTCCCTAAAGCAAACAGACATACGGTTACTACAATAGCAGAAAAGGAAAGAAGAAGTTTGCAAATGCAAGAAGAATAGAATGAAGAAGTGACAGTGGTTAAAAAAAAATTGTGTCTGGTCTGACTGATCAACTTGATCTCTTGCTGTGTCTGTCTTTATGGTGGTTGGTCCTGTCCCTCCACATGGACATATATCACATCTCACAGCTTTCTGAGACCAAAGTAACATGCCAGGAGTTCCCTGAAGCACCCACTAAGGCCTGGGGTTGCTGCTGCTGTTGCACATCCATGGCAAAGACTTCATGCAGCTTGTCACACTGCCTGGTACCTGCTCCACAAGTAGAACCACTGCACAGAGATGGTGTTTCACACAAAAATGTAAATATTACTATGAACAGATGTAAATTGAGGGATCTCTGGGAAACACACTGACCTGAACCAGTTTTCCAGTCCTGAGAAGTATAGGCATTGAATCCTATAGTGACAGAATGGACGCAGAGCCCATAGGAACCTGGGGCAAAGAAGAGGGAGAAAGCCATGAGTTGGAATTTCTGTCATTGCACACAGACCAAAACAGCTGCACTCAGTGGCTCACAGATGCATGAGCACAGCCAGGAAATTGATGCAGGCCAAGAGGTGCTGGTGGAGAAAATTGTTTCACTCCCTTGCCTCACACTTTTCTATACCAAGCCCTAAGGAATAAGGCATAATCAGGAAAGGCATTGGAAAGAAAAAGGCTAAAGTAATACTGCAGTCACCTTTACTGGGTTTTCTAAGAATTGGTTGGAGAATAGTTCTTAGAAAAATCTCTCCTAAGAAATTTTTGGGTGAGTTTGCTGGTGTCACAATAGTGCAATGAGTGAGGTAGTTGCTTCTGGCCTTTTAGTCTCCTCTTATCATATATAAGCACCCAGCTGAAACTAAGAACCCACTGCCTTGTCCTAGTTTTAGTAGCCAGGATCAGTTTGTCACTGAGTGGGTGTGTATTCTAAACCCTCTATGCCATTTTTCTCACAAACTTCTCACAATGGCCCATTTGCAGCAGCTGCCCAGGGCACACCCAACCCCTCAGGCTACAAAATGGGTGTTTAGGAACTTCTGTGGGATAAGGAAGTTTTCCTGCCTCCACACCCATCTGAGGGGTCATTTCTGCTAATGGACCATCAGGAATGCCAAAAATATGCCATTGTTCACCTCACAGAGTAAATCACCCATTGTGAAACTCTCCGCCCTGGGGGAGGGACTGGGCATTCCCATCTGAGCCCAAGTGGATATAAGCTTGGAGTTTGGGGACTGGGGGCTCTCTTCAGATCCAGAGGAGGACCAGAGCCTTGACCAGACTGAGACTGCCATCGGACTGCAACCGTCATTTTCACCAGCAGGTTTCTTGTTTTCTTTTTACTTTGAACTCAGGGGGGCCACGTGGTGTTCAGCACAGGGGGTGGTGAGCTCCATTCTGCTCGTGCCCCACTGTGCTGGGCTGTACATCTGGTGTTTTTGTGGCACAAATGAATTTTCCTTCTGTATCAGTGTATTTTGTGATCTTTTATTAGATTGTTATTCTGACTTGCAATCCCATTCTGAGTTGAATTCATTTCTCCTGCCAGTTTAACTCTTAACCAGCACAGTCCTACACTCCTAGTATCTTTAATGTTGCCCATTTTTTCAGCATTATCTACTGGGCTTTTTGTAACTGTCTTCATGAATAGGCTTGCTCAAGAATTAGGTGAGCTGCCCTCATGAATATCTTAGAAATGATATATCTATCCCCAGTGATAAATGTTCCACATCCTGGAAACATCCAAGCCAGAAAATGTCTTGAGTTCCCTTCCAGTGCTACACATACCAGTTACCCTGAAATATTAGCATGCATCCACACACCTGAAAATATGTCCAGCTACCTACACAGTCTTTTTATTTTTTTCCAATAAAGGCTTGACTATTTTTAGTTTATGCACATTTCCAATATTTTAGTATTACTTTCTAAAAATTTACTTTAAAAAGGAGAAACATGGTTTGTATGAAGCAGCTAAGGGATTGAGAGTACAGCCTTGGTTTGATACAGTTTGGGATTTCTAGAATTATTTGCTAAGTAAAAAAAAAAAATTACTGTTCTATAATACATTAAATAGTCTCTTAAGAAATCCTTTAATTAAGGAAATGCATTGTCTCAGGGTGGAATTGGTTTATGGGCTAAATCATCATATATGTTAACTAGGGTTTCAAGTGACAAAGACCTGTACCACACAGAGAATTGTTTATAACTGGTAGAGCTGGCTTACAGCTTCCTCTGGGTCATAAATTATCCTTCTACCTACCTACCTACCATTTGCACATCTATTGCTTGCATGCTGGTTAAATATTATTTGAAAGTATTGCAATATAAATAAAATCAGCAATCAGTGAAATGGAATGACTTTAAATAGGCTTCTCAGTTTCAAATCTTAACAGGAGTTTAAAAGGATTTTAACAAAAATTACTTCCTATAACCATATTTGTCACTCTTCTACAGAGTGCTGTGTTTTCTCACAGAAATGGGAATCACAGGTCATCCTCAAATGAAGGGATACAAGTAGATAATTTGATGCCTTTCAACTTCTGAGTTAATATTTATATCCTTAGCAGAAGATATGATTGAAAAATGTCTCAGTGTCGAATGCGTTAATTAACATAATGCAAATACGAACACCTGGGTGATGGCAGAGGAGCCGGTTCCCTCTGCAAATCACAACTGAAATTCCTGTGAACCGGGAGGTATGAATAGGTCAGGCTCAAACCATACACTCCACATCAGTTCTCTTTATCACACAGGAAATCTGATTCTAAACTATACAAAAGCAAGCCCTGAGCCTGTTGTTTATGTTCCCTTCCTGTCCACAGCATAAGTGGTTTTGGTACACATGGTCCTTTCTGCTTTGGATGCAAGAGTGTTATGAGTGTTTACAAGTGGGCTTCTCTAGCATGCATGCTGCAGCACTCAATACAATTCCCAAATTTTTGTACTGTAATACAATTCACAAGGAGCTGACTTCAGCAGAGAAGTCCTGCATCTCTTTCCATCTTGTGGCTCTCCCAGATCTGCAACAGAGGTAGTTATTGTGTGTAAAGAACTGCTAAGATCAAGGTGCGATGCAACATTTGTCTCAGGCCTGCCACTACTGCCCTTTCAAAAAGATTTTTGGCAGCTGTGCCTCTGTCTGCATTTTCTGTGTGCAATGATCTGAGGTGCATTTTCAGTTAGTGCTGGAGCATGATTGCAGACAACTGATGAGGTGATCACTTCCCTGTGGATAGGCTGGGCACTGTTGCAGAGCTTCCCCTCATAGCATGTGAATCTTTCTCTCTGAGAACCTCAAGGGATTGCCAAAGCAGGGTCAGTGGTGACTTCAAACCAGAGTTTTAACAGCTTGATTCTTCTGCCAGTCATCCTGAGAGCAGACCTCTCTGGGGCTTTCTGCCATGGAGAGGAATGGCTGTGCAAATGTTTGTGAGAAAGTGGAGGTAGGAGGTCCATTTTAGGAAGAGAGATAAGAAACGTTTCAGGCAGTTGAGCCCAAAAGGCTGTAGGGGAGGAAGGAAGGAAACAGAAATTAATCTTGGGCAATTGAGATAAGAGTCATGGTTTCAGAAAACGTAATTTTTATTTCTTCTTCAGAGCCTTAAGATTGGGAACAAAATGTGATATATGGCCTAACTCTTCTGATTTTTAATTTCATACAGTCATTTGCACTTAGATCAGTTGAGTGAAGAAAAGTTATGCTGCTGCTTAGGCAACCTTGTACCACTGCCCAGGATAGGTACAAATGGAAAGCATACCAGGTGCAAGAAAGAAGAGGAGCCAGTGTACCCTCAGTCAAATCTTCATAATACTAACTGGTCTTGAGGAAAACCACACAAATGGGTTAAGCCTGGCTAAGGATCAAATGCAATTTAGCCAGCACCAAAAAAAACCCCAAACAAACAAACAAACAAAACCCCCACAAACAAACAAAAACAAACAACCCCCCCAAACCCAACCAAACAAAAACACAAACAAAAACAAACAAACAAACAAACAAAACCCAGACCCCCCCCCAAAAAAACCCCCACAACTGTGTAACTGTGTCCTTCCCTGGGCTGCTTTCCTCAAGTAGAGATTGCTAACTGCTTTATTTGACTTCCACGGTCATTATACCTTATTCTACTCAGGCCTGATCTGCCAGGATGCCAACTGAGCTAATGTTCTCCAGATAATCACAAATTCTGACAATGTATTATTTTGAAAGGTCTGAAGCACTTGCAGGAATACAACTTGCCACTTGCACCTGCCCAGATCTAGCTTAGGGACATCATTAAAATAATTGCATCCCCTTTATGACTATTTTTATGCAAGTCTGTGAGTACATAATATCTTCAAAGATCAAGAACATTTTATGGCCCACTCTCTTTGACTGATGTACCACTAGATCTGCCTGCTGTAGTTCCAGTGCTGACCTCAAAAAATGATTTGCAATTGATAGTGCCCCAATTTTATGTCTCCATACCTTTTTTGAGTTAGACAGTGAAAATAAGAAAATGACACCAGAGGTTCACTTTATCACCTCACTAACTCCTGTTTAGTCCCATTTCAGTATGAGTTATGTATGTCTACCAGTCTGAGTCAAGGACCCTCAAGGTCAGGTCTTCAAACCTTCCTGGCATGGACCAGACTTGCTGGGATGCTCAAATATTTCTGCACTGGGAAGGAGTTTCAAAGGGATTTAAAGTGAGACTTGGGTGTCTTTGAGGATCCCCTCTGCTCCTTGCATCCTTATAGAGTGTGCTGTAGGGCAACAAAGAGCATGACCTATACCTATTCCCATTATTTCTGTCACAAGAAGACCTTTTTCTTTCCTGTTGGTTAAATGGGTGATTAGCAGTACATATAGATGAAGACACATTTTGAAAATGCAGTGAATTTTGTTCTGGTGCAATAACATCCAAAGTGTCTGTTTTTACCCCCAAAATAAGTTGCTGGCAAATCATGGCCATCTTCATAACCAGTAGACAGAGTGCCAATAGCAAATAACTACCTGTTTTGCACAATTAAGTTTTTTACTTTATAGATACTGACAAAGAGTTTTGTGAACTGCCAGAATAATATCTCCTGAGGTAATGGAAATTGGAACATGGAAATATTTGTACCACATTTGAGAAGTCTCTAGCTATGAGTTTCTTTTGGGTGGATGGATAGATAGATAAATCAATAGGCACATAAACAACAACAGATAGAGAAGATACACAAGTCACTGGAGTTTACAGTTCTCTGGAAAAACAAGTCTTGCATAACAGCTCTGGATTTGCACACAGCAGCCCACTACACTGTTATTTCCTATGCATGTGGTGGGTATATCAGTCCTGAACACAGCAGAGCTTTACACATATGAGCCACAATATCAGAATTTGCCATCCTATCCAGCTTTTTCATCTGGTGGGGCAGCTGCTCAGCTAATTGCTGGCAACCATTCCCTGTTTGCCACAGCTAAAATGTTAACAACAACAAAGGCTTCCCAGATGAATTTTTGGGAGTATTTTCTCTTTTGAGAGGTGCAGAATTTCTGTGTAATGATTGCTCTGAAGCAGAGGGCTTTACAGATAAAATAGCAGTTCTGAAACCTCAGTAGACTTGTATCCTGTTCCTAGTCACCCTGTGCTAAAGGGATTGTGCATTATCCTCACTGCACAGATATTTTGCAGTTTAGTTCTCCTTTGGCAATCCACTGCAAATGGACAATCTCACAGGGGATGGCACGTTGGTTTGGAAGATCACAAAAATTGCTCCTGTGTATGTAGGTGCTTCCTTCTATTGCCGTATCCATCTGTAATTTCCAGTGTTTGTTCCACTTTAAACATATTTGCTAAGTAGATAAAAATTACAGTGATTTATATAAGGCAGACCATCCATAAAGGAACAAGAAACTCTACAAGGTAACTCAGAAAGATTTTACTTATACAGAAAGAAAACCTTGATTTCTCAATCTCTGTTTAAATTGGCCAGTAAAATAGCATGGGTGATATTGTGGGACTGTATTCCATTGGAAGTGAAGATGAGAGACTTTTCAAATGATGTCAGAACTTTTGTCCAGCCCACACACCCACTGGGGACACCAGGCCCTGAAGGGAGTGGGAAACACATGCCTGGGTCTCATTTCAGCACAGAAGGGGAGCACACACCTCAGAAATGCTCTTGGATACCCCAATATAGAAATAGATTGAATTCCTTACCAACATCATTCCACTTCCCTCACACTCATTTCTGTAAGGAGTGACATTACAAATCAACAGAAAAATATTTATTCTGGTTTAATTTCTATTAAACAACTGATATGCTGTGGTGCTTGTTTGATACCTACAGCTACAGACTCATGGGTTAATGTATAACCATATATTCCTAGAGTATTTAAGTTGCTATTTCCCTTCACTTTGCCAAGCTAATGAGGTGTTTGATGAAGGGAGTTCAGCTGCAGAACTACAAATGTACATTCTGTAGGTTAGAGAGAAACCACAACAAGCTCTTGCATTTAATATTCTGATAAATTGGGCATTTCTGCACCTTATATCAGGTAGTGACACAATGCAGCGTTGTTAATCCAAATAGAAAGTGCTCCTTCGGTACTGGAGTGCAGGCCTGTTACAGAGAATTTGATTTGCATCACTAATCAAAACACTTATAAAAATAAAATCTGAAGAATGCACTGGAAGTAGAGGTCGTCTGCTCATGTGTTCAGACAAGTGAAGCATAACGGATCAACAATGTGAGGAGATAATGGAACAAGTTGCTGCCAGCTTGCTGAGGTGGTTGGTTAGATTAAAAGAGAGTATCCAGTGATGACTATCTTCTGGGTTTTTGGTGGTTGTTTCTTAGTTTTCCTTTCTTTTTTTTTTCTTTTTTTTCTTTCTGAGAAACATACCAAGAAAGTGTATTAAAACAGTTCAAAATCACTGATGGGTTATGTTATCTATTGCCTGGTGTCAAATTGCTGATAACTCCACGACATTCTTTCTTTTTCAAGACTTTGAACGGTGTAATTAAGGTTTCTTGAAACTAAATCAATACTTGATATCACGTCTGAACAGCATACTGGCCAGACATTCTGCCTGCCTTATTGAGGCATGGCTTAAAGCCACTGGTGACAGAGTTTAAACTCTCACCTTTTTGCTTCTGTGTTTTCTTTCTAGGGAAGGTTTTCTTGTTGCAGTTAAAGCTTTGGACCTTTCCCTCAATAGGGCATAGCTGCTGAATGGCAGTACATAGGCACTCCACTCCAGAGGAGTGTTGTGATCCACTCTGATTTTGTTAACCCTGGGTCTGGGTGGGAGTGGGCTGTTGGCAGATTGACTGCAGTTTTCCAGCCATTTCCAGAAGCAGTTCATTGCACTTTGTCTCGTCTTTGTACTTTATTACCCCATAATATACACAGAAAGTGAGAATGCAGTAGACTTTCAAACAGTGTTACTCAGTCAGGAGGAGACAGGCACTGTCTGAGGTGTTGAGGGGATACTACCCAAAGGCAATTATGTCTCTCCATCTACTTGCTCCTAGTAAACACTTCTCCAGGATGGGCAGTCATTTTAGTAAAGATTATTTACCTTTTTTAAATTATTAATTTAGAACCTGACAAAACTTGAGTAAATTCTGTGGAGGCTTAAAACTGTTTGATCTGAATTTTAAGGAAACAAATTTGCACTTCTGAGCATTAAGGTCATAGGTAAACCCTAGGACTCCTAGTCTTGATACTGAAATAGAAGGATTTACTAACGCCTCCAAAGTCTGGTGGTTTAGTTAAAAAAATAAGAAAACACAGAGACCTTGATACTGATCTCTCTATCCTACTTGGCCCTTTTTTTCTGCAGCAAGGGACAAAAAAGGGCCAACTTTCTATTTGAAGATTCCTTGGAAAGAACTCCTAGTAAAGAACCACCCACCAGACAGAAGACATCACTGTGCCATATGTGTAGACACAACTGAGCTCCAAGGTCCTCCAAGCCTAGCCCCATCCCACATCAGCATTTGGACATCTCAGCTTCCAGATGCACTAGCACCTAAGGATCTTTTTCTGGGAACAGCAGGATCTCTCTGCCCCTTCATATTTTATGAAATCACATGGAGATTTTCCCACTATCAGCTGATGATATTGTTGGAAAAGGCCCCTTCAGCAGTGCTGTGAAAGTAGAGGAAGATGGTATTTAGGAGGTTGCATTCTGTGTACATATATAAAGGGAAAGAAAGGGTTCATTCAGATACTCAGTATCAGAGTTAAACATTCAGTGTAATGAAATCTGGTTGCTCTTTGCCAGACCAAACTGAGCTGTTTCAGCTGGGACAGATTGGAACTGAAATGTGTCTTCAGGCAGAATGGGGGAAAAATAATCATCCTTATGACATAATTGAGGAAAATCAGGGTCACAAGCCTGGATGGTGATCACTGCCAGAGGTTACCTATAATCTTTCTTGGCCACATCCAGAGTGCTGTAGGGAATCAATTCCCTCCCCTTGGTGCACCCAGTGAACAGGGTGAAAACATCTATGGATTTAGGATTAAATACATGTTTAACCCTCTGCTGTTCTGTACATGGTCCTAAGAATACACTCTTCAAAGAAGCAAGTCTGATGAAATTGTAGTGTATTTTTCTGGGATGGAGATGCACTAGATTCAAACTGCTGCTTTTGTCCTTGCATGATTTACCAATTTTAACACCTAGTTCAATTGCCTAAATTTGGTATGTAATTTAAAACCAGAGAGACTGTGGAGAGTGAGAGACCTCCAGAAGGCAACCTCCTCTGACATGTCCCACCACTGTCCGTAACAGAAACTGTACTGCTTCACCCATCTCTTGTGTCCCACAGCAGTGTAGGACTTGGACAGAGAAATCTGGACCTCATCCTCATCTTCTTCTGTGGCACATACGTAAATAGAACCTAGGTGGTTTAAAGCCCTGATGGTGAAAGATGCAATGTACTCTTGTTGCTATAGCACCTTACACTGAATATAACAGCTCAGCACAGAGAGGTTTCTCAGCCTCCCGAAAAAACTGCCTCTCTTCTCTCATGGCAAAGATTTGCAAAGACAGTGAGCATGAACTGGAATTTTTCTGCTAAATACAGCATCAAAGTCTTTTGTTAGAAGCTAAATGGATAAAAACAGTGCATGAAATTGAAGTTGGTAATTAGCTAGGCAGTTCCAGTGAGTAGCTCATAACTGCTTTGACCTTCGGGCTTTGTGCAAGGGTCGAGAGGAGAAGCACATCTCCCCAGCTGTGCAGCACAATGGAGCTCACGTAGTTTTACCTGAGGTTATGGCAATGCAGTGAGCTAAGCCCTGGCAAAACCCCCCTAAAATTTCAAATCAAAATTAAAGTATAGAAGAGATTGGTCCTAAGTTGACTGCCAGAAAACTAATGGGAAGAGCTAATTCCTTCAGAAATGCTCACAGTCTTTTCAGCAGAGTCTCAGCATGCCACCCAAAATATGTAAGGGTTGCCAGAGGTGGGGTGAGGTTTTCCGAGTCTTTGTTTTGGAAAGACAGCATTGATGTGTCTTTCAAATTCTTAATTTCACAATCCTGGAAGTATAGATATTTCTCAGGCAACTACTGCTATTTGATACTTCTCTAAAGAGAAATATGTCATCGCAATGTTGTGGCCTTTGCCTATAGCCCCTGAAGCCAGTGGAAAGTTTTCCAGAGGACTTTTGCTCTTTCTTCTTCGGAGGAATAGGAACCCTGAATGGAGAAAGATCTTTGCTCTATGAACTCAAAGATTCACAGAGTTTAGGATTCAGAGGAACCATTAGGTTATATAGTTGGGTCACCTGTGAGCTATATACACCAATTCACCCATATACACTGGCACTGGGGTCAGGAACCTGGATTTCTCTCAAGTATTTCTTCACATCTCATGCTGGAATTAAATATAAACATATTTTACTGTCTCTATGTAATTGCATACTCTGGTACAGTCACTTCCCAGTCCTTTCTTTGATAAACTTACAACCTCTCATTTGCAGACATTTTTCCCAGCCCTTGAGTATTTTTTTATTGCCTTTCTTTATTGTCTCCTCCCTTATGAAATTGATGCTGAAGTTGTGACTACCAGCACCAGATATATTTTCACAGGAATGAACCATGCTCCTTTCTCCTCACCCGCCTGTTTATATAAGCAAGAACTACTTTTTTAGTTCTCCTTGTCATGCACTTGCAATGAGAGCTTCTCACTATTTTCAAGAGACTGTCCTCTGTGTCTCAGGTGGAGCCTTGTTTCTTGGAGCTAAATTTTGCTGAGTTTTGTTCTTGGCTCCTATTCTAATTCTTTCTGTTTTCAGAAGCCTGGTGTACCAGAAGACCTACAGATAAATCTTCTGTGATTTACCTTTGCACCAAAATTTGTGCCAGCCATTAATTTTTATCTGTAGTGATCTCATAGCTATTTCTAGTCTTACCTCGAGTCGCAATTGAAGGTTTAAAACCTGAAAATATTCTTTGTTTTTTAATTCTGCAAAGTAATTCAGAACAGCTAACACGAATTCACACACTAATCTTTGGTAGGAAATGTTTTAGAATGGTTTTATGACCGCATATCAAGTCCAACAGTCTGCAGAGCCAGCCAAGGC
Source organism: Formicarius rufipectus (assembly GCA_013399695.1). Taxonomy (NCBI): domain Eukaryota; kingdom Metazoa; phylum Chordata; class Aves; order Passeriformes; family Formicariidae; genus Formicarius; species Formicarius rufipectus. Next base: position 136,375 of record VXAU01000452.1, on the reverse strand, counting down.
AGATGTTTTTTTCCTGCAGTGTTGTATCAGGGTACAATGGGTGAGCAAGAGAAACATAGAAGGGCAAAACCTTGAGTGGGAACTATTCCAGCCCACTGCAACTATCATGCCTCAGATGCTCTGTAATCTGCACTCCCTCTGTAATGCAGTGATTAGGAGAGGCAGGGATGCTTTTAAAATACCTTTCATTGCAGTTCCAAATACAACGTGTCAGTCCACAGTTATGATTTACCATTTCGCAGCCAAGTAATGGTCGGTATCTGGGACACAAAACTGTGTAGAAAGCAGAGACAGGGCAAAGGTGGCAAGCTGTTACCAGGCAGTGCTGACAGGATCCATTGGGATGTATGTGCGAAGGAGACAATCTGAGTCACATGAAGAAAACTAGGGTGAGCAAAACCACTGTTGGTTGAACAAACAAACCTAACATGCTGTAAAGCATCCTGGTCACCTGCTCTAACTCAAAGACTCAAACAAATAAACAAAAAAAACAACCCAACAAAAAAATCCTAACTGTACCTAATTGAGATATCACACCTAAAATTTCACCAATGTCTTCTAAAACGGCATACTTGCTTTCCTATCTTTGTTGGATATACTGATATTTTTAAGATTACATTTGTCTTTCTCATGGCTTCTTCACTGTAGTTGGCTTCTAGTCAACTTGCCTTTTAGTTACTGATTTCAGAAAAGCTCTGTCTTGATAGCAGACACTTTTGTTATTTGAACCTTGAATCACATCCCATTTTATTCAGATTCTCTGATTTCTCTCTGCATTGGCAAGAAATTTTAAATCACCAGCCACATCAGAGAGTGTGCCTCCTTTATAATGTCTTGACTTCAATATTAGCCCCATTTATGACATTTTTAGCTGGTTCTCTTTATCATTTCTTCTTCTAATACCCTCCTGTTCACCTAATAATTGCTTATGTAGTTCCCTTTCAAATGATGTATTTCTCTCATTTACCTATTATCCACGTTCTTTTTAATTGTAAGGATCTGTGGTTGATTGAGATCACATGAACAAGCTTGTGGATTTCCATGTCACATTTTTCATATTTCTACAACATAGGTATTACAATTGCTGTTCTTTATTTCTGCAATTTCACCTCTAAACTGAGAATTTTACTTAAAAACTTTGGTAGCAAACCTGGTGGTTTTTTGCTCATTCTTTCAAAGTCCAGTGATGAAGGTCATCTGTCCATCAATTCATAAGCACCTGAGCTTCTTGCAGATAACTTAATTTGCATTAACCACTACCTTTCTCCTCTAGTTCTTGAAAATAGAGGCAACATATTCACTTAGGTTTGGGAAACAACTGTGCAATATCTTTAATATTCACCCCATAATGCTCAACTTCCTTACTTTCTCATTTTCTCTGCAACCAGTGAAGGTTTCATCCTTTTCTCATGAACTTTGAAGTCTTAAGTTCATTTGAAGCTTGCAAAGTCTTGCTTGTACCTCTATAACATTTAAGAGAATTTCTTTGTTTTCATTTTCCCATTTTTCCCTCTCTGTTCCCTTTTGTTTCCAGCATTCTTTCCCCCTGGAGTATTCATGTTAACAGTCCTTCTCTGCTTGCTTTTCTTCCTTCTTTCTTGAAATAGAAGTTTAAGGTATTTTCTATAATTGGTTGAAATTGACACACACACACACACATTCAGATTAGCTGTCTTTGCTAATCAGCTCCTTCACCAAGACTTCTGCCTTTTAAATGAATAATAATAATAAAAAAAAAACTTACTTAGCAGCTGACCTTTGTCTATACAACATTTTAATTGAAATGTAACTGACTGATAATCCATTCCTCCACAAGTATTTGCCATGGTCAGCTGTTTTATAAGCCAAGATCCCACCCGTACAACAGTTCCATTCCTGCTGTCTTCACTGTCTTTCTTCTCTCCTCACTCACTCCTCCATAGAAATAGCATCTCACTGGAAGCATCTGATTTCAAGAGTAGCAATTCCTTATCCAGTTAATGGATGCTCCAAACTGCCTCCACAAAGGCCCCCAGCCTAAGCTAAGCCCCCATACACTGGCATTCATCCCAGGCACAAGTTGAGTGCCTTCAGCTTGCATGCACACGAAAACTGTGTGTCAGATCTCCTGCTGCTGACAACACAACAGCTCCTGTTGTTCATTAATACTGGACTCCACTGTCAGCAGAGTCTGCAGAGCTATTTGGAAGACAGGTGTAGGTGATCTGAATAGCTCTGCTCTCTTTGCTGTGACTCTGTTAGTGAAGATTAGAAATTCAAGTTCCTTGAGATGCCCTTGAGCATTCTACCTATGTTTGAGATGCTTTTCCAGAATGCTGCAGTGCTCTTGTAGGTCCTGTCTCATATCTACAAGCTTAGTGGACATGTCTTAGATGATCTCTGGCAACATAAATTGTATTAAACACATACACTTAAGCATCTGAATCAAGCTGTGTCTTTCCAATAAATATATAAGGGGCTTTGTCACACTGTGCTCATGAAGACACCTATATTCATATGCCTAAGTTTTTATGTCAGGAATCTGGGGAAGACTGAAACAGGTCTGGGATATTCCTTAACTTGTTTTCTGTGTAAGAAGGTTTTACTTACCTTTAAATATTGTTTCTGATAAGAAAATTAAACTAAGAGATGAAAGGGCTAGATCGAAAGTGTCTTTCCTATACATCACTTTGTGCAGACTGTGAGAGCAAACAAAGGCATGAAAAGGTACATAAATGGAGGAAGCAATGTCAGTGGAAGGACAAACATGCAGACAAGAAATGAAAAGTACAAGTATTTATGGGAAAGTTACTGATATGAGTCTGTTGAGTCCTGCTAGGGACCTGAGTGTGGTGATGAGACATTCTTTCACAAAAAGGGTCTAGAGGATTTTATCTAGTTCAATGTAGTCTTGAAAGGGGATATAACTGATGTCCACGTATTTCAAGCCAGTGAAGCGAAGGAGGGGGCAAACATGAAAGGGAGAGAGAGAGAAAGGAACCACTATGGTGAATCCTGGCATAAGAACAAGTAGGTTAATAAAATACAGACTGGAAATTAGAGGCATCCTTGCTCATTACAACTATGAAGGTCTTCAGATGAAAATGGTGGGTCCCAGAAAACTCTGCTAACTTTGCCAAACACAGCTAGAGCAGCTCAGTAAAGGTAGTGTAGGATGTGATGGCAGAAGGCTTTCCTTTAACAGCCATTAGGGTGCATTTTATAAGCCCCCACAACAGTCTCCAGTCTAAGCAGCATGGAGGTGAAACAAAGCTTTTTCTCTTGCCTGTTTTGTATAGAGATGGAGCCCAGAGTCTGCCCAGGCTGGCAAGTAGTGGTGGTGCTGGCACCTTCCCTTTCACTGACAGAGAAAAACAAAGATCATGAACAGCATCACTGACAACACATCAGTCCAAGGACTAATGTTTATTTGCTTTTTCCATTCACAGTACTCAATAAGGAATGTTAATGGAAAGTTGTTTAAGCTTAACAGGCAAGAGCTTAACTCATGAATAAGAGGTCTTGGAATATTTTTGTTTGAAATTTCCTTCTTGTTCCCGTCACCCCTTCCACCTCTCCCTTTCTTTCCTATTAAACTGAAGTCAATTTCCCTAATAATGTGCAAGGTTTTTAAAGCCAGCCTAATGCTCATGATTGCTATCTTTCACTGAATAAACAAAATACTTTATATCTTCTCTCAGAAGCACAGACTTCTCTTATTTGAAGGGGTGAGTGTAAGCAACATTTTAAACACTGCTTTGTGCACAGAGGCCGACGAAAGATGAAAACTATGAGAACTGGGCTGCTCAGTTCTCATCCTTTATCGGGAACTGGGGAGATAATGAAACCTGACATATCCCACTTATTTCCTTGATCAGTTCTTGATTGCCAGGGTGGCACAAAAAACAATCCAACAAAGGCAAGATGGTCCATAAAGTCATGGACTGATCTTTCAAAACCTCAGGTTGTTTCTAGCTGCTTTACATAGGATCAGGCCCTAAGTGCTGCTGCCAGTAACAAAGAGATTACTCACTCAGATAGCCAGATAGATAACCAGAAGCCCTGGGCAGTGCAGAAAACTTGTTCCATGAGTAGTTATGGTAATGTGACTCTGACAGATAAAATATCCACAAAAGCACTGCTGAGAAAGACTGACATTTCTCATTATGTATTGCCCTGACACCAAATTCTCCCCTAGAGATGAACCCCCTTTTCACAAGCCACCTGAAAATATTCTGGAGGGAGGGGATGTTACCCTGAGTTGCCATTTGGGGTGATTTAGCCAGAAAAAAATGCTCCCTTTGAATCTGTAGCAGCCCTCTGTTTGCTCCCACACTGATACACATTTTTGTAGCTCATTGAAGAAAATAGAGAACTAAAAGAGAGCCACGGCTCCTCATTGAAATGTCTCCTTTGGCCTGTTAAATTGAAATAAAACAGCAAAAAATGTGCACACTGACTGAGATGCAGGAATTTAATGGCACACATGGTTCCAATGTATTTCATAACAGCCACAACAAAATGCAATTACTCAGCATGGGCAGGAGTGCCTCTGGATGGCTCAATAAAAGTCCAGATGGGCTTTGCAGACCAAGGCTGAAGCAAAGGCCTCTCTCCCTTCCCATTAGTCTGGTTTCTCCTGGTTGCTGTGCATTGTCACTGAGATGGGGCTGGTGCAGGTAGGGGCTATGAAGATAGAGAGACCTAGAGATGATGGAGAACTGGTCACATTTTTGCTTGTTTTCCAATCTGGCACCTTCACTGGGTCATAGATGCTGCTGGCAAACTTGCACTCTGCAGAGGCAGGGCAAAGAGAAGGCATAAAGAGCATTTGAGTTTAGGTGTTTGGTGTGAGGGCTCAGATGCATTTTGAGGTCAGCCCAGTGAACAGTCTTCTCTCTCTTTCCTCTGTTAGGGAATGACCACAGCAGAAACAAAGACTGCACTTAGGTCTCTTGGGCATCAGCAACTTGCTCTGACATAATCTCACCTTCATTTTCCAGTAAACAACGCCTGTGAGCCTCCACAGGTCCTGACAACTGCAGTAAAGTCATGTATTTGTCCAGACGACTGGGAATGATGATGAGTTTGAAAAGGAATCTGGGGATGGCCTATGAATTCCCCTGTCCATGGGTGAACAAAACTGAGGATTTCCCTTTCCCTGTTCTGCACATATTGTTTACTTCTAAGCAAAGTGAAGATTAACTCAAATTAAGAGAACAGAGTCAGATCAGTAGATCTTAAGATATCTGCACACCATATTACATTACACCTGAAATGTCAGACTCTCATATAGTACAGATTCCTGTTTCCTAGAAAAATCAGACACAATCCCAGGTCATGCTGACTTTCCAAGTGTTCATGAGTACAAAGAAATTATGATTACATTCATGAATTACATCTTATTTACAGATCTCAAAGAAGCCCAAGCGCTCAATGATCTGAAGATTAAAAGACCCTGTGGCCCAGGATAAAAGTTCTATCCAGCTGATATCCAATAAACTGATTTCTAAGGCCTGCTTGTTGAAATTTGGCTTGTAGGACAGCGCTTTCCTAGGATATTGCTTATATTCTTGGCTCTACATGAAGACTTGGGCATGGCTTTTATTTCAATATTTAGATGCTGTTTTAATGAACATGCCTCCTGAGAAGTGTTTTAGTCAATAAAATCTTCTGTATTTTTCTTCTAACTAGCCACTGAAAATCCAGTTATAGTCAGATGTTCACCTCCTAATGAGAGCTGAGCTTCTGAGTGTCACTCAGTGTTAGCAGCCACTGCGCATCTCTGTCTTTTGAAAAATTCATTCGGGCACATCATTCAGCATCTCAATTCCAGTTGGTTCTGACTAATAATAATCACTCATTTCATCGATTTCTGCTGCATTTCTACTCAGGGCAGCACTGTGTCGTGGATTCGAACCCGGACTCCAGCTCTTAACAACGATTGAAAGCCCCCACAGGCGTGTGGAGAAGTCAGAGACAACAACACATCAATTATGAAGCCCTGCACTTTATCTACAGCTGGCAAAAGAAAAGGTTAATTATCTAAAAATAAAGCAGCTGCATGCTGGTGTAGGAGGGTGAACTGGGTGAAGAGCTGTGGTACAAACAAGATAAGGTTGTGATCTACAGCAATAGAAGACTGGAGCTGAATAAGAAACTGTCCAGTATAAACTGTCACCCACAGGCAAATCAAATGGCAAGGCTGAAAACTCTTGACTAAAATAAATGGACTACGTCATGTCTTTTAATAAGCCTCCTCTGATTCTGACACTGAAACCAGCAGGTGCCCAGGAGCCACAGACACTCTCATACCCACTTAGTTACTCCAAGGCTGTAGGTGTTCAAATGACTTTTCACACCACAGCAAGCCAAAGACTCGAGGACTGAGATCAGAGCCAAATTTTGTTAGTGTTTCTGCTGCCAGTAACTTTTTGCAGATGTGAATTTGAAATCATGTCTCTCCAAAGCACTGTTATGTTTAGGGTTTTACTCTCCATATGCATCCATAAATCACAAAGGGTCTCGGGAGTTGAAGAAGCACCAGAAAGTTTGGGGTGAGGCTCACCACTGCAGACACACAGGCAGGCAGATGGCATCTTTCAGTGTTTGCTAAGACTGCTGTACTAGAGAAAAACACAGTAACCATCAGTGGCTCTGCCATGGGAATCCAAACAGGCTACATAAGAAGAGCAAGAAAGAAGCTACACTCCTCCAGTTTGCTTTCCTTATTTTGAAGTCCTGCCAGGCAGTCAAGGACCTCACAAGTAGGCTCCAGCTACATATTTATGGCAAAAAGGAAAGAGCAGCAACTCCTCCAGCCTGGGATAATAGCTAAGAGACTATGAGGCATATGGAGTCAATCCCACTGAGTGAAAATACCAATAAGACCAATAGGACTTTAAGGGAGTCTTTAATATAGACCTTAAATACAGATTAGAGCCTGGAACATGCACTCCTTAATGTTATTTTTTATTAAGTCCCTCATTCCACTGGGACAAAACTTTGATGTTCCACTAAAACTTTGAGTTTTATAGCAGCTGAAATGATAAAAAAATCATTACAGGTGTTTGCTGCAGTCTATGTAACTCCCTTCAAGGAAGGAAGGGGAAAATACTATCTCTGTACAAATAGAAGAATTGAGGTACGAAGATGCTAAAATTACTCAGTTAATTGCACGTCACCAAACTATGGGGATGGCAAGTTTCTTGTCTCTGAGCAGGTCCATTAATCACATAACAATTCATCCAGGTTAAAGAAGCTGCCTTACAAACAAAAAAGAAATCCATAACAGCCTGTAACAAAATGATGAATTCGGTTTAGGTTTTCAGGTCACTGTACTAAATACTGCCACTAACAGTATTAGATTTACATTGCTTCAGTTTAACTGAGCTAAAACTGGATTCTATTATGTTCTTTATATTTTTGTTCAGGGCAAATACATGTGGCCATAGGTAGGTACTCGAGAATTCCCATGGGGTTACAAAAACAGGTCTGTAGAAGGGGATGGCTCTCACTGAAGTCTCTTTTCTGGCTGCCTTCTTAGCATAAGTGGCCACTCATACTGTTGCCATGAGGAGAAGAAATCAGTGAGTAATACACTGAACACAGGATGGAAGTGCTCTTGTTCCCATACATTTGCTTTAGTTTTTAAGGAACTCCAAGTTGTCTGTCTGAACATGGACTGTTCCCAGTCACTCATATGGGAACATGACAAATACCACAGTCATTCATACAGGACCAAATGTACCATAGGCTGGCATGGTGGGCTGATCTTGCCCGGATGGCTAATGCCCACCCAAGTTGCTCTCTCATGCCCTCATGCACCCTCTTCAGCAGGGGATGGGGAGAAAAGATGTAAAAACCATGTGGGTAAAGATAAAGGGAGTCAAATGAAAAAAAAAACCACAAAAAAACCCCAAAACAAAACAAAACAAAAAAACAAAACAAAACAAAACAAAACAAAAAAAAAACAACAAAAAAAACCAAAACCCCAACCAAAACAAAAAAAACCTCCAAAAAACTCTGAAAAGCAAAGGTTATGTGCAGAGCAAAGAAAAACCAAAACCAAAGGAGATGCATGCTATACTTTCCATCAGCAAGGAATGTCCAGACACTTTTTGGGAAATCGGGTCCCAGTAAGCAAAGCAGCTGCTTCAGAAGACAAACACCTCAATAATGAATCATCCCCCAAAACATTTTCTGTTAGCTTTGTTAATTCCATATGATATGGAATATCCCTTTGAACAGCTCGGTCAGCTGTCCCAGCTCTGTCCCCTCCCAACCTCTTGCCCATCCCCAGCCTACCAGTCCTTGGGTATGTTGGAGAGACAGTCTTGGTGCTGTGTGGGTGCTACTTAGCAGCAGCCAACACATGGGTGAGTTACCAACAGCATCCTGGACACAAGTGCAAAGCACACCACTTGTATGGGGAATGTTAATCCCATTCCAGCCAGAGTTGACTGGGTGTCAGCAGTTACATCATGTGGGGCACCTTCAACTGACCCCTGTTCATTTCTCTACCAAAAGAGGAGGAAGGGAATTAGGGCTAGTTTGAAGTTTTGACTGGCTGGGATCACATTGTCAGTGTACCATCATCCTATTTGCATGCACAAACTCACTGTACAGGTTGGAAGACTTGTATTTTTTCAGAAGCATTTCCATGTGAGCTGTATGTACTCATCATGTATGCAAATGAGAGTTATTTAGAGACATTTTTACAGACTTAGAAAATCATGTCCACCTTAAGGATACTGTCATACACATGGTAAGCTAAACCATGGCAATATGCAGGATTCTTCTCAGTCAAATTGGTATAGAAAAAGAAAATCAGCCAAACTTCCACTTTTACATGACTACTCATTTCATTGTAGTCTTGTTACTGGAAATGCAATGTTATTTGCTAACATGTGCCTAGGTGTATGGAGACTGTCTTACTCTTTTGCTGGAGAGTTATGCCCTTTTCCAGCTAATATAGGTCACCGGAAACCTCCAAACAGACCCTTCTCGTTCTCATTCCTAAATATACAGTCTCTACACTTGTGTGAAGAAGCCCTCTTTTTTTCCATCTGAATGCCCCCAGAAATGAATTTCAGCACACAGCTGGGGCATTAGTGTATAAGGTTAAGGATTGCAACAGCCACGCAACAGGGAACAGCTTTGCTGTTTGCCAGGTGCCTCAGACACATTCTCATCATCCTTAAGAGCAGTCTAACACATAGCAGACACTTATGCCTATTTACAGATCCTAAATGCAAACAGCACCCTGAAAGGACCTAGAGACAGGGAAGAGGCAAAAGCACAAGTACTTATTTGCTTATCAGCATTATCAGCGGATCAGCTCCAAGAAGGCCTACTTTCACTCTTAGCTAATGAGCCATATCCAAGGACCCATTTTTTTACCTAAGATTCATGTCTTTAATATTCCTTCCTGACAGAAAACCTCATTTCATTTACTTCCCCTTCCCTAGGGTCCCCTAGGCTTCTCTTCAACTTCAAGTCACTTGTCACTCTTGGGATTATCGGTATCAATTTATTCAGGAAACATTTTCCACACTGCTACCCCAAGGCTAGTGTCTACTTTCAGATGTCTAGGGATGCTGATGGCTTTTTAGGCGGGCAGGGGCCATCCTTTCCCACCCTGGTAGCAAACAGATGTCACAGATAATGACCTGACTGAAATGCCAGCAAGCCATTAACCTTTGTTAGGGTAAAATTCTTTCCCACCTGGTGAAGTCATACTCAACCTCATATTTGATTGCAATCTGCAATATATCAGATTGCAATATTAGATTGCAATCTGCTCAATAAATGTCATTTACTGCAACACACACACACTGACAATCATGCTTTATACAAAGAAATATAAACAGATTCGATGAATGTGTCTCACTACCAGTGCTAAACATGAAAATACTCACTATTTTTGGGTGTTAACGGTGATACCCTTTCTCAACCATGATGAAACAGATCTCTTCTAGATCAGGAAATTTAGGGGATTTTTGAATTTGACCCTTCTCCGTGTTGGAAGTCATTAGCATCGTCTGTGTGCTGGCTGAGCATCAGCTGATCAGGGAGTTGGTTGTTCATAAAAGAGTTTATTTTTCTATAGGGAAGCTGTTGATTTAGAAGCCACTGGTAACTCATCAGGAGCTTTCTGAGTGATGGCTAACCTTCACTTTAGAGTAACGGCTGCTGATTTAGTACTCTAGCTGGAGGTGAGAGTAAATCCACAACATCTTGGGGCCATGTGAACTACTTATATGTAGTGATATTTGTGGTGTTTGCAGTCGTGCTGGAGACGGGTGGTGACATGAGGAAAAAGATCCTTTTTTTGCTCGGTATATTTTAACTAGACTTGCCTTATTTGGTATATGCTGAGTACTGACCTTATAAGCACAACAGTCTATATGCTTCAGCCATGTGAGCTAAATGTTTGTGCACGTGGGTGGGTTCATCTCACTGAAATATGGTCCTTTTCAGTCAGGTGTTGGCTCCTTCCATATCAGCATCTAAGATCAGGCAGTGCAGAGGGTGATTCACTCTGCTACCCCTAGATACTATGACAAGGTGGAGTGAACTGCTCTTTGGGGTATCCCCGTGAGTTGTAGAAGGGGTCTCACTGACAAGATTAGAAAGACATCCTCACAGAGATATGTGTGTGCCTTTTGCTCCCTTTGCAGGGTACCAGCAGGAGGGATCACAACCCAATATGTCATGCCTGCTAAAATGGCCAGGATTATTTTACAGAGGATTTCATCAGTCATATCACTCCACTTTTTATTATAATATTTTCATAATTATGAAGGTCAGTGTCCTTCACCACAGGTTTTCCTGGAAAATAACAGGTCCCTGAAACAGTATCTCTGCCATGTGGCAAAATATTTGCAAACAGAAATGCCCCACGAACATGCCCTCTTTCAGCTGTTCTGGTGCCCACTGGCAATGCTGGCTGCTCAGAGTTACATGCTGAAGCTACTGGGAGCAGCAAGGCAGGGATTTTCCAGAGAGCTACCAGGGAATTAAATGTCTGGATTCCTTTCACATTCCACAGGCGCTTGGGCGATGAGTTGCGCCTCCAGGTTCTTTTTCCAGTTCAGCTCTGATACTGGAAAAACGCTCCATTGAGAGGAATATACCCACTTGCCAGGCAGTCAGAGGGTGCTAAGAGTAACTTTAGCAGAGTTTATCAGAAAGACAGCCAGGGCACTAGCACAGAACTATCTCAGGAATCTCAACACTGTTACCACAAACCTATCTTGAGTTTTGATTTTGAAAATATGTCCTTCTTACCCAGAAGAAACATCAGATAAATTATGCAGTTCTGCCTCTTCCAAGAGTGAGCCAACTACTACAACAGCTAAAGGCACCTCTTGGCTATGTTTTTTCACATTTCAGCATAGTAAAAGATGAACTTGAAATGCACAACTGAAAAGAGTTGGGGAATTAAATGAAAATGCCTCACAATGGTCTGTCCAATTACAAGCCCTGTCTTTATCACAGTTAAGGAAAGAAATCAGTGGCACCAGGTGTTGTACGTATAATTAGGTAGCTAGAGGCACAAAAATTTAGGAGGCTCCTAAGGTGCCATCTCTCCCCTTGCCTTTGAGAAGCTCTGCTAGCCTGTTGGGCCAGCATCCAGGTGCAAACAGAATTCAAGGCACTTACTGGCCTGTTGTCCTCAATGAATCATGAAAGATGGGGTCACACAACCTCAAACAAAATGATTCCAAACAGTACAGTTTGAGGCAGTAGCTAAGGCTCTGTAGCTGGGGCCATATGACTCATCTCTTCTGCACTGGTAGAAAAGGTACAAGCAGCATCTGCCCTGCTGTGTTTTACATTTGTTATTCAGGGAACAAAACATATTAAGAGCAAGGGAATGTAAATGCAGGCAGGGGAGGATGAGCCAAAGCACTGCAGATGTACCTGTTTTTCTCCATTAACTCTAAGAAAATTCACTGGTGACCCCGGACACCAGAAATCATGTGAGTTAAGTCCCACTCCAGCTGTTCATGGGCAACATGACATACCAGTTTGAAGCTGCCCATTAAAAACTGATGATTCAAAATTAATGGGAAGCCAGTGATAGAGAAGAGTCAGGCTCTTCATAATTATTTTCTTGGTCTTACAGAGGTGTTGTACAGTTAAATACAATGTAGATACAAAGACTTTAGATATGGTTTATTTTAAGTCTGTTTTCTCCTGAGGATGACTGCATGTGTGCAATCCAAGACAGACAGGGAAGGCTTCAGTACTAGGCTATGGTCATTTCAGAAGGCACATAGGAAATGAGTTTAACCTTTGAGCTTAATCGTATGTCAGAATACAAGGTGCTACAGGGTTGATAATCAACCACAAATAATAATAATATAAAAACCAATTTAATGAGTGGTGAATTTACCATGTTTTCTAATAGAATAAATTACAAAATGGTTTTGTTTGGAAGGGGCCTTTAAAAGGTCATCTAGTCGAAACCCTAATGAAACAATGAAACTCCAAAACAATGAAACTCCAAAACAGTGAAACTCCAAACACCAAAACAATGAAACTCCTAAACTAGCCCAGGCTGCTCAGAGCTCAATCCAACCTGAGTTTGATTGTTTCAAGGGATGGGTAATAAACAGATTGAGGAAAGTACATTGGCCAATTTCAAAACTTGAAGTTTATCAGGCCTTTAGTTAGGTCACACTTGCATTCTGTTCTATTTGCCATTCCTACGCTCTTCTCTCCCAGAAGCTAAAGGGAGATTATCTATTTCAATTTTTTTCATAGAGTTTTCCTGAAAAAGCCAAGATAAAAATGACTTAGGAACTTGTGACATTATGTAAGCTATAAGGGCAATTGTAGCAATTGAATGCTAGGAAATTGGAAACAGCTGCTACCAGATACGCTCACATAATTCATATTCATGCACCTAACTCATATTCTAATTAAAGAAGAAGTTAAAATCCCTGTAGGTGTTATGCTCAGAGCTCATTTTCCCTGAGCAATTCAACAAATCATTTAATTGCATGTCAACAGGAGACACTAGCTTCTAGAATGTAAGGGTTTTTTTCGATTATAGTTATTTACACTCTGAATATTTTATAATCTTTTGACTACTATAGAATAACTTGTATTCTAATTAAGAATTAGTTTTGCGCATAAAACATCACAAAATTAGACTATGTAAAAACCTCATGAAATAATCTGAAATTAAGTAACAAGTGTTAAAATTAAAATAACTTGGAAATCCAGTCAATTGATTAGGGAATGCATATTTAGAATTTTCCTATAGTACATATTCCTCCAGCCAGGGGTGCATCTTTAATTGATTTTTTTTTGGTGATATTTTTACCAAAAAAAATTTGTTTTTCTGAATCAGAACAACAACAACAAGTTAAAATATTAATCCTCACTTGGATTGGAAATCCCAGCTGTAGAGGAAGAGATACAATGAAAAATACTTTGTGTGATTGTTAGTATTGTGTAATTCACTGATTGGGAGATCTAGTGTTATACACTCATATTGTACATTTGTGTACCTCCACTATTAAATCTACAGAAATTCAAACACAGCTAAAGTCCATGCACCACCTCTGTGGACTCTACAGCCTACTAGTAAAGAGCATGTAACCCAATCTTCTTTAATTTTTGGGGTTGGCATGGGAATCAGTTTGGAAATTTGATGTGCATCAAATCAGGCATAAAGCATTAAACAGCACAAGCTTCTTAATTTATACGGTCTCAAAACTGCAGGCATTTCTAATATAATTTTTACCCTTTATTCAGTGGTGACAAGTCCTGAGGGGGTAAAGGAGTAGGATGAAGCAGTGATTCTTGGAGCACTCTCTTGCCTAATTATCACTTAATCAACCTTAGCAATGTCAAAAAAGCACAGAAATATCAATCTATTTTCACCTCTTGGTTTCCTTGTGCCCCAAGAAGGCCCCCTTCTTTTAAGCATTTAAAAAACAATTTCTGTGACTGAGCTTTTTCTTACTACTATTTTTCATCTCTTTCTACTACCTAGTAGTAATAGTAGTTTTTGTCCTTCAAAAGTTTTTGCACACACTCCCAGGGAACAACCTATTGAAGTCCAGTGCTGCTTCTGAGTCATTTCCCAGACCATTTTTCTCTTGACTGGAGCAAAATAGGAACCTTAAACATGATGAGCAATGAAGATATTTGAGCAGAGCAAACAACTCTTTATTTCTTTTGAGAGAAAGAGGAGAGAAAATGGACTTGGATTTCCTGGATCATGAAAGAGATGAAGAAAATAGAAAGCCATGCTTATCCCTGTGATGGAACTCTATCAAAGCTCCAAATCCTCTGGCTTTGAGGAAGTTAGCACTTGCTGATGAACTTTGCTTTTGCCCCTGACCACAAAAGTAGCTTCTTAGCCAACTCCCCAGCTTCTCTGGGAAACCTCTCCCCATTTCTAGTCCTCACACTTGCAGTGTTGACTCATCACTTTTTAAAAGTGTAGCATGCTTCATGGCTCCCTTGCTGTGACTGTGCAGAGAGAGCTCTCTGCACTTGGAGATGGCAAAGGCTATGATGTGCAAAGGAAGCTACACCAGCATTACATCATCAGTGGCACAGGCAGAAATTGAAGGGTGAGAGATAACCACACCTTTTTGGGGTGATGCTAAGGGAAGAGAACTGGAGAAAATGAGTACTCACACTGATTTTGGGCCAAAACATTCAAGGGGCACCTGGTAAAAAAGGTCTGTATGCAGAGGCTGTGAAGGGCAAGAGCCAGCTGTCAACAGGATGTTTCTATAATGCCAAATTAAAAGACTCCCCTGCTACTTGCCAGACTTTCAAAGCCTACCCATGTTATTTTATACACAACCCACATTCTAAGGTGAATTAAAAATTACACTGTGGGGTGAACACAAGGAGTTCCTTCATGCTCTCATCATCCTTCATCACCGCTTTGGAGGCTTCAGAGTCTTTCAAAACCTCACACAAAGTTCTAGCACACATGTACATCACTTAAACTTATGTGCAAAGGGTTAAAAAGTTACCTACCCTTGAAACAGACACTAAGAAAAACAAGATCTTGTTGACAGTTGTTTGGATAAGGCCAACACACCTGGCTGCTGCTACCAGAAGACCTCCTGCCAGGAATACAAGGAGGTTGTGCTGGACATCCCTCAGCATAGACCTGTGTGACTGCTGGCCTGTTCTGACTCTCCAATATGAACTATCCTGCCATTGTATGAGCCTGTGAAATTCTAAGATCCAGGTTCATACACATCCAGGACAAAAGCTGGAGCTGCAAGACAGCTGCATAGATCTGACAACATTTTCAGGCTGTTTCTGTGCTGAAGTCTTCCCTCCTCACACACAAAGTGGAGCCTTGAGACTCCAGTCTTAGCCATGAAGGGACCAGTTAGGCACTACTCAATTCCTAATGCACAGCAGACTCAGGACACAGTCATAGTGGAAAGGCAACTAAACAGAGGGTTGAGATGTTTTCTACCTGCTTCTCAAGGTCCTCCTGTCACAGGGCTCCTCAAACGTTGTATTCATCATCTGCCCAGGACAGATCCACACAGAATAGGTGATGGAGGCAAACCAGAAAATTGTACCTTGTGTTTAGGATGTGCTCTGGGCACTGTGCTGTATAGATGCAACCTGCTCACTCTAAAACAAAGATTCGAGTATTTCTCCACCACTTGTTGTTTATGGACACAGAGGTAACGCCAGCATACTGACTCAGACAATTAATAAGCAGCAGTAGCAATTTATTTTCTAACACTCAGCTGCAACACTTCATCCCAGTACCTGTGGCAATGGGCCCTGTGGTCAAAGAGGCTCTAAAGAGCTTTCCAGCCATGCAGTTGCAGAATATGATCTGCTAATAGGCCAACCTGCAGTAAGGTTTTCATATGCTCCAGTGCTACAATACAGTTTTTGGAAGCTAAATTCAACTAGCACCTTCCAGAGACTCCAAGTACCAGGAAGCATCAGGTTCTTTCCATAGAAAGCCTCATGTGTGTTGCTCAGGGGTGCTGTCAGGTCCATGTAGAGAAGACAGAATTCTGCTTCTTTTCACTAGCTTTACCTACAGCTGAGTAGCCTTTGAGTCCCAGACTCATTATTAAAAGAGATCAGGGGCACAGGAGACTTGAATTTTGCTCTGCCTTCAACTGCTGGGATTTCTTCATGCTTGAGAATTGCAGTTGAGGTAGGAGTTCTATGTCTGATTAGCAATACCTTCAAGTATTACCAATATAGAAGTCCCTGATTTCCAGGATGTGGGAAGTTTTCCTTCCTCCGCTGTTGCTGAAGATTAAACATACAGTCATCACTTTAAATCACCAAAATGAAACCTTTGTTTATTTCAGACTATTTCTGCACTTGGGAAAAGTCAGGATGAAGCCAAATCCTTGGTCAGACACTGCTTTCTCACTCTGAGACACACTCCTACCACCACTGGAGGGGAAGAAGGGACTATCCTGCCTTGCCTTAATCCCAAAGTTTCCCAAAGACATAATGACATGGTATGATTGTTGACCCTCTACCCTCACTAGACCTTGAACCAAGCACTACTGAAACCCTAGGTTCTGTAAATCAGTGGTTACTATGGAACTGCAAATTCTAATTACTAAAAAAGAAAAGAATCCCAAACTTCTTTGGGTTATTGAAGAGTGAGAGACACAGCCAAATAAGCCAGAAAATCTCTAAAATGAGATGGTAAATAAAGCAATAAAACATACTAGGAAGAAAAGCCTTTATTAAGCCTTTTCACTTACTTTGTAGGTTGGCCTCCTTGGTGTTTGTGTGATTGGAATAGCACCCACCAGATCCATTAACTGCATAAAATCCAGGTGCTTACTTGAAGCCAACATTTAACCATGCAAATTAACATTTTTGTGTTCAAGGTAAATTCCAGAAGCTACTCATGTGTACCAGCAGCTGGAACTACTCTTTGTTTTCACCCAAACAAGTTTTTGCATGTGCATCCATTGTTCCTGTTTATGAAAATGTTAGTTATAAATATTTACTTTATATTTTAATAAATTCTATTAACACCCATCAAGAAGACATTACCACTGCAGCAACTGGCCCAACACTGGCAAATACTTATGTTGAGATATAACAGATATTCCTCTGCAATGAATGCCAGTTTAAACTATTCCTACTCCTTTGCTTCTTCTTGAAGTATCTGTGTCAATGCTATCATCTTATCATTTCGTTTTCATCTGTAGCCAAGTAAATATCTTTAATTAGATTCAATTAATGTGGATTGTGCCCTACATGGAGGCCTGAATTTTGATCACATCTCAACAACTTCAATTTTCTTATCATTATATCATAATTATCATTAATGCCTGAATCTGGAAAGTGATGCTTCTAAAGCTTAGATGTTTTCTCAGATTCATACAACAAGGATAATAAAATCTTTTGTCACCTCAATAATTTAAAAATAAAATACCCCCTTTCTGAAGTTATATCCAAGGGTAATGTCCTTAACAGTCATACCATTGGCCCAGAGGCTACTTTGTTGTATCATTAGCCAAGATGCCCTCAGCTTGTCAATTCATCTTTCCTGATAGATCAGTGAAACACAGAGAGATCCATAATTTCCTGGAGTTTCCTTCAGAGTAACAAATGGCTAGGGCCAGCTCCTGTTATGCCAGATGGTGTTGGACATGAACATCCTTCCACTGCTGGTTATCAGCAGGTACTCTGCTGCCCTGCACAGGCCTGCCACCATTCAGGTCACATCTGAAGCAATTATACATTGATAGCCTGTTTGTTGAGAGCTGCAATGGGACACTGTTTCACCCCACAGGCTGTTGCATGCATTTCACTCAGCATTCAGGTGGGAACCATCCAAAATACTCAGTGCTTTATCTGTAGCCATGACTGCCCACATCTGATGGTCTCCGGGTTATGTGCAGGGTTTGTATTCAGTAGTTAGGAAAAAGTCAGATAGATGTTATTCTCTTCTTCCATAAGAGACTTCAGATCTTGCATGTTTTCTGTAAATTGTCAGTCGTGTTCTGATAGATCTTTCATATTCACATCACCTAACTGTACTTGATTGACCTTCCTTTGTTCTTCATGTCATGAAGACCTTGGTTAACAGAGCAGCAGAGGGGATAAATTTACACAAAATGGGTAGTTTTTATTATTCTGATACCAACTCCCATTTCCAGATAACATGGGCTCATTTCAGTCAACTGCTTGAAGTTACTTGTGGGAGTTTTTTGGGACACAACCTATTGTCATCTTCTCAAAAGCCAATTTGTCCACCACCTTGCAGTGGGTTAGGTTAAAGGCTTATCAGTTAAGATTGAATTTTAGTCTGACGAAGCTGTATCTGCAAGCTCCCCTTAGTGTAGAGAGAACTTTCATCTAACACTATAACTGCTAGAAGTAACCAGAGATTATTGGTCCTTGGGGAATTCTGTAAGGGTGGCTTTTCACTCAAACAGACTGGTGTACAGTACAGAAGGTTATTTGAAAGGCTTGAGTATTGCTGTGGGGTTGTCTTTAAGCGTTTATATCCTTAAGAGTCTGCTCCTGGTCTGGTTTGGTGGTTCTGCTATTATAAATAGCACCAGTGGCTCCCAGGGGAGAGTACGGACTTACTTCTCCTGGCTATTCATTGCCACTAATAAATACCAAGTGGCAAACAGCAGCTAGACTGGAGGATACCCTGCTCTCCTGGAGACTGTGATATCCCTCACAGATGCCACCACTGCCCACTAAAGCAAAAAACTCAATCGTTACTGAAAATAGTTTATTCCAGCCCAATTCCTGGGCTTCGCCATGTGAATGCAGAGTAGCTGGAACAAGCTCAGTGGGTTCCCAGCAATGAGTCTGCTGGGGAGGGAGCATGGCCCTGTGAGGAAGCTCTGGGATGGTTGATGGAGCTACTGGGAAGTCACAAAGTTACAGATGGGTGCGCTGGTTTCAGCCAGAAGAGAGCGCAGGGCTGTGCACTGAGCTGGGTAAAGAGAAATGAGATGGCTTGTAAGGAACAAATGACCATACATCATGCTGGTGAGTCAGATTAATTCCTAGAGAGAAAAATAGGGCAAAAATCTATTGACATGACTTCTTAATTAAGCAATTTTTGCCTTCTTCATGCAGAAGGCAATGAAGCCAGTGCTGGGAAAGGCTGTTCAGGTGTTTCCACAAATCAGAGCAAAATAAGGCAAGCTGCCCTATCCCCCACCTCTCTGCAGAGCCTCAGCATTGCTCCCCTGATGTTGGAAATAAAAACAGCACCTGCGGGAGCGGGGCTGCCTGGAGACACCATCGACTCAGCTTGATTTGTTTGCTGGCTCCCAGGCTATCTGGCAGAGCCCGGCCACCTGCCAGACTGTGGGGGCTCATCCTGTCGTGCCAGTGGTACCATGAGACCTGACTGTACCCTCCTCCTGCAACCCCAGCAGAGCAGCCACTGGTGGGGATGTGCTGCAGCCTCCCATTGCCTGTGGTGCTGAGGCTCTCCAGCATGGACAGAAGTGTGATTTACCTCTAACTTCACTCTGGTAAGCAGGAGTTGGGCAGTACTCGCCTTGTGAATCAGGAAATTAAAAGAACAAAGGCAGGTTCCCTGCAGCACGCTTCCTACCAACCCCCTCTGTATCTTCCCCAGCTCCAGGAGACAACATCCCTCTGGGAGCCATCACCCCTGCTGACCAGGTATGACCAGGGACAGGTGTGTTTGCCTCTGAGCACACGCCTGTGCATGTGTGTGGCTTTCAGTTCTCCAAACTCAAATGCCAAACGTGACAGCCCCAGCTGAGCCTGTGGAAATCCCTCAGGTAGGAACTGTGACATAGAGCACCAAAAGATTAAGATCAAATTATTAGTTATAAATATTATTTCCCCTAGATGGTTAAATGCTCCCAGCTTCACAAATGAAGCTGATGGAGCAGCTTCAGTTGTTTTGCAGCTGCTACTGCAGCCTGGTTATTCTGCAGCCCCTTTACAGTGAGACAGTATCCTGCATGGTTTGGGTTTTCAGCTCACAGATGATCAGCCATTTGCTCTCTCATGGAGAAAAGTGAAGAAGGACAAAGAGAGAAATTTATGGTTTCATGAAATCAGATTGACATCTGCCTCAGCTCTTGGGCTCCTCTGCAGCAAACCATCACCTGAAAATCTCACATTTGGACTATCTGAGCAAAACCTTCTGTACTATGAGTTTTATAAGGGATTTAAAGTACTTCAGAATGGGAAGTTCTGTAACCTTCTGACATAGGTTGCAAAATATTCAAAGTATTTGAATGCAATATAAAATTCACCAAACTTCAGATGCACTGGCCATACAAAAATCTAATGTTTCAGGCCAGTTTCTGGTCAGACAGCCTGTAGATGTTGGCTCCAGAAGCACGGATTCCTCTACACTATTTTGACAGCTTTAGGAAACCCGGCTCTCCTCTTTCTGTCTTCCTCTCCCCTCAGGCACATTTTGTCTCATCTTTGTTGACTCTCTGTGTTCTCCTGGATAGAGCTCCTCTCTTACGCATCTTGATACAACCTCCAAAACTGCATTGATGGCAGTTTCTTGGTACAACTTACTACAACTGTGTCAGAGAAAGGAGGGTTGGAAGACAGCTTGAGAAGTCACAGGGTCCATCTGCCTGTTCCTACAGACTTAGATACTGATCTAATCTGTACTGGACTTCTGCCACATCCTGCTCTGGCAGTATGATAGAGGCTACACAATTTTCCCTGATAAACTGTTCCATAGATGCACTATCATCATTACCATGAGAAAGCTTTCCCTAGTACCTAAACAAAACTTCTGTATTGATAATGTAAGCACCTTCCATTTAGTCTTGCTCTGCAAGGACATGGAAAGCATTCCCTTCTCCTAGGTTGCAATATTTATCCTATATGGAAACCTGTACTATATTCACCCACTGCCACCACCCTCACCACCTCCTTGGTCATTTCTTCTGCAGACTAAACAACCCCAGACACCTCCCTCACAGGCACCAGTGCCAAAAGCAGCAAAGTCTTGACAATAATTTTAGTCTCACTAAAGGAAGCTTTTTCATATATGCAAACAGTGAATTTTCCAACAGTGCTTACCCAAACTGGTAAGCAGAAGTGACTGAACACGTCACTTCTGCACACTTGCTGATATCCTCCACTATCTGGCTCCACATTAGCCCGAAACCCAAAGTGAAACTCAGCCCCTCAGACCTCACAGAAAGTTTGCACAGATGTATGCAAATCTGCTGGCTTTGTGCTGCTTTGCTTAGCGGCAGTTGGATGAGGGCGTGGTGGTGGGCTAGGAAAGGTGAGGGAACAGCATCTGCATTGCACCTGGATAGGGAGAGGCTATCCACTCTGAGCCCTTACTTTGAGTTGCCTGGGGCCAGCTGGCACTCATGAGATGGGATAGAGGAAGATCTGAAGGGTAGGGAAGTAGCAATGTGAGGAGGAACATAAAACTGGAAAACCAAGAGCTGCGAGATGTCTGAGCAGGCCATCAGATTGTGAAGGAAAGTAAGGACTGAGTGTTCCTGTTTTCTAACTTCACTGTGGTGCTTGGCTGCACAAAGGTCCCTGTTTCACCGCTTCCCCTGGTGTGCATGCTGCCTGTGCTGCCTTTTTGGTCCTGCTCTGAAGTGGTGATGGAGCAAAGGTGCCCCATTCCAAGGACTATGTCAACTCTCAGTGACTCTTCTACCTTCCTTGACAGCCCAGACTCAGTGCCTGGTAAAGGCTTGGAAGAAATCAGAAATGAAGCAAGACAATTCTGCTGCCAAGTTAGGGGAAGCACAGCCAAAGACTGATGTAACATTCAAAGAGTACATAAAGGGCACCATTAAAATGTCCTTCTTTACCTTATCGCAAGATCCAGAAGCTGCAAGACATCATGTAGAATTTGAGAAAAACACCTATAAAGCAAGAGTGGCAGTGATTAATAGCATGTTAATTCACAATTACAGATGGACATCAGACCCAGTAAACAGCAAGCTTTGAAAGGGCCAGGTAATCTTCTGAACACCAACAGCATCCGAAGGGATCCTGTAACTCAGAACACATGACTAACTACCTTCAGGAATGTTTCCCTGTGTTTAGATGGCTTCAGGACAGTGTTCTTACGCACATATTTGGCAGCAGCAAATAAAACCAAAATGTTGTGAGTTGATGTGCAAGGCACACCCCTTTTTACTGGCATTTACTTTTCTTCTTACCCTGAGTTATCCTTAGTGTATCGAGCACAAGTTCAAATAGAAAGTCCTTTTAGTGTCTATATTTCCTAGTTCTTATCTAAGCATTACATCTAGCACAGCTAGGACAAAACTGCACTGAGGAAATCATGTGCTGGGCAGAAGTCCTTGCTGATGAGCAGCTTACAAGCATCCAGTTTCCTTCAGAACCATGACCACTTCTGAGCTTTTCTCCATGTGACTTTAGGTTACTCTGAGTTCTCAGGTTAAAAAATCTGTATCAGCAGAAGAACTCCAGATGGAAGACTTTTCTCACCTTCTTCTGAATGTCCTGTCAAGCAGTTTGCTGCTACTAAAAATCTAGGCAAACAAGATAACTGCACACACAAATTCTGTCTGTGCTGTTGGGCTTCTTTACTCTAAATATAGCAGGGTGGGGGAGCCCTGACCAATAACACAATAGAGCCCTCTGTTTATCTGCACCATGGCCTTGGCATCTGCAGAGGTAATAAGACATTCTCCTTCAGTTGATTGATCAGACACTGATTTTAGGGGTATGAAGCTGAGTGAAGAGACAAAAATGTTACTTGTACTTCTCTTGCAGTCAAGGTGAAGAGGGAGAGACTCCACAAAGTTGATGCATTCCCATCTTTCCTGGGCACCTTTGTAAGGATGGAGTTAATCTTGGAGGTGACTCCCATTTTGGTAACAAACCTGGCTGCTCCTCCTGTGCCAGGGAGACTTTGTTTCCTGTTGGCTGCAGGCTGATGGAGCAATGCTCTTTCACTGCAAATTCTTGTCTCACTCACTCCATTTTAAAACTGGAAGCTCTCCATGAAAATTAAAGGCTCAGTTTCATTAAGGTCTTAAAACTGCTTAACACAAACCCTCTGTCAACTGGCTGGTGATGATGGGTTTATAGCAGCCTGGTAGAGTGATGCATATTAGTGTAGAATTGTCTGAGTGGACCAAATTGCCCACGAATTTATTTTTTTTTATAGCCTTTTTTTCTCATAGCATGAGGAGTTTCCTTGGGAAGTTAATTCTTCTGGTGCCTCAAGAAGTCTGGACACGAGCATGTCTTAGCCTTGGAATCACTCAGTGGCCCAATTCCTCAATAGAGATCAGTAAAGGAGAGGTTTGGGTGTGGGTTTTTTGTTTGTTTGTGTTTTGTTTGTTTGTTTTGTTTTGTTTTCTTTTTTGTTGGGTGGTTGTTATTTTGTGATTTTTTTTTCCCTTTGGTTTTGGTTTTTTTGGGGGGTTTTTTGGTTGTTTCTTTTTGGTTGGTTGGTTTTTGTTGTTGTTTGGTTGGGGGGTTTTTTGGTTGTTTCTTTTTGGTTGGTTGGTTTTTGTTGTTGTTGTTTGGTTGGGAGGGTTTTTGGTGTGTTTTTTTGGGCGGTTGGTTTTGGTTGGTTGGTTTGGGATTTGTTTTGGTTTGGTTTTTCCTTTGTTTTTCCACTATCATTCTATACTTTGACTATGTCCCAGCAAAGGGAAAGCCAGTAAGAGGTAGCTGAATTTTCAAGTCTTTCTGTGTCTCCTCCAGAGAAGCCCAAATCCCAAAGACGAGTAAACAGACTAACAGTGCAAGAATGGAAATCCTGTCCAGGGCTCAGCTAGGCTTTTTCTGCAATGTCCTCTCTGGAAGACCTTAGAAGAGTTTGTCACAATTGCCAGAGTCTTTTGACAAACATGACGTATCTCGGCTCCATTTCCTCCCTTGCTTATCACTATTTTGTTAGCTTGAAGATAATTTCCAGGAGATCTGCTCTCACCTTAAAGTCTGATCAAAGCAAAATTCCTGGGGCTTTTTTAAAGCAGTTGTAGGGGAAAAGGGTGGGTGTCTTTCTGTCTGGTAACAGTTTATTTTGATCTGCCTGTTTTCTCCTTTTGTAATCCATAAGCACTCATGTTTTTAGAAGGCTTGCCAGTTATGATAGGTTTCCTTGACATTACTGTAACAGGCAAGGCTAAACACAGCTGTCTGATGCCTGCAAGCCTCAGGAGTCCTGCAGGACCTGAGTCAGTAAAAATAAACTGAACTTTAGACATACTCAAGCCAAGGGCTTTTTCAGCTAACTCCTTTGTAAACAGTCAAAATTCAAAGTAGATATGGTTGAACAAATTAGTGTCAGGGGTCATCTCAGTAGCTTTACTGGCACTCTGCTCAGAATTCGTTTGCTGCAGTTTGTCCTCTAGAAAAGTCCTTGTGTTAGAAACAGGCAGTACATAAATCAGAAACTAAGGCTCAACTTCTCAACTTTTATGCTCATGAAAATGAATAGAGAAGAACTACTAATAGAGATGGCATGCATCAAAATATCAGTATAATACTGCTTTTGATGAATTTTCATTAACTGCCAGAGCTGAAACAAACATTTCGGGATAATACTTGCCAAAACACTTTGAAGTACTCAAAAAGCATATGAAGATGAATGCTTGTGAGAAGGAGATAGACACCATCCTGCATCATCTTTGATTTTCAATACACATTTTGATTGTTCATCCAATTTTTAGAGTAGATGGATAGGATCCTGAGTCATAGGCTGGAAGACCAACCCAGACATTGATTACCATTCCAGTGCAACACCAATGGAAATTATGTCCAGAAATCCAGCAAGCCAAAATGCCCTATTTCTCCCCATGGTTAGGTTGTGATGGGTTGTTACTGTCTCCAACTTTTAGGCTTAATTTTCTGGGCAGAAGGGAAGATTTTCCTTCAGATGGTAGTTCAGAAGAGGAGCTTAATTAAAATACTCTTCAATTGTAGCTAACTTACTGTACCTGGGCACACCTCCAAGCTCCTCATCTGGAGACACACTGCAGACATGTCCTAGTCCAGGTCCTTATCAAACTCCTAACTTTTCTGTCACACAGCTTTGCACAGAGGCAACCCAAATTAGATTGTGACAATGGTCTCCTGTGAATGGGTCCCCAGTGAAGGTGGTGGGTGAATTGATTCAGGACATGCCATCCCATGCACCCATGGACAAGACTGGCCTCTGCACTGGTCTCTGGAACAGTCTCTCCTCCAGTAGGAGAGATTCTGAGGACAGTGTGCTCCTATGTGCTAATGGCAGGTGCTGCGAATACCCACCTTGTGAATCCCCTTGGAACGAGTGCAACTGACCATCTGAAACCCTGCAAGGGGCCTTGGGTGAAATGACACTTAAGCCCTGCATAAAGGCGGGGAGGACAGCTGTAGAAATGCATTGCAAAACAATGACATATCAGGGAATGACCTCAGAGGCATTAAAGAAGGGCAAATAATTCATTGGTAAAGTTTTAGGAACTCTTCCAAACACCACACGGTTGTTTTCTTTTCAAATGTACCACATCATAGGAAAGAGGCATGGCTCTGTAATGTTTCTCCTGGCGAAACTGGAATTAAATGTTATTCTTAGGAATAGTATATGCAGGTGTTCGCCAGATATTAACAAATGTTTTACTATTAATTGCATGAGAGGTAGTTTCTATAGCAAACACTTCATCTTCTGATTCACACAGCACCTCTCCTGTTGCCTCTCTACCTCTTAAAAAATGAATATGTCCGTAATGCCAAAACCATACTATGCACAACTTTTACAAATGGATACTCTTCCAAAATAGCAACACATATTGTACTTGTGTTTCTCCCGAAAGCCCCAAGGTGACTTTGGTGAGTCCTCATCAGGGAGTAGATACATGATCACGAGGTCTAGGTGATGACTACAGGTCTTAATTTGTAAATCAGTGAATACTCAAATTAGCAAAAACTAGGAGAAAGCTGCAGGATGAATTATGTTCCCACATACCGGCCAGTGGGTCACACTGAACATCACAAAGAGGACTGGCTGAATTCATTAGAGAAACTGGTCCCTGTGTACAGCTTTCAACAGATCAGGTTGATGCCAGACCCATAAATGCACAAACATGCATACACACTTGCATGCACACTCCCTTCTCACAAATGGAAGTCACATTCACAATAAATATTGGGATTTGGGGAGGATTTATACCTACCTTCATTGCTACTGTGTGACTTCTTAGGGCCAGGTGAATTCAGTGGAAAATACCATGGCAATAGTTTGAAGGGGCAGACTGTGTTCCTAAAAAGTGTTTCTTCATTAAAAATGCATTAAAAAACACTGAAGTCTGAAATACGTATCAATATTACAGCAGGCACTCAAGGTTTACTTTCCCAAGATTGATCTCACTCCTGAGTAAAGTCTACCTCAGAAAAAATCAGCTGTTTTATTCTGTTTTCTTTTGAATTGCTGTACCCACATTGAAAAAAATCCGCTTAAGAATGCCACAGTGTAAACATTACTCTTCTGTAGAAACTGATATATTTCCTAGTGTAGAGAAAAAAAACCCAAAAAAACAAAGCTTGCCATCATCCTTCCATGTTAAAATACGTATCTTCAATAAATTCTTTAGTCTCATTCACTGCTAGGTTGACTCCACTGAAATTGGAGGAGTTTCATGTTCCTGTATATGTGTTAAATTTGTTCCTAAACACAAATATGAATAAACAGAGCATCTACAGCTACTCTGGATACACTGAAATGACAAAGGCTGTCAGTCTTCATGCTTCAGGGTACATAATCTGATCACCATCTGAGGTCAGGGAGAAATATCCCCCACTGGTATAATATTGACTAATTGGATTCATTATAAGCCTTTTACGTCTTTCTCTTAAAAAATCTTACATTAGCCACTAGATGGACCAACAGCTTTCTGGCATGGCAATTCCTGTGTATCTAATACACAAAACAGTTGGCAATGGGTACTGCTCCTGTAATCAATGAATCAGCAGCACAGCAGCTGGGCAGGACTCTGCCTGCATCCCAGTGGTGGTACTGAGTGCTCCAGGTGTGGCCTTAGGAGGTGGGAAAGAAGAGGCTTTCTGCCGTGGTGTAAACACTTATGGAGTACGTCTGATTTACAGACATCTGATATATAAGATGTGCAGAGTCTGAAGTACACATAGTCTGACCTGGAATCCAGGCAAGGGTGAGAAAATTAGACTAGACTAGACTAGACTAGACTAGACTAGATTAGACTAGACTAGACTAGACTAGACTAGACTAGACTAGACTAGACTAGACTAGAATAGAATAGAATAGAATAGAATAGAATAGAATAGAATAGAATATCAAAGTGTAGCATAAAAGAACATAACATAGCACAGGATCAGGCACATTGGAAAGTTGTGAATCCTGGAACAAGGATCCTGGAACTGGAGGTGAGCCAGTGATGGTCTGTGGAGCCTTAGCTAATCAGATGGCAACCTACTTCTTTATTTCCACTGCAGAGAAGGAGAACAGATGGGTGGACTGGAATTAAATGCAAAATAAAAGCAGGCATCCATGCTCAACTTTATACGAAGGACAACAAATGCCTTCATTATATTACAGAAAGACAAAGTATGTTAATACTTCTCTAACGGTGCTTCCCACAGAAGCAAAATCTGCATCTGCTTGTTAGCCACAAGGTGCTTGGGTGATTACCAGTGAAAGGGAGCAGAAGACCGTATGTGATGTAATTAGGAAGGCTGCTCAAAGAGCAATTTCACTGCTGAGATGAAGTCCATGCTATCAGAAACAGAGATTCTCCCAGACTGTAAAGATTAGAGGACAGAGCAGGAGGCTTCTGTTTCCCATCTTGCTGAGTCACAGGTTGAAGTTTATTTTCCATCCAAGGCTATTCTTTCTAATATGTCACACTTCAGTGACACTTGAAGCTCAGAATGGAGCAATCTTGTTTGTCTGACTACTTGCCAGGCTAGCCAGAGACTTCTGGGCTGTGCACTGGCAATGGTTTACTCAACTAAAAGCAACCGTACTCTCCTTCTGTTCCCAAGAGGAGAGAAGGCTACAAAACATCTTTCTGTATCTTCATGTGAAAAACACAAGTACTCATAAAGGAATAAAAATAGTGCATTTGGTTTTCCTTTACACTTATCACCAGAGAATATATCAACTGGAATGAATTTCCATCCACTCAAAGAAGTTTTTAGTGGATAAGCATATATGTCATGAATCACATACACAGACTGCCCTGTAACCACCAAAATAAATACTGCCACATCTGTCTCTGAGGAACAACCCTGTTGACAGTTGTCTTGCCATTGCATTGCACAGCAATATTCAGGTAGCTGAGGTAGCCCTATGAGGTTAGAGTTCTTCTAAAACACTGTGTTCTCCTCATTTAACCTATTTATTCCTATTTGGGAGGGGTATGAGGAAATCCTTCTAGGAAAATGAGACCCTGGACTTGAGTAGGCTAAAGTCCATTTCTCATCTGCTAGAAAATGGTCAGCAGGTGAGGGTGGCTCAAAAGCAGCTCAGATATACCTCCTGAGCAGAGCATGCTCCATAGAAACACCACCACCCTGTGATGCCATGGGGCTGCTGGGTCTTCTGCATCTCTTGTGGTCACAAAAGTGAGCCAGAAGACCCAACATCTGTCTCTTTTCTGCGCAACTCAAATGTGTCAAAAAGAGAATGGGACATCAACTTTTCTCTTCCTGTAGACTCCTCAGGAACTGTATTAGGTGATCCGTGGCTCTTGAGCACTTGGGAGAATTTTGGTGCTCTGATCATAGGAAGGTGAAGCTGACTGGGGTAAACTGACCCTTGTGTACCTGGGACTCAGACCCTAATAATTTTTTTTTTTTTTTTTTGCTGGCACAGCCTGTGAACATCAGAGGAGAGTTGGAGGGAAAAGACCTGTGCTTCCACTCACAACACAACTTTTGAAACCATCTTTGCAATCTGCTTTCCTTCAGGTCATCCTAAAGATACACCTGTGCACTTGTGACCCCCGGGCAATGTTACCAACAAGTTGTGAAGGAATAGCCACAGCATTCATCCCCAGACAGATCCATGCAGGTGGACTCTGGAGCACCTACAATAGTCATGACCATCATCAGAGCTGAAACGGCTGCACAGCAGGTCTCTAATGCTCCAGGAGGCTCCCTGACCCATGGCCTAGAGACTAAGGAGGTGGCACAGAGACAGCAGCAGGCATGTGGGTAATGTTGACAGGAATGAGTAATTACTGATTCATTAGTTTTCACTGCTTTTCAGTTTGTTTTCGGGAGGGTGTTTGCCAGGTTGAGTGCATGGGAGATTCAAATCCCACTTTTCTGCATGGGGACTGGGAACCACCAAGGTGTTGGCTTATTTGGTTTCACTCCTCAGCTCCTTCACCCAAACTGAAAGGGACCAGCAGGAGAAAGGCAGAGTTCACAGTTGCCAGGCTGTCAAAACTGACACTACTGCATTTCACTGTGTTTGACCCCATTTCTGATTCAAAGGGGGTTCTGTTTCAAAAAGCCTTTGTTCTCAGGCACAAGAAAGTGACATTTGAGCCTTTCTAAGAATAAATATGCAGTTAAAATGATTCTGGTAGAATCTATCTCTTAATTCTGGAGAGGATGTGGAAGAGGGGGGGATAAAGTAAGAGGAAAATGAATTTATAATCTGGTTTTTAATGAGGTGTAAATTTACCACCCAGACTCCCACCCATTACACCACAGACAGGAAACCAGCTGGTGGAGGGGGCAATGAGTTTGTTGTTCCTTCTTACACAATGACTATGTGTGTTATTGATTTCACAGGCCTTACCATGACTGGTATATTTCTTAAATCTTGCCTCTTGCCTTTTTATGTTTTCAGATCAGCTATGCATTTCATCGGCCTCCTGCCCACCAGCAATCATAAAATATGAGCCTTTGTGGGAAAGCAGGGACGTAGAAAGAGTTTCTTATGAAATGGTGGCTGGGATTGTTCCAGACACCTCCAGCCAGCTGCTCTCCAGGCAGCAGCTTTGTGATACAAGGGATAGTAAACATCAACTTCAGAAAGTGAGATGGTTGGGCCTTTTGGCTGCAGGCCCACTGAACAAGTTCTCCTGACTGTTGGGGCATGGCTGGGAAAATAAAAGGGCTCTTTAGTGCTGATATCTTTGGACGCCGCTGTGCAATATAACTGGAATCAGTCCAGGATATTCCTACCTGCTTTGCATCTTAGGCTATAAAACAAATCCAAACACATCACTCCTTTCCTGGTGCTTGACTTTCATTAAAGTATCTCCTGCTATTAATCCTGCCCTGTGCAACCTTGAGCAATGCAATGTCACTGGGCTGCTGCATGCCCTGTGGTAACTAGAAATAGATTATATCACTGATGAAGTGGCATTACCTTTTTTACAGCCCACAATGTAGAAACTGTACTCATTTGCATAAATTCTACCTACCGAAATTCTGCAGCTTGAGATTTGGTCCTAACTGTAATGTCAGCTGTGTCAGAAGAAGGCAACACTCATGTGCAAGGCACTTTATATGGATGAGGCAGGACTCTTTCATGTTCTTGAGGGCCTTAAAGTCAAACTATAGGAAAGGGATAAATGGAGACCAAAGGGCGATGAACTTCTGTTTACAGGGAAAGTAAATAGGCTGGTATTCTCCAGTATTGAAAAGAAAATGAGGTGGAATGTAAAATCCTGCAGCTTTCCAGATAGGTCAGAAAGTTTGTAATTGCTCACTACAGGGCAGGAGCTGGAGATATTGACTTAAAAGATCAGGCAGAACATTTCAAGCAAACTAAACTCTTTCACACAGACCATAATTCAGAAAGGAGAGTCACTGCCATAAATTTTTCACTGCAGTAAATTCACCACCATAAACTTTTGGAATGCCAACAGTACAAACAAGTCAATAAAAGAGAGTGTGAGCATTGAGCCTGAAATTGTAAGGGGGAGAATAGCTCCAGATGTCCCTAAGGCATGGATTTCATTAGAGGTTAGGTAGGTCCCCTCTTCCCATCCTCTTTGTTTTACTCATTTTCAGTAGCTGCTACCGATAGTTGTCAAAGACATGATACTGTCTTGATGGGCTTTTGATTTAACTCAATTCAGCCATTCTTCAGTCATTTAGTGTACCAGGCCGTCTTTGGAACAATTCCAATGTCTTCAATGAATTTGAAGCAGAAATTATTTCCTACATGTCTGACAACTCCTGCTTTGTTTCCATTTCAGCATTTCCTAAGGCTTAAAAGCTGCTCTTAGCATCTGAACTTTTCTTTTGAGTTCATGTATTGCTTATATCAGTTATGCTCAGCATTACATTAAGACAAGCATAGAAAAATAATCTACAGTACTGTTTTACTAAGTTGTCACAACAAATGGTGCCAAATGAGGGGTTGAAACTATCAGATGTCCTGGTGATGGGATGAGGATATACCAAATTACTGCCATTCTGGATCTGAGCAATTTTAACTACCTGTCAAGAGGAGACAGATAAACTGTAAAAGGCATGTAGAAAATCCCTGTAGAAATTAAGGAAACCCCTTAAAGCACTGTTACAGGGGCTGGGTACCACTAAGTGGCCATAGCCAGTTGGGTCAGGTCCCAGCCCCCAGAGGCAGCTCTCTCATCCCATGGCTGTTTCTGTAGTAGATGGAGGAGCTGGTAGGACTTCTGGTTCCTCAGGCCAGGTGTGCCCTCAGCAGTGCACTGCTTTCCTTTGGGACACAAGCCTCCTGTCCTTCTTCCTCTCTTCATTTCCCCATTTCCAGTGAAAGGAAACCTTGAGTGTGAGGGTTGCAGCAAGTTTTTGTGCTTCTGGTTGCCAGCCTTTCTTCCACCCAGTTTCTAACCATAGAAAATACCACGAACACTTAGGGGCAGGTGCTGTGTCACTTTGCACTGATACTGCCTAGTGGGATCTGGATGTAATTTGGACCAGTTATCCAACCTAAAGAACAATAACCTCCTGTCTCCACCCTCTATTATGGTAAGAGATATAATTGCCCTCTACAACCACAGGAAGAAACCATCCAACTAAGGATGGGGGGCGACACGTGCACTGATGATCCTCTCTGGGCCTTGCTGCAAGGAAAAGACAAAGTGTGGCCCTCAGACTTCCTTCAGACTGGGGAGGCTGTGCAGCCCTGGGTGCCTGCCCTGTGGTGTGCACAGCAGCCAGAGGAAGCTCTTGACCAGCAGGACCATGCTGCCAGCTCTCCTGAGTTTCAAGCCCTCCTGAGGAAGCAATCTAGCAAAGCAGAGTGGGGATGCTAAATGCTGTGTTATCATCTGTTGGAAAGGAGTTATCTGTCACAGCTAATGCAACCCATGAGCCCAGTGTTCAGCAGCATCCTGTACAATTTATCATGAACTACAATATGACCCCAGTCCTCCATCTGTTTCCTGACAGCGAGCTGAAGAGTCCTTCCTCCTAGCTACTGACCTCCTTTAAAAACAAGTCTTGCAATTGTAATGAGGGCCTTTACAAAGCTGGAGCAGCAATTAAAGCCAGTGTGTCTGATCTCACCTTGACTTGCTCTTTCACAACATCCCTTTCTTACAATATTTGGCACTGGTAGAAAGGACTATTTATTGAGAGCCACCAATGGCCTGACTCAAAAGAGACAGCAGCTTCCGTTTTCATTTGCCAAAAGCAGGGCCACAAAAAGGGCAAAGAAGATTGATGGAATAATTAACAATAAAGATGGGCTGAACTTTTACTGGGAAAAAACTGGGACTGCCCTTCTCATTTCTGTCCACCCTCAGTCCCATGGCAACTGAGCAGCCTGCTGCACAGTCCCAAAATCCAGAACGGAGTGGTACTGCGCCCTGCTAGCAGTCAGCAGAGCTGGTCCTCTGGGTTATGTCTTAGAAATCAGATGCAATATTATTCTGTCTTCCATGAAGTTTCAACTTCCCTGGAAACTGATTAAAATGAACCCTGGGATTCTCTCTCCAAAGGATATTTGACGAAGTGATTTCTAATGGGAGGCAGAACTCTTGAAAAGAATGGATGATTCTTCAAACTCTCAGGATGTCTGTTTTCATGTATCTATTTACACCAGTGTTGACAATTGTACTAACTCTTTACTATTTGTGTACACTTGAAGTTTAATTCTTACCCATAGATAGTAATTATAAGTGTGTTCTGAGCTTGTTGTGTTAATAGGAATTTCCGCACTGATGTTAATGGACTTGATTTACATCCAAGAGTTTGAGACTTTCACCTGGCTGCCTTGCTTTCTCTGGGTCTAGTTTTTAAAATATACTATTTAGCTTATCCTGCAGCCTACTTTGTCATAGGAGAAAATGCTCTTTTGTTAAATTCAACCAGATGCTCCTTCCAAAATGCTGATGTTCATCCAGAATCTGAATGGAGTTGAGTCAAGCTGGATGATTCCAGAAGCAAGTTTACAGAACAGCTTCAGCAGAGAGATTAAATATTAGATGGGTGTTTACAGTTGGGAGATTAATGGCAGTGCTTCAAAGTGGGTAATTCTGCTATTGGCTTCTGAGCCACCTCTCTCCTGCACAATTGAGTAAGCCTGATAAACAAGTCTTGACTGAAGAGCGTGAAGATGAGGCTAGGAGTGTGATCTTTCGGGACCTCCTCGCCCTGTGACTGGCAAGACAATGCAGAGAAGAGTGATTTTGAGTGATTTTGTTCCTTTGGAAGGGTGAGAAATCCTCCAGGCAGGGCTAAGCTGGTGTGAGCCACCACTCAGTGCGGCATTACTGAATGAAGCAGCATTTGCATTATGTACCTTTTGCTTTGTTTACTTGGCTGTACAGGCATGGTGGAGGAGAGCTATGTCTGTTCTGAGTTGCCAGCAGTTGGTAGCATAGTATTTGCTGGACTTTTTGTTTTACAGAATTGGATGTGGTTTTATTGTGTAAGTGCATGACTAAGGATGGTGATATCTTTGCCTGTTCATTATTGCTTGTGCCAGAATTTGGAATGCTTCCTCCGTAGATACAGCACCACACTTGTCACAGCATATCAGAGCCACCATCAAGATATTTATCCCATTCCCAGGAGAAGAAGAGCCAACCCTTGTCACTTTAACTGACACTGTATCTTGGAAAGTAAGCATGGAAAGGTCCAGAGGAAGAGTGGGAGGAGATATGCAATTATATATTTGGTTTTTCATATACACACACAATTTTATTTTACTTGACTTAGGCACATAAAGATATATGTCAGGGCATATCTGAATTATGTACACATAAATTCATGCATACAAATCCATTTTCACTCAACAGGTACATACATATTGCATGCATGCACTTATATACCTACACAATCTCCCAATGAATATCATAACTCTGCCCCAGTATGTTAGAAGACAGAGGCACTATTTCAAACCTTAAGCAATTGAAGATAAATGGTATAGCCTGTTGTGGAACTAATTGATTCTAATAGTTAGTTTTAGCTGTAGGATGGCTCTATTTTAAGATAGCACTAATAGAAATTAAACATTTATATACTTGTATTTTAAGTTTATTTACTTTATTTTCTCTTCGTTTAATTTCAGGGCTTCTGAATATATTCACCACCTCCTGGGATCCTTTTGTGGGATGTCAGTTCTGCAATTTGTCTAGGTTACAAATCGATTTGCTTTGCAGGTTTGTAGCTTGAACTAGAACTGCTAGTGGGAAACTCAAATGAATAAAATGAAAGAGAACCTCCAGGCACCACATGAATTTTTAGCAGAGATTCCCAGTGACACCTAGAAAACAGAATGAGATCAAACACTACTCCATCTATGTCTTCAGGATGCTCTGGAATCCAGTACAGCCAAAAATGGACATTTCAACCTTTTTTAAAATATGAGTGACATTTCTCATACATCAACAAAACAGGATACAGACCGGCCCTCTCAAGGCATTATGAGACTTCTATATATGCTTACATATATTTACTGCATATATGTATTTCTGCAGTTAAGTTACTGTAGGCATGTTTTTTTATTAATGCAAATTGCTTTAAAATGCTTTCAGGCTACATTTGATAACACATACTCCTGTACAATGCAATTGTGTGTGTGAGAGCCATTGATGACTTACCCTTGCAAACCAAGATGCGAATTAATGTAGTGAAAGTTGTACACTTTTCTGTGATATCAGTCAGTATATTTATTATTTAATAATCAAGACAAGAATCATTTAAAAAAAAAAACCAAGCCTTCAGCTCTGTCAATCTGCTAAGACCACCTAAATGTCCCAGAGCAAAATAAGAAGTCACAGTTTTATTAACTCCACCTGGTGTTACCTCACCAGTGCTGCTTTGAATATCTCTATTGCCTGGGAAGTCTCAGGTTGGTTTTATTGTTCTGAGACTTCTGTTTATGTTCAAGTTAAAATAAGGGACTGCAAATTCCAATTTGTGGTGACCCTGTTTTGTGAAAGGTCTTGGGATGAAATAAGATAGAAATGAGACTCATGAACCTGTGTTTTAAACCATTTTTTGTCACTAGCGTGTACGGTCTCAATTCTGAAAAAATTATTTACCTGTATATTTAAACATATGCTTAAGACCATTTGTTTTATCAAAATGTAATCATGTACTTAAATATATATCTACAAATAAGGGCTTGGATCAATGAAGTTATAAAGAAGAATGCAATATCTGAGTTTTCACAGAAAGTCAGAATGAGTCTGACACATTTCTAAACAAAATGCAAATGGTGACATACATTACAGCTAATGTCATAGGAGAAAAGGAACATTTATGGCACAAGAAAAAGATTGACACTGACAGAGGGGGAAAAATACAAAACTCATAAATTACACCAACAACACACACAAAAAATTGAAGCTGTCACCATGCTAAGAACTCTAGAAAATAAAATACAAAACTCTCCAACCATCTAGCCAACATCAAAAACTGAGGCAAAAGTGTGAAACCAAAGAAGGGTATAAAATCATTCCAATTGCTTCCAGATGCCTCAAGCAGGGAAGAGATTAAATCAGCTGTATTGAAAGAGAGGGAATCCAGTGTATCCAAAGCAGAGAAGGACACAAGTAAATGGAAGCCCACATTAGTGGTACTGAAATACAGACAGTCTTTTCCTAAGGAGAATTTCATCTGAGTACTAGTAAAAAGAGTTCTCTATTAGATTTTATTTAAGAGAAGGAAAAAACGTCATGGACAGGCCACAAGAACAAAAATCCTGATTTAATTTTAACAAACTACAGTGACGGACGCAGAGAGAAGAGGGACAGGAAGAGCTAAGTGGATGAGAGGTTAGTGTAGATTCCAGAAAAAACATCATTTTCAGTTGTTTCATTACAGTTAACACAACATCTGACACTGCTTGAGCCATTTGTTTTTTCCTCTTTGTGAGCTTCATGTTTATGCTTGTGTGATATTAAGTTTTGCATATACAGACACTACAGGATTTGAAAAATACTAGGAGAAATTTGACAGAAGTCGTCATTTCCTTCTTCAGCCAAAAGTCTCCCAAGAAGTGCTGGATATCCCATTTCTTCAAATGTTTACTACCCTAGACACAGAACAGACAGCTGTGTATGAGCTTGCCTGGAAAATGAGTGGAGTGGGTAACCTCATCTAACCTTTCAGTCTCTGAGCTTTGATGATTCATATTTTGCAAGACCAGCTTTGCTTACAAATAAGAGCAGGTTCAGCAAGTGAAACCAGTTAGCCTTTAAACGCTAAACACATGCCTCCTAACAAAAGGAAGAGCTTGAATTCAAAGACCAAACCCCTCTTACTGTGAAATGCTTTCCAGAGTTTAATTTCACATGTAGGACCAGTAGCACTCATAGCAGAAAGGCAGAATGAATCATGTGGGGATGTCGGGAACATGGATGAGAAGGCATTACAAAAGTACTCATAACATAAATTGCGTATTGTTCTGTACTTCGTTCTTCAAACAGAGATGATTTTGACACTGTATCCTGTTTCAAGAACAGAGAAAAACCAGGAGGGTGCTGTACTGAAGGCTAATCCCACTAGAACTCTTACCATCCTCAAAGACAGTACGTTTCTCAGGCAATGCTTAATACAAGATAAAGTCAAGAAAATAATAGTTTTAGAAGGAGGGACCGATTCTTTGTCGCTCTGTTTCTGTATGGACTGATGTATCTCAGAGAGGATGAGAGAGAAAAAAGCATCATTCTGTTTGACAGAATTCCTACCTGTTTTCAGAGTCCTTGGCACTATTTTACACAATAAAGTGTAATGCAATAGATGTTCACAAATCCTGACAATTCCATAAACTAAAAAAACCTCCATCCAGTTTATCTCCATTTTGGTTCTGCCTTATTATTTATATTATTGCCAGTTCAACTGAGATAAAGAGAGCCTTCTGAGGAAGGAGGGCTTTTCCCACCTCGGGGCAAGAGCATGCATTCTCAAAACTGCTTTCACTGATTGCCATTTCCCAGGGGCTTTTATTTCTGAAAACCACCTGCCCTAGTGAGTTCACTTGACCAATCTTGCAGAGAAAAAGCCCCCAATACTCATCCTACCACATTTCTCTTGGATTGGATGGTTGAAACTATGTCTTTGGGAAATAACAGTATAGTTACAGTTAGAAAACAGGTACAAGGATCCATTTCAGCTGCTTTTTTTTTTTTTTTTGTATGTTCCTAAGGACTGATGCTGTCATATCTTCCCACCCCACACACTTCTTTCTATTTGTGAGTAGAGGAAAATATAGACATAGGTATGTTTCCTAAAAAGTGCCTATTTTAAAAAGGCACTAGGTACCAAATGTTGATCCATAAATCAAAGTCCAACATTCCTCTCCAGTGCTATCTCAGCACAGACCTTGATACATACATATCATAGTATAAGATTAACTTCCTCAGAGAAAGGGAAAGTGATTTTCTTACTGATGTGGTAGGTAATTCATCTTGTTCAGAATCAATGAAATCATGGCAAAGCCAAACTATACTAGCTCCTTTGATAACGTGTTTTCCTCCTCTGCTTTTGATGCTTCCTGTGAAGCAATTATTCGTGACCAAAATCTTCACTGACTCAAAGTAAACAGTGTCTTGCTAAGCTTTGGGAAATGTGGAAGTGCTTCTTTGTGATGGAGGTCAGTCAATTCACTTTGTGGATACCAGTGTAGCCCAGTGTTTTGTTCCTCTGGCAGAGAAACCTCAGGAGAAGTGCAAAAGCTCAAGGGGCCCTTTCCTTCCCTCTCCACCCCAGGAAAAAATTGGGAGAAACGTTCCCCACATGATCCAGTGATATTTGACACTGTCTGTGCTGAGACAAGTGGATTGCTTCCACAGGGACCTGAGAATTGAGGTCAACAGGAAACCCACAGAAAATGTTTTCAAATAGACAATGTCCTGAGCTCTAAGATGTACAAACAACCAAGACTCTTAAATCATTTGAGCTTTTTCATTTAGTTTGAGTGTGTCCAAAATGGGTGTCATGAACCAGTTTTCCTTGATGCCTTCTCCACTGTGGCATGGGAGAAATAGCCCAGTGGCATTTCCTTTCACTTCTGCCTATCCACAGCAAGTGCCTGGGGAACTGAGCAAAATAAGAGTATTTTGCCTGGTTGAGTGAGTCAGTTGCTTGGGGAACATCCCTGTCACATGAGGGGACTTTCTGCTTTCATAGGTCAGAGATAAGGAAGAGCAAGTCACTGGTACAGTGCTCCATGGCTACCCTGGGAATCTAGAGATGGAGGAATAAATGGATATGGATCTCTAACTCAAAGCGGATTGAAAAGACAGTATTGGAAAAAGGATCTGTATTTATAGACATAGTCCAAAACACAAGGATCGTATCCTTTCATTCGTCAGTGGGAGACAGAGCAACAACAAAATCCAGGATTTAGGTTTGGTTATTGTGTTTAAAGTGTAGGATTTGGCTTACTTAACTTCTGGCATACATATGCGAGCCAAACAGACTATGCTCCCTAAATTATAGTAAATGGAAAGAAACAGGTGTTTCCAATCCATTGTTCACCTATCCATTGTAGAAGTCTTCTTCAGGCTGAGACAAATTGAACTTTTAGTGTCTTTCACCTGCAGTGACTCTTCTCTAATTCTCACAAGGTCAAACATATCATAGCCCTATAATGAATCTCCAATAAAGGCAATCTGCTAGAAAGGATCTCAGTAAAGATGATTTTTTTATTTTATTAGACAGCTTCTTTCACTAAACAACACTTTGAAGATTATCTCTTAAACATCACCTATCCTGCACCACAGATTAGCACTAAAGGAACCTGTTGGAGGGGTCATGTGTCTAAAAAAGAGATCCACACTTGGATATCCTGCACTAAGCCCCATCTGCACTGCTATCACTGTTCAGAAGCACTGCGAGGGCAGTAAACTCTGACTACCAAAGTGGCTAAATGTGCTTGTCCATCAACCTGCCACCCCCTCTCACCTCAAAGTTTGATTTGTCACGTATCTGAACTTCAGAAAGCTGAGATGGCATCACAGATCATGTTCTCCTGCTGGCACACTGGGTCACAGGATGATGAAGAGCTCCAGATGCTCCTGGTGGATCACATGAACCTTAAGACAGCTCCTTTGAAGAGGGTGCAATGGGGACATCAGCACAGTGCCTGGGCAATCTGCCTTTCCTACTCTAGCTGTCAGCAGATCTGAGGATCCCGTGAGCACTGACCCAGCGTGGCACATCCTGGGGTCAGATGGACACCACCATTCTGCATTGCAAATGCATTAAGCAAAGGTGGATAGTGAGGGAGCTAGGTGGGAGCTTCACAGTAACACACATGGGACCTTGCTGGTCTGAGGACTGCAGCTGATGGTTTCAGGGAGTAGTTCTGATTAACATATCTGAGCAGGAAGGACAGGTTAGTCATGTGTATGGCCTAAAGCAAGGAAGACAAAGAGATGAAGGCAGGGGAATCCCAAAAAGATGAGAGGTATAGGTACATGCACCTCAATAAAGAAAACCCCAAACTTCTTGTTGGGAGGGGCAGCTTGCTCTGGTGTAAGAAGTACACAAACAAGTAAGCATCTGTGAATGCTATATTTACCTTCCCCCCCCACTAACAGTGGACATGTATTTTTATCTTCCACTTCACAAGGAGAATGGCTGCTTACATCTGATATGGCCTGATGCAGGGGTGAACATGGCTTCCCTCTGTTATCCTCAATGCATTTGTACTTGTTCATGTGTGTTTGGGGCACATCCCACAGATTTCTGTTCTGAGAGGTTAGGGGTGATGGTTCACAAACTGAGCAGATTGAAATAGTAACTATTAACAATTTTCTTACTGGATGGGCCACAGATCCATGAAAAACTTGAAGGCTGCTGGTGATCTGCTTGTCTGAACATTTGGAAACCACTTCTCTAGGAGTCCTCTCCAGGTGATCATGGGAGACATTGTCTGTCCTTTGTGGGAGACAATAAGCAGGGCTGTCATCATCCAAGTGATCTGAAACAGAGGTGAGTTCCACTAAGTCAGAGCAGAGCTCTGACTCTAACCCATGCCTAATCATGTAAGTTAATCTTAACTTCCATTACAGACATGCAAGCAAGGGGATGGGCACACTGTCACCTGTGGTACTTTTCTGGTTCCTTTCTCCTACCCATCACTGCACACAAGACTGAGACCACGAAATTGCTGATTCTGCCTTGGAGTAGCCAAGGCACACTCTAACACAGGGTAGTAAGTACTAGACAGGTCATACGCAATAATACATCATTTAGGAAAATTATATTTGTCAGAATACATCACTATATTGTAGCAAAGTTTTGTTTTCTACATGCTAGGCAGACAGACAAGCAAGAAGAGACTGAGAGTTTGCAGTAAAGAGCTGTCCTTTTCATGGAGAAATGCTATTGAAATCACAGAGTATCTGGAAAACTAACTACAGGCTCCCTGAATGTCTGTGTGAAGCAATCACAGTTATGCAACTCATAACTGAGTTTACTTCACCTAACTCCCTGTTCTTCATTACAGTGTTGACTAATGAAGTCTTAAAACCCTGCTTCTGGTAACTCTGTGGTGTTAACATTCATTGTCTCTGTGTTGTGTTTGTGCCAGTGCTGAAGAGCAGATGTTAAGAGTGAAATCTGAGGAGGTTATTATAAGCAAAAATAATTAGCTTCCTGTTCTGCAGGAACAAGTCTGTTGTCCAGCAGACTAATTAGAATACCAGATAGTCCTGTGTCATGTTGTAACCAAATCTCTGAAATGTTATTTTTTAAGGTCTGAAGGCTTGACAGTGATGCAACTCATCTGGATATCATATGAAAAGACTGACTACTTCCATTTTATTCTGTACCACCTTTTTCACTGAAGTGTCGCTATACAGCTAAGATGTTGCTGTAATGATTTTTGACCTTGTTTCTATTATATGTTATGAAAACTTTGGGTTTTTTATTTCTGTAGGGCCTACAAGGTCCTGTGTGCATAGACAAAAAAGTTAATTCTAAAATCCAGGGAAACTTGAAGCTGAAGTCAAAAGCAAGAAAAGCAAAAAGAGTCCACTAGAAAAGATACGTAAATCAATACCAGAGCCATCAAGTAGACCAAAGAAAATGATCAAACACTTGGGAAGGGACATGATAACCTTTTTCAAGAACATGAAAGATTGTTCCAAGTAACAAAGGTCTTAATCTTCCTTCCAGTGTTCATGTTAGATAGGACAAGAATTAACCTGCAGCAATGAAGATTTCATTGAGACATGAATTAAAAACTCTCTAATTGAAAGGACAGTGAAGCAGTGGAATACACTTTCTAGGAAGACTGCAGATAATGTTTTCTGCAAGCAAGCTAGACATCTGCCATCAATGTGGATGCATCTGTGGGATAAGATTAGATGACCCCTTAAGATTCCTTCTGCTTTGTAACTGTATGGGATAGCTGAGCAGGTTGGCAAGGCAGTGAAGTAGACATATTCTGAGATGAGAGAGGGTCAGAAGAACAGTATACCTGCCTAGGGTCGCTAAGACAGGAGGATTTAGTCATGATGTGTCAGGAGAGGAGCTACTTTAGGACCAGATTTGGGGTTTGCCAGTGTCTAAAATGCAGTTCTGAAGAATCTGTGTTGTAAAGGAATTGAGTCCACGTTATGATTGAAAATCAGGTCTTTTTCTGACTCTAGTGCCATGCAAACACAAAAAGGTGAGCTAATTACTGCCAGAGAAGGGTCCACAACCAATTTCT
The DNA here is from genome assembly GCA_013399695.1 of Formicarius rufipectus. Classification (NCBI taxonomy): domain Eukaryota; kingdom Metazoa; phylum Chordata; class Aves; order Passeriformes; family Formicariidae; genus Formicarius; species Formicarius rufipectus. Next base: position 94,320 of record VXAU01000452.1, on the reverse strand, counting down.
TCAGTACCACAGTGTTGAGACCCAATCAGCCTCATACAAAGCTTTATCTGCAAAACAAAATGGTTAGTGGATAATGGTGACTTATTTTTATAGGCAGGTCCCTGCTCACACTGTTGGCAATTGAAAACAGACGAAAATACCAAGGGTAGGCTCTGTTACTGCATAATGTGCCATACCAAGCATGAAGAAGAGGAGTGGGGCCAGCCACCCAGACATTTTGAGATGTAGTCCTCTCTCCAGAGAGCTGCCAGCTTCTAGGATGAGACATTACCAGATCTTTTACTGTATCTGCTCAGAAAGTCAGGCCAAAAGAGCAGGGATCAGTTCACATGAATCTCTGCTCAGGTCTCTGTTGTGCAATGCTGGTTTCTGTTCCTCTTCTTGCAATAATAAGCTGCAACTGCTGCTTCAGGGATTCTACAAAGTGTGCAGTTTATGTAATATCCATTTAAAAATGACAAAGCTTTCTTTCTTAGGCCTTTCATGTAGTAGTCCACCCACATGCAGGCAGTGCACACAAATGACATATCACCTGGGGGGCTGAGACTTGCTGCAGAAATTGATAGTAAGCCGTTGTTATTCTAATTATGTGGCTGTCTTCCTTAATTAAAGCTATGCCACAGGTCATTTACCCTGGTGCAGAGTCCACAAACATTAATTCTGGCAGTGTTTTGGAATCAGAGAGTTCTCATTAGCATAGGATTGGCTGTGAGGGAAGTATAATAATCTGAAACCCTTTACAAAAGAATGTAAATTAGCATCTATGCCTCCCATGTACTATTGACATAGTGAATTATTTTACTGGCTAGAAATGAAAATAAGCACAGAGCAATGACATTCATAAGTGCAGCTCAGGCTGTACTCTCTTTGCAGTGGGGATTTGTGTGTGTGTGTGTCTCTATGCACAGCCAGGAACTCCAATTATCATCTCTGATGGCTCACCAGCTCTTAAGGCTCACGCTCCTCCCTATGCAAAATACTGCAATCTGTTTACACTGAAGTACTGACTGAGAATAAAAAATAGATTTTGAATGCCTTATTAGATGGTGTGCTTCACTCAGAAGCATGGAGCACCATATTAGGAGTGGGTTTACATTTGGGAGTGGCTTCTGAACCCTTTTGTAGTAATAGGAATAACTCCCCAGCTTGTCTAATCAAGCAATGTTCAAACTTTTTTTTTGGTCACTAACCACACTTCAAGACAGATCTTTGGTCGAAACAGGACCCAGGAAGAGGAAAAAATGGCTGTTTTTTATCAAGCACCTCAGCAAGAATATCACTCACAGCTAATCATAAAACATCCCTCCCAGGAGACAAGCTAACAGTGATTGCCCATGCTAGAGACACCACACACAGGAACACAGCCCCCTATTCCGTCTACCCCACACCACTGGTTTTGCATTTTGTGATTACGGTAATATTTGAAATAATAGAAACAGTTCTACAATAGGAATTGTTCTATAAAGTCAGGTTTTTCTTTACTCAGAATAATTACTTCCCTGACACAGTTCCCAAAATGTTCAGAAGCCAAGCAATGGCCATGGCCAAAAGCCAACTATGACCAAGTGTACTGTGGCTATAATTTTCTAAATTAATTTTCAGAACAAAGACCTATGCTTCTGATAATAAATTACAGTTAGGACACAGAGCTGTGATATAAAGCAATATAATATTTTGCTAGCATGTATTAGAAAGCTGTATTACTCTACATGGATATAGTCAGAGTAGTTCTTACAGTGAAAACAATCAGGAAGTGGCCCGAAAAGTCCTATTTTCCTCAGAGTTAAAGAGACCAGTTCTATGGTGTGACACTTCTGGCAATATTCACTGGAAGAAGGGGAAAAAACCCAACTAAATAATAGGAAATTGTACATTAAAAATGAGCAAACCCACCTTTTGATCTTAAGGGCTGCATTTAGATGAGGGTAAAGCAGTTTGTAGTAAAGCAGTTTCATTTCTCTTTTATTTATATTGTGATATTGATAAGATACCAGTAGCACAGTATCCAGGTAGTTGACAACACAGAGGTGCTATTACCAACATCATAATTTTACAGATGAAGAAATGAAAGTCCAGATCTCAAAGCTATTAAAGGATACAGATAAGATATCTTGACAAAATGACTCACACTATAGTTGGTCAGGAAATCAAATTCAGGTTTCTCACTCCCTCAGCAGCACTCACATAATTGGCTCAAGGTCTGTTTTCAGTGGGATGGTTTTGCTTTTCATACAACAAAAAATCATTGTAACCAAGACCATATGGTGTTACTGAGTTCTGTCCTGTGTAAATTTAAGAACTGTTCAATCTCACTTGTACTCTGAGGAAAGTAACATGTATTCTTTTGAATGTTCTTTGAATCTTTGAATATGATCTTGTATGTGTGTGCTTGCTTATAGCTCAGAAATAATTTATTTTCCCAGGCATATCTCTGCTTTCAGAAGCCATTTGTTCCCGTTCTCCAATTATTATCACACAGTAATTCAAAATCAGCCTATTGGCATCAGAATTATTTGATCTTCAGGGTGAGAGGAAAATGAAGGTTATGGACACTTCCACAGTGCATCTGAATGACATGACAGAAGGCCTGAAGCTGGCAAAGAGGCTGCTTACCCAGGGGTTCAATGTTCTGAGGTATTTATTTTGTTTCCTGTTTTTTTGCTGGGGGTAAAAGATACACTGGGACATCAGTTAACAAAAAATGAAGACAGGGCCAGATAGTAGTTTTGGGAAGAAAAAATTTAAACAAACCTAGCTGCTGTTAACAATCCAACTTTCACTCCTGATTAGACATCTAAAATGACTATGGGGTGGATAAGCAGCAGCTGCTGGTTTTATTCTATGGCATTAACAAATGTGGCAAATTATGGAAGCAGGACTTCTGACAAAGGTGATCACCTGAGTCAATCAGACATGCACAAGTCCATAGGACAAGATGTGATTGATAAGATAAGGCTGAGAGAGGTGGTGAATGCCACTACAGGTGTATACCCTGTTATCCTTGAGAGGCTGTGGTAATCAGAAAAGATTTGTGATGACTGGAAAAAGACAAACATCACAAATGTCTTCTTAAAAAAAGTCAAGAAGGAGGAGCCTTCTTAAGGGGAAAAGATCTTCTTGAGAGGTGAGACCTTCTGCTCTACAAGCCAGTCTCATCTTTCAGTCCCTAGAAAGGTTATGTAGAACATTTCCAGGCACACAAAGGACAATAGAGTGATTTGGATCAGCCAGCATGGATTTACCAAGAGTAGATGATACCTCATCTACCTGATTTTCCTCTATGATGAAATAATTGTTTCAAGGGATAATGGGAGAGCAGAGGATATTAACTTTTGAAGACCTTTGACACCCAAAGTATCCTTACTGCTAAACTGATCAGACATTGGGTGCATAAGTGGACAACAAGACAGACTAAAATTTGCCTGGATCTTTAGGTTCAAAGGCTTGTGAAGAGCAGCATGAAGTCCAGCTGGGAACCAGGCCGTGGAACCATGGTGCCCCTATATTCAGTGTCTTTATGAATTACCTGAATGATAGGACCGAGTGCACTCTCAGCAAATTCATGGATGATATCAAATTCGAACACTTGATAAGCTGGAGAGTTGGGGTATTGTTTGAAAGGAAAACAGCAGACTGGAGAAATAAGCTGACAAAAACCACAGACAGGCAAAAGCAAAGTGCTGCATCTGGGGCACAGTCACTCCACGCCCCAGTATAGGCTGGGGGTCAGCAGGATAGAAAGCATCTTTGCAGGGAAGGATTAGATTTATTTCTTGGATAGTGAGTTTAACACAAGACAACTAAGTGCCTGTTCCACAAAGAGGGACAGCCATATACAGCGATCTGTCAACAAAAGTGTAGCCAGCAGGTCAGCAGCAGTGATCACTACCCTTTGTTCAGAACCTGGTTAGACCACATCAACAGTAATATTTCATTTTGGATATACAAAAGTGAGCCCAGAGGAGGGCAACCAAGATGGTCAGGAGACTGGAGCACTCTGCATATGAGAAAAGGCTGAGATTTGTTGAGGGGAAGTTAGTGTTACAGCTGATTACAACTACTGGAAAGAAAGGTATATAGAAGATTTTCTTCTCAGAGCTGCATAAAACCAGGAAATAGACATGCTGCAACATGCTCATTCTGATCATATGTCAGGAAAAAGAGATTATTCTGTGAGTGGTTAAATATTGGTGGTTGTAGAGGAGCTGTCTCCAAAGGTATTAAATTTGGAGATATTCAGAACTTTGCTGTACACAGTCCTGAGCAATTCGATGTAGCCTGGTGCTGCTCTGGGCAGCAGGTTGGACTAGATGACCTGGTGATGCCATTTTCAACCTAAATTATCCCATGATTTTGCAATTCCGGGTGAGCCCAGTGACTTGCATTTGTATTTTGAGAAGCTAGCAAGTCCTAATTTGAAAATTTAAGAAGACAGAAAATCCATTTTGACTATTACTGCTGTAATAGCGGTTTCAGCCACAGTGATAGAAATGAGCTCTTCCTCCCCTCTCAAATTGCCTTTTCGGTTATGATATGTGAAAGAAACAATGACTGCACAGAGATCAGAGATAAGTTAGTTTTACCTTATTTACATAACACCCCTGCCAAAAAGCAGATGATCATTTCAGTGTGCTTTATTAGACATCCTGTCTATACTCTCATCAATTTGTATCACTTGTCATTACCTCCTGGGAGGGTCTTCAGGACACATTGGACTTTTTATGAATTGCTGGCACAGTCCCTAATATAGCCTTAAATGGGCTCTCCAGTCATCATAGAAACACAAATGCAAAGATATCCTAAAAAAACACGGTACACACAAAGAGCTTTTACTCTCCCAAGTAATTTTGGACAGACAGCTAGGTCACTCCCTCATCCTCTATTTTCAGCTGGGAAGAAGCCCTTAAAATGGCGACTTCAAGGGCAAAAGGGACAGATATGTCATTCCCAGCAAGCTGCTTGGGTGTGGGAGGTGAGTCCTCGCTTTCCCCTGTGGAGAGCTGGAGCATGAGGAGGGTAGGGAGCCTTAGGGTGAGCACAGCTCACTGTCACTCTCCAACTCTTGCACCAAGATCTATGATCAAGTGAAAGTTTTGCAGCCAGTTGCTGTTTTCATACCGGCAGCACAGCATGCAAACATGTTGGTCCTTGCTTTTATACTGCTCAAACCACACAGGAAAAAGACAGCTGTTCTCCTAAATGAAGTGTTGTGGGGTTGCATCTATGCTGTTCATCGGATCTTTTTGACCTTTCTTCCCTTGCCTTCATCCTCCACCCAGCAATTCAGGGCATACAAGTGTTGTTGATAGGCACAGTGCTGTTTCAGAAACAGTGTGATGCATCACAGGGAGGATGTCTCTAGTGAGACATCAAGGTCAAGGTTGGTCAAAAGTTAGACAAGGCTTCATCTGGCTTTTCTTACAGTGTGGAACAAGGACCACAGCTGGTGGGCCTGCTTCTGCGACAGAAAGGGGAGGGTGGGGTGTGATTGCTCCTTCATGGTCCATGGGGCATGAAGGGCCGTGGGGAGAAAGGTTGCCACTGCTTCCACTTGCAAACATAGCCCTCGTTGTCACAGCCTTGGCCTTGGCTGTGATGTGCCACCTGGGTCTGTAGCCTTGGCAAAGTGGTGATGGGCCATTTTGCAGGTCTGGCAATCAACTCCCCTCAGCAGCTGCCTTGCTTACCCGTGCCCTGCAACAACTGTGGAAGAAAATGCCTGGGACTGAGGCAAGCATCCAAACTCAAGCTGACACAGCTCATTTAGGCTTGGCAGAGAGCAGTCCTTCTGGAATCAACGCCAGTAAGGATAGGACTGGCAAAAGGACTCTTTGCTGCCTGTATTCCTTTAGAAAACCCTTGTTTGTTGTGGCACCAGTCTTAGGGCAAGGACCTTTGAAGGAAGAGGGCAGAACTACAAGAATTTGACTCTGATCTTGAGAGGAGAGGGAAAGCAGGTCACAATCTATTTGTGTGTTTTGGTTTTTGTTTGTTTGTTTTTTTGTTTGTTTGGTTTGGGGTTTTGTTTGTTTGTTTGTTTTGCTTGGTTTTTGTTTTTGTTTTTGTTTTTTAATATTAAAACACAAAAGACAGAGAAAACAACGTTCACGATTATACATCAGGGATGTGCAGCCATGGTCTCCCATAAATGCCCATGGGGTGCCCATCCAGCCTGTGACTGCTGGAGTCAGCCTGGCCCAGTCTAATTTGAACTTGTTGAAACAGAGAGCAAAGATAATTAGCACACTGCAACTGATCTTCATATAAGGTCTCCACAAATAACATAGGGATGACTTTAATGGCATTTAGGTACCCTATATAATTTTGGGAAACTGGACTTGAGGGGTTTCCCCTGTTGCTATAGCTCTGAGTCTCTCCTCCAAGCATGGTGTCTGACTTTAAGCTATTGATTACTGAGGGATGTATGCGTGCGTGTGATATATCAAGTCATCTGACCACAAAACCTAAACATTCCTCAGGCTGTCAACCACAGAACTGTTTTCTTTAAATGTATGCAAACAAAAATAATTTTGTTACCAAAGGACTGGCAAACCCTCCTTAGTCTTGCTTGAAACTCTTTCAAAATGCACCAGCGGTGAGCTAGGCTGCAGGAGCAAGCCCACTCTCCAAAATGGCAAAATGTCATGACCACCTGACTCGTCCAAAACACACAGGGAAATAAAGACAGAATCTGCAGTTCTGGGCTAGGCAAGCTAGAGGAGGGAAGTGGCTCTGCCAGGCAAAGCAGATAGAGTGGCCACATGGAAACTGGTAACTGTGGGAAACTCCCAGTTTCCGAGGCTAGACTCATGTATCGTGACCAGGGTGAGATGGTGGAGCACCCCTGAAGCCATTCCCATCACCTCAGTCTCCTCTGGAAATGAGAAGTGGCATCCTGCAGGTGTGTGCTGCATGGTGTGGGGGCACATGTTGCATGCATGTGTGGTGTATCTTCCTATGTAGCCCCAGGTAGCCCCACGCCAGCCACAGCAGTGCTCAAATAAGGACTGGGAAGATTACTGGGATGAAGTGTGGTCAACAAATGAAGGAACTGAACTAATGGAAAGTGGAGATCCAATTTCTGTTTGACAGAATTTGAAATGTTTCCTTTTTTACCAGTTTATTTTTATATCACTCTTAAGACTTATTAAATTGGCTTAAAAACATAACTACTAATCATTAAATATCTAGATTTCCAGGGTTACAAAAACAGCCATAATTTTCACAAAGTAGACATGATTTAGATATTGACCTGTATAAAGCCATTTGCTAAAAACATTGCTCATAACATGGCAAACAGCAAACACTGGATTAATTTAAAAATGAATAATTTTGCTGCTAAGTTTCATCTCCAAACCAAAAATGAAACAAACAAGCAAAAAAACCAACCAACCAAAAACAAAACAAAAAAAACAAAGAAACAAACAAAAGAGCATTGCTGGGAACATTTTAGTATTGAATCATTTGAGCATGTGGAAGCACAAATGTAATTTCAAAACCAAGGGCAAGACAGGAGAGGGAAAAACCAAACAAACCAAACACTTCCTACCAAATCCAAATGCTGCAAATAACGAAAAACTTCTTTCTGTGTTTGGATGCAACCCTGGCTGGTTTAGCAGTGTTTTGAGTTACCAAGCCACCCTTCACAGACACCTGTGACGCAAACACTGGCGTTTCATAGACCTATGTGCAGAGCCCTTCTGCTTTTGGGGGGAAATGCTCTGGTTTGTCTGTGCGTGCACTCAGCCGAGGCGTGTGGACACCTGCCTCCCGCTCAGCGCAGCCCTGCGACCGATCCCCGGGCGGTCTCGGTTTGGATCGTCTAAGGTCTCGAACTGGATCCCGTGAGGTCACGAATTGCATCGTCTAAGGTCTCGGTTTGGATCGTCTAAGGTCTCGAACTGGACCGCCGAAGGTCTCGGTGTGGCTTCCCTAAGGTCACAGTGCCGGTGCCGGGCGGTCGCGCCCCGCGTGGTCGGGCGGACGGTGCCGCTCGGTGGTGCCGCGCCGGCACTGCAGGCTCTGCATGGAGCATCCAGCCCTGCCAGCATCCCCGGCTCCGGACAAAGGGAGAGGGAAAGGCAGGGGGGATGCAATGACAGGTGTTATCTCCGGGCGGGGGTTCCGTCACGGCCGGGTTCCAAAGGATGTATCTCAGCGCAGTCACGCAAGGGTTCGCCAGCTTGGGGTGGGTTTTATATCGTAGAATTCGGGCTTAGCATGATGGTGCTCAGCATGATGGTGCTCAGCATGATGGTGCTCAAGCTTAGCCTGTAGCATCCAAAACTCCAGGCCTGAAAGGGTTTTCTGTGGGAACCCATGAGTCAACAAAAAAATGCCCTTCAGAGCAATGAGGACCCGATATTCCAGAGAATCCCAGTTGGCTAAGAACCAAGTGAAATGAAATGAAAATTCATCTCTGTTTTTCTTTATCTGCCCAGAGCATACAAGGATTCAGGATGAGGATGTTTATGAGAAGCTTTGTTTTGTAAACCAAGGACTTGAAGAACCTTGTGTTATGCTGCAGCTGCTATTTACAGTGGATATTTAAGGACATATTTCAGTAAGAGACCATGAGGAGCCAGAGACAGGAGGATGCAGCTCAAGGCCCTGTTCCCAGTTTGCCAAGAGGACTGGTGCAGACAAGTCCTCCTCTGTAGTCCCTTGTGCCCCTTACCTGTCTCCATTCTGCCCCTCTGCTGTTCCTGACATGCTAAAGCAGCGCCTAGCAGAGGGACATCCATCTAGGCACTGCCATCACACAGACGACAATAGGAATAACACTAACAGATGGCAGGTCTGAAGGGGAGCTGCTGCCACCAATGCAGGCTGGCAGACAAACATTCCTGCTCTGGCAGCTGGAACAACGGTAGTGCAAATGAAACATGAACAATTTCCTCCCCGCCAGCAAAGAAAATAGCTCCAGGGAGAACCCAGGGAGAATAATTGTCAGCCTCCTCTAGGTATCATGGGAACAGCGGCCATTCAGTAATCCTGGAGTAAACAACTGCTTCTTATTTTTAATATAGAATAAAACCCTGAGAATCTAAGCGTGGGTACTGCACAATCACTGAATTAACTGCTCCACTGCCTACCTCCTCCTGACCTTTCACTGCAAATCACTGAAGTGAGGCATGCAGGAGCTTTATTCTAACCAAAATGGGCTCATAACACAGGGTGAATCTCCTGTCACAGAATGATGCAGATATGACAAATACTTAACGTTTTCCCTGTTTCTGCCTTTGAAGAGGATGTTGATCATGAGAGCAGCGAAATTCCTCCCAGCTTCAGCCCCTCTTTTGGGACTCAGCCAGGTCTCTGTCTTCAGATGCTTTTTTTTATTATATTTTTTTTGCTTTTAGTCACGGTTAAAATATGCTGCAGCTTTATAAAATGTACAGCAAGGCCTGCTAAGTGTGCTCCCAGAACTTTCTGATAGCAGCAAGCAGGGTTGATGCTGGCATTCACAATGACCATGGGTTATCTCACCTGATATCCAAAAAGCTACGATGTAGAAATCCTGTAAACCTCAACGACGTCAAAATCCTTTAAATACTTGCCAATAATGCCTAATGACATACCCATGACTGGTTCAATGGGACTACACCTCGCAGAAGGAAGTGTGTCAGACTATCAGAATAGCTACACTGAGGCTTTCCAAGAGCAGATAGTTATGGATAAAGGGAGTAATAAAAGAACAGGGCAGACGAACCTCCCTAATGTGTTTTCCCAGATTCCAGTAACGTTTATGCCACAGTACCTGGCTTTTTGACTCCTAATATGGAGAATGTTCTTTTACCTCTTGAGAAGTTCAGCAGACACATCTGTCTTCATCCCAGCAGGTACCAGGATTCCCTCCAAGCAGGGGTCTCAACTATGATCATTTTATGCCATGGGTTCTACTTCACTTATATTTGCAGATTAGCCTGTTTAAGAGGTTTCTCTGAAATAAAGGGCTTCTCTATGGATGATGCAGTAAATATATGACTACCAGCTTTCCCTATCTGCAGGAACCCACTGAGCAAAATGCCTCTGGCTCTGGTATAAGAAAACTGATGAATACAAAACTACCATGAACCATGAACACACACTGTAATGAGCACAGCTGCTGTTCAAAAAAAAAAAAAAAAAAAAAA
>VXAU01000452.1:61693-84167 GCA_013399695.1 Formicarius rufipectus | reverse complement strand
AAAAAAAAAAAAAACCAGCAAGATATTTCTATATCCAGGACTTGGAGAGCAATTGCTTTTTTTATACCCCACAGCCTGTCACAGGCACACAGACCAGGAGAAGGTAATGAGAGGCCTGAGAGCCTGCTCAGTCCTTATCATGATTTTTCTTTTTCTTTCTTTTCCTTGGTCATCACTCCTCCTTGCCTCCTGCTCTCATTTCCTCAGACACGGATGCAGCAGAAATAACATGAATAGGAAGCATGTTTTCCTCTGCTAGATTTCTTGCACCCTGGAGCCCCACTCCAAAATTAATTCTCCAGCCAATATCTCTCATCCAAACTCAGCAGCAGAAAAAGCCATAGAAGTAGACACGAATCCCATCAGTCTGATTCAGGGGAGTGCAAAACGCCCAGAGCATTCCTGTAATGGCAAATAATAACTGGAAAGCCTCTGGCATTCCTCAGAGAAAGACCGGAATAATTTTGCTAGGACGGTTGGTTGAACACCACTGCAGCTCCATAACCCTTCCTTTCTGTACAAGAGGCCTCGAAACTGTTAACAGCTTAGGAGAAAACAGAGAGGTGGGAAACGCAGAGTGGGTCTGGTTTGTGATGAGAGAAGCAGCCAGGCTGTCCAGGACTTCAGCACATCTCCTCCCTGCGATGGGGAGGATTTGGTTTCCATGGCAGCAATGGCATGATTTGTCCCCCCCTCTTCCTCCCCAGGACTTGTATTCCACAAATGCACAGGGGTTATATTTCACCCCAAGGCTTTCATTTTCCTACTGCCCAGTTTTGCTGTGCTCCAGCAGGTCTGCCTTTTGCTGACACTGATTTGGGGAGTGAGATGGGGGGTCCTGGGGATGCTGTGCAAGCATCCCTCTCGCCTCCCTCTCTCTCTCTTAACACCACTCGACAAAAGACACAGTGTTTCCTGTCCCCAACTGACTCATCTTCGCCAAGGTCCCCCTTTTCCTCGCCTGTCTCCAGTTATCAGCTCACGCATGCCTGGCTTTCCATAACAGAGCAGAGCTGTGTGCAAGTGCCAGGCTCCTGCACAAAGCTGGAGCATTGTCTGCAGAGGAAATGTCAATACAGGAACACCAGGCTATTTGCAAAACCCCTCTTTATCCTGTGACGGAGATGCACGTAACTGTAAAACAGTGGTACCTGCATATTTGATTTTACCCGCATGAATCATATGGACACTCTTGCTTCTCTTGATGAAGAGGACTTTTTTTTATCAGTACAAAAGAGAGGAAAACATGCTCAGAAAAAGGATGACATAACTGCAAACCACAGCAGTTATTCTGGGGACTCGTAGGAGGATGTGAAAAGCAAAGCCAATTCATTTTTTTTGCAGCTGATCTGTCTTCAAAACAAGTGCTCCTTTAGTTGTACACATTTGACATTTGTCTGCTTCAGAACGAAGGAACTGAGCTGTGCTCTTATTAATACCATAAAATGTTTTCTCTGTCAGTGTTGAGTCCACATAGAGAAGAGGAAAAAAATCTCCCTGATTTTAGCAGGTTTCTCAAGCTATGGATGTGTGGTATGTTGTGCATGTATTCCAATGTTACCTGTGCTCTGGGTAACCCCAATCCACATATCCAGGGCAGATGTACTCCAAGGAGTCCTACTGGCAGCTGAGATGGGGGAGCGCCAGCAGAAGAAGTCCCCAGCTTTTAGATCACGGCTAGCACTGGTCCTACCAACACAGAGGCTGCCAGGCTGAGCTAAGGCATAGGCTTTTTGGTGCAGGCTAACCTTATAGGGAGAAAAGGATACAGAGCCTGTCACAGCTTGGTGCCTTGGGCTCTCACAGTGGTCTCAGCCCCTCCACCAGTGGGAAGTGCACAGCTTGGCATCCACCCACACTCAAATACTAGTCAAGACTATTCCCACTGCTCCTACCAGAACGTTCCTACACTTTAGGCAAGTTTATGTCTATTCATCTAGGAGAAAGAGAGCTCACTTATTGGCATAAAGATGTTCTTTCACCACTCACATGTTATTTATAGTCACTAATGTTTCTAAGCACCTTGAGAGAAGTGGTTTTGTCATTATTTTTAGTAGTATCACTGGACTTACGTAGTGGAAGAGCCCCAAAGATTGTACTCATGATTCAAGACCGTCTTGTGGCAAGCAATATTGAGATAAATTTGACCACAAAAATCCCATTAATTTCCATATGTCACTGAATTCTCCAGTCATCTTGGAAGAGCCATTTGCTGGAGTGCAACATCTGTTCTGGCTCAGAAAGACGGTAGTAAACATCACATCTTAATTAAAACTCTGTGTAAAATTGTGGAGACATATCAGTACCTCCTAGAAAAAAAGAATCTTAATGGCTTTGCTCCCACATGCTGACAAAAAATGCCTGTTACTGTCCTTGTTTTAGCAAATGCCAAATCTCTGTCAGAGTCAAAATGGAGTTCAGAGTAAAGGCAGTAAAAGGACTCTGACTCCTATTCGCAGAGGGTCCCTTGGCTGCAGAAAATAACTTTATTCTTCACAAAGAGCTTGATAAGAAAGCCCCTCTGGATGAGATTTCAGAGGTTACAGATGTAGGTCATACTTTTAGCACGGTATTTGTTAGGTACTTACACTCTACTCTTCTTTCCACTACACTTCTATTTATCTTTCAAAATAATGTTTTTTTCCAACTTGACACAAAGCAGGATGGTCCTTCTGCATTAGCTATTGCTTTATCAGTCAGGTTCACAAATTGTGATGCAAATGTTTTTTATTCCTCGGTTTTCCTTTCTTGCAGACCTGCAATAGGACTAACATAGTGATCATCTCATTTGAATATGAATGAAAGAGCTTCAAAAACCTGTTTTCTGCATTCAACCCTCTCTTGGGCTCTCCATATTTCAAGAAAAGTAGAATTTCATGAGAGCTCTGTTCTAAAACTTTTTCTTTGAATGAGACTGAAATCAAACTCGAAATTTTTCAGAGGATGCATTACCTCATTCAAATTATTAAAACATTAGTTTTAGTTGAATTCATTCAACAAAAGGACCTTTCTCAGAGCCCTTCCAGATCTATCATGATACAGAATTAAAAACATTCAGAATATATAAATGATAATTTGGGTTTCACTGAGCCTCTGTTGGAGGTTTCGATGGTTCCCATATCCCATCACGTTCCTCTGAAGTCAAGTAGCCTGTGAGTTCCGGATCCCCATGGCCAAAACATCTTCACAGGAGGTAAAACATGTGCTGCTCTTATCTAAATGCAGTTGTCTGCTGTGTAGGTGCCCACATCTGAGCTGGGTACACCTTTTGTAACCAATGATGCAAGCTGTTAGACCTAAATAGCATAGGATGAAAATGAGCAGCACCCAGCCTTTCTCTCCTGGCTGTAAAGGACATCTTGGTTGACTAAATCAAGCTGAATATCAGTATTTCATCCGCCTGAAGTAAAAAAGTCACAGAATGATTTAGGCTAGTCTGGAGCTCCACAGCCCTATTCAGAGCAAGGCTAACTTCATTTATATGAGGCTGCTGAAATCCTTGTCCAGATGAGTTTTTAAATTTCCACAGCTGGAGATTATCACTGAGCTGAGCAATACCCTCACTGGGAAAGAAAAAAAATCAACTTCCATGCAATCAGAATTTCCCTTGACATAACTGGTAACTGCTGTCCCTTGTTCCTTCACTGTGCAGCATGAGATCCTTTCACTCACAGTTAGTCTGACTCTGATTTACTCTAAAAGCCTCCATTAGGGAGGGCTATAAAAGGTGGGAGCAAATCCCATCCTTGGTTCCCTAGTCATGGGGCAACAATAAGCTGTATATTCCTACATAATTCAGAAACCCCCAAAATGTTTTGGATTAAGTAGCACATGCTCAAATACTGAGATTCCCCAGAAAAGGTTTTTTGTTCATCAGACTTTATATCCAGTGCTAGTGTTGAAGTGGGAAGATTTATGCTAGGCCACTAATTTATTTTCTATTTTGATGTCATTTTTCCTTTGATAGCTGAGCTGGATTTACACCTCTTGGTGCAATCTCATGTTGGTACAAACGTGTTTTGCTCTTGGAGTCATAGCACAAAGGCTGTTCAACAATCCGGGGTATAACTCTTTCCCTGTAGGTCTTTCAATCTATATAAAGCACAGCATAGCTGAGTACAAAGCAGATAGAAAGAGCACAGGCCACAACTACATCACTGTGTGACTGTGTATTGAATCCTGTGAGTGTATTTTGATTTTAAGTTGCAGTTTGTTCTGATTAGTTCAATTTCTTTTCTTCTTCTAGCACTGACCTACTTGTTGTTTCAAAGAAAATTAATAAACAAGTAAAGCCAATCCAAAACTCATCCTAGTCTATTCCGGTTTCAGTTAGGTAATTTAGTGTGATAGTACAGTAAGCCAACTCGACAAGTAAATATAAAAAAGCTGATATTCAATAAAGTTTTGTTTTGTTATGGATGGAGTTGACATAAATGCTGGCCATACTTAAGAGCTTATTCTGGAGCTGCTATGCCTTTGCTGAAAGCAAATGAATGATAGCATAGCCTCACATCCAAAAAAGTCAAGAATTGCAAAAATGAAGTGGATAGAATTAATAAAGAAGTCAGAAGATTAGTGATTTGTGTCCCTGTAAAAGCCTAGGCAGATCATTTCATAGGGTTTTGTGTAAAAAAGAAAACAGTATCTATGTAAATATGTAAATGAGGCATCCAAGAATGAGCAAGCAGGAGAAATATTACTGCTATTTTGCTGGCTGGCCTGATTTTATAGATATATATATATATAAAGAAAAACATACTTGGAGTCATACATGGTTCTTCTGTGCATTTTTAAACACAGATGCATAGCTGAAAGTGTGTGCTTATGCATGCAAATAAGTGATAAAAATATGTATGGAAGCATATGCATTCAAATGAGTTGGCACCTCTATTCAAGGAGCACAGAAATCGTATGTGCCGTGATTTCCTTTAAATTCCAAGAATCTTTCTTCCAAGCCTTGTCTGTATGTTCTCAAGCACAAAACAATCTTTTCTGGAGACCTTCAACTTCATTGGTATGTTTCACATTTTCTGCCAATAATGCTGTGCTCCCACTCAAAATATTTTCTGTGTGAGACTTTCATACACTGATCTTACCACTGTATTCTTCCACAAAAGCGCCAATGTTTATTTTCATTCAGGATTAGTTTCTTTGTTAATCAGTATGGAGTAGAGTTTGGCCTCTTAAAGATATTCCCCAAGAGACTGATGAAACTATAGGTTTTCCAGGTCCAGCTCACAGAGAACTCTTTGAACTCCAGGTCTAGTTCCCAGCATATTGGCTTGAGTATTGCCATCATCATAATCATCATCAGCATTAGAAATTAATATAATCTCACTTTATGTAAAATATGATGAAAAAAATTAGAAGTGGATCCTAGATAATGGAGAAAGAAGACCTATCATTATACAAAGAAATAACAAGAGAAAGGCCATGGCAGATTTCTTTGTGATCACTTGCTGGAAAAATGAACACTTGGAAAATGTTAAGGAAACATAACAGAGTGCTGTGCTAGAGTTTTTGGTAAGAAAAGAACACAACCTCTGGCACTGTTAAACGGAATAAAATATTGTAATTGTTACTGTCAGTTCCACAGGCCAAAATATGACAACAGATGTGTACAGGGACACTGAAAGACTAATTGGTCTGATTCATATTAACAGATAGGAATATCATTAAATGAAAATACTGTGAAATGAAAATAGAAGAAACATCAGACTATTTTACTCGTAAACAAATAAGTACATTGTATTAGATGCTAAATATTGATCCAGGCACTCAGGCAACTGAAAATGAAGAAAGCTGCTTTCATTAAATTAACAGGCTGAAGCAATTTTCCAATTAGTTCCAGTGCAGCAGTCATACAGTATAACTGACACATCAGGATAAGCTTTCTTCAGAATCTCATCTCATCTCTAACAGTCATCTCAGTTTGTGAATCCTCCTGGATAACCTTTGAGGGCAGAAAAGAGTGTTTAAAAGGGATCTTATTTTCAAACATCCAAGTTCTTTACTTCTCGCGTAGGTCCTTACCCAAACTCAGGAGGATAGTATCCAGAAGGTGGTTTTTGTTTTTTAATCCACATTTAACTTTGCAGCTTCCCCTCATCCTTTGACAAGTTCCCTGTGACCATCAGTCTAACTAGGTCTCCCAGTCTTCAACCAAAGCACAAAAGAACTTCAGAGCATATATCATGTATGGCTGAACGACCAGGAACTGCTAGACTTAACTATAAGTCTTAGCAGTCAAGATGAACTACTAGTCTTTAGTCTAATACAGTTCCATTTTTCCCCATTTAGTGAAATTATTGCCATATTCAAACCCAAGGGGTCACACCAAGTCTCTGTGTTTCCTGTAGAAGAAGGCAGCACTAGGCAAGCTTGAGTTCCTTGAGAGTGTATGCTGCACTCCAGGTGTGATAAGAATACATTTTATACCCATTCCATTTAGGATCAAGTGTACTACTAGTGCTTTCTTCCACTTCTTGCATTAAGATGAGGCTTTGCACGGACAGAGAAAGGAAATGGCCCTTTGCATCTTGTAGCCTTCATGGTTTTCTCAATCCCATATGGGAACAAGACACAGCACTGCTCTTCTCCTGTGTGGTCCTCAGGCCACCATTAGGCTTTTGGCTAATAATACTCCATTCTCCTCCTTTTTTAATGGGAGATGTTGCACTCCTATAGACAAAGTGAATTTTCCACTCCAAACTATCTGGGATTGTTCATTTCAGTATTAAACACACTCCCTTTGGTAATGATTTTATTCTTTGTATTCTTGTTTTTACAAGCTTTTATTCATTTTTTTTTTGGCACTTATTCTCCCATCAAGAGGATTTTGGACTCATGACCATAAAATGCACTTTCAGTTCTCAAGCTTCTGTACATGGAAGAAGGTAATTCACACTCCTCCAGTCAAATGACTAATTGGATTAATCACAGCCTATTGGTAAATTTAAAATACGAACCTTGACATCCACAAAACATTTGTTTGTGATCAATCCTCCAAGCTGAATGTTTTAAATACTCTCCAACTCAAAACACACCTATGAAATCTGCAACCTGCAGACAGGAGGAAAAAAAAAAAGCGACATCAATTTTAAATTGTTCCCTCTGCTCATTTCAAAATAAATAAGAATTAAAATGCTATTTCCCACAGTGGATAAGGCAGGAAGTAGGAAACTGTCCAAAATTTCCTGAGCTGGTCTGTAGAAACTGCATACTCAGAATCTGAGAACAAATTGGTCAAAGTTGGTTTTGCTTTGTTCATTAAACCAGATGATTTGTGAAAATAGTAACTCAGGATGTAATTACTACATTATTGCAACAACACTGACTTTTATTAAGATGAAGGGCCATACCTACAGCTGGAAATTTTGCCTGCTTACAGGTTTTTTTTATAGTGTGCTTCTTGCTAGAACAAAAAAGTATCCTGATGATCCTATCCCTTAAAAAAGTGTACACTTCATCCAGAGGGCCTTCTAACAGCGCCAGTAGCCAGTCTGAAAATGTGAAAGAGCATCCAAGGGTAGACAGTTATGACTTTTGAGAGGCATGAGGGTCACAAGTTCTTATAGCCCAGCTCCCAAACCACCTCTGTCTCCTAAGACTCATGCATTGCTTTGTTCATTGTAGATGCTGCAGGCACCACCCAAACACATATTAGGCAAAGCCATGGGATTTCCATTCTTTGGATGTCTCCTAGAAATCTCCCCCTCTCTTTATTCAAATTGGAGAGCATCTGGTATATGTCTCCTGCCTTTGAAATTCTGGGATGGTGCTTTCAGGGCCTGGAAGTGTGGCACAACCTTACAGGCCTTTTGGTTTGTACATCTTAAGTATCTAGAAGGGGGGTCCCTTCAGACTTTTATGGAATGTCTGCAGAGTTGCCCATCTTGTGAGCTATACTAATGGCATTGCTGTTTCTACTAGTGGCATTGCCCAGAAAGAAGGATAAAATCACCATAAATTTACAGATTACAAGTTTGTCCTTTATGCTTTCTTATGAGAAGTGTGGAATAAATCAGGATATTTAAGTGATCACTCAAAATCTTGAATCTACTGCTACTAATACAGCTGAGACTATCCACTGGAACTAGGCAGGATCAAGAATTTGAGAAATGTCTATTGCTTCAAAAGCAGTAGTGCTGAGGATGCTTGGTAACTTCCTACGGCACAAACTGGAGCAGATAGGTGTAAAAAATCTACTTTGGCTATTCTATGTTTTTCTGTTAGAACCAAAGATAATGGATTAATCCTTCTTCACGTTCTGCCTTTTCCCAGCACTGCAACCTTGCCCAGAGTCTTAGGTGGCTACTATGTAATTAAGGAGTAGTTTTAACATATTTATCCCCATTATCCTGTCTTTCTTCCTAGGACTGCCCAGTAGGTCAACCCACCTTGTCCACTGTGAAATAACTTCTGTCATAGTAATTAGTATAGCTGAGATTAGAAATGGTAATAAGTATTTACAAAGGAGAGTACTTGTACCCTGTACTCAGGATGCTCACATAGGGCCTCATAGCAGCAGGAAGCCTGGACTTCTAAGCAAGAAGTTTGGGATTTGTTCCATAATAAACAAGAAAAGATTTTTCAAAATTTTTAAGCTCTCATCTCTTCAGCCAAACATACATTCTGCCATTTATTCTTACAGCTAGCTTCAGAGAAATACTATTATAGAAAATCTTCCACGTTGGTTGAATTTGGCTATTAGCCAAGCTGAGTGAAATTTCAAAAGGTAACTTCTCTTCCATATTTTCAGTCCAGAAAATATCTGCAGTGGGCGAGTGCAGATTTGCCTGTCACTGCAATTATTCTGAACCCAGCAAGGTCCCAGAGTCCTGCATTCAGATAATATATACAGTCATCATTATCTGCCTCCCACAATTAACTGTGGTCCTCTCCCTGCTTGCATAGAGTGGAAGATTATGAGTGCATGGTATGCTTGTAGCAGGGTTTAAATTAGGGATGAAGCAAGAGGAGAACTGGGATGTTCATAAGCATTTGACACTCCATCCTTCCAGGTTCTGGGGAAAAATCCTGACTGCACAGAAAAGCCCTGATAGCTTTAGCAGGTGTGGCAAATAGCTACACATAGGAAGACGCTTGGCAGAACCTCTCTCTGCTTGAACTTTATGGTAGGGGGCCATGTTTCCACATGGATAAACTCTTCTTGAACTAAATCTTTAATAGGCAGGTGTAGAAATTCTTCATCATCATGATTCTATCTTTTTCTGCCTGTCTGTCCAACAGTGTCTCACCATGGATATCTGTTTCAGGCCAGCTGCATCCCAAAGGAGATTTTTGTTCCCTGCTTCTGTTTGTGTATAAAAGCCTCCAAGACTGCTGCAGAGCCAAGGAATGACTGGCTGCTTTTTCAGTCTCAGATATTGGCTCGGTAGAAAGTTGTTCGTCATTAGCCTTAGCATTCTTCAACTCACTTGCTAAAAGGAATGCTGCTGTATCCCTTTATTCCTGATATAATTTATTACAGCAGGCAAACAACCTTGCTCTTTTCTTCTAGCCTCTGCCCAGTTTACTGGGGATAAATGAGTATGTACAAAGGCATTTAGTCCTGATGTGAATATAATTCAGGTGATGAATATTCAGCATCACACATTCGGATATTTTTTCTCCCTGCAAAAACTGTGAAATTATTTCCATATTTTAGTTTCCTTATGTCAGCTTTCCAACATCAGATATTTGAAAGGTTTTTACTTATGTTATAAATGCTCTCCTACCACAAATCCTAAGTTAGCCTCAAAAATGTGAACCATTTTTCACTTTCTGAGTTGAACCTCCTTCATGAAGATTGCTTCTGGAACAATGTGATGGAATATGAGTTATAACTGGGAGGTTGAAATTAAATCCTAATTGAAGTGCAACAGGTTATGTCTCTTTTGAAAAAGTGGCAATAGAGGGAGACCAAGGTCATTCAATTAAGGCTGCTTCAAGCTTTTTTTTTTTTTTTTTTAACTGAAAAGCACAACTTTGCAAGCCTACCAGAAAAAACAAGCCCCTGTACAAAGTTCAAATGTCACTCCCTAAAAGAGCATATAAGTAAAAACTGATCATGACCTAATTGACATTAATAAGGCAGAATTTAGAGAATTAGAAGCTGTAGGATCATCTAGAAAAGACTAATGGAGCATGTAAAACTTAACAAAACATTTATTGAAGGGGACGTAACAATCTACAATCTATGAAGGAAATATTTATTGGAGAAATAAGAGGACTGATTCAGATAGATAAACATAAATAGTAAGACAAGCTCTGTGGAAGACAGGCTCTTTTTTCAGCATGAATTGAGATTTTAATATCTGTTTTAATTAGCAACTTCTTAATTTTTAAAGTTTATTTCAGATTTTTCTTAATATTTAAAACAGGAAATGAAGAGCTGTTTCAATAGTTGGACTGAAATGCGTTATGCTGAAAATGTTTAAACTACATTTGTCTGACTTTTTACCTTTCTTCTACATGAACATTTTAGCTTGAGCAGTCTGATTTTCCCATTTTGTGATGCCTGTATTTTCTGACAGACTTTTATATCAAATAGTAATGTCAACTAATGAAGAGCAGTCAGCCGAATTTTGTGCTTCCTAGCCAATGCACAAGCAATCAGTCCCTTCTTAAGAAGCCATAATTAAAGGAAATTACAGAAATATAATTGTACACAAACAAGTCTCTAGAACCCAAGACACATTGCTCTGATAAACACATCTAGATAAGAAGACTGTGAAAAATTATCTTTAATTTTCCCAGTCTCATGAAAAGCAAAAAATTGCTACTGACCTAGCCCCTAAAATCTTAAGTGAATGCAAGGCTGCTCAGGAGATTTTTCTCAAAATATTTCACTAACGTGGTATATTTTTGTCACAATGTCATTTATGCCAGCACCATATAGTCTGAAGAAAAGCTACAATATAAACATCACTATCAACTCTACATCTGTGTTTCTACCATTGCCGACACAGTTACATGAGCCAGCACGTTTCAGTGCTGGGGGAACTCATGGATCCAAGTTGCAGGGTAATCGAGGGAACTGAGGACGATCTAAGTATAAAATACAGCAACAAACATCCACAAGCCTACAGGAGCCTCTCTAATGAGCTTCTTGCTTGACTCACCTTTCATGTCCTGTAGCTTTTTCATGGGGATGATATGAAGAAGAAAGGAGGGAGTCAAAATAAAACCATCTGTATAACCTGGTTTTATTTAATATCAATTTTATGAAGCACTTCCTAAAAGCACCTATTAAAATCAACTGAAAGGGTTTGAGTCACCTGTTACAGTATTGTTTTTACAACTGTGTTTTGTGATTCATTCTTGAGCAGGAAAATCAAGTTCATACTTTTCAAAGAAAGGTAGCCAAAGCAGAACAGAGAAGTCTTCTTGTAGCAGGAACATATGCTTGAATATTGCTTTAGGATAGAGCTCAGTGCCTCAAAGAAAAACGCTAAAGTATTTATTGCAGACAGGCAGGGCTTTCCACGGTTGCCATTGGTAAAATCACTATGAATTGATACATCTGACCAGAACTATGATTTGCGGCCTAAAAATCATGCATCACATGAAAAATAAATGAAATTATACATACTGAAATACAAACATTGCTTTCAAGCTCCCTTATAAAACACTTGTTCAGTTTTATGATAGGTGCACCCCTTATTGTTATGTTGCAAACTATTTGTTTCAGATGTTTAGGCCTTTGCTACATGTAGAAGAGGCAACATCAGAAAAACAAACACAGTAGTTAGTAGCTGTGAATTACATTTGCACAAAAAGAGAGAAAATTAACTCTTAGATAAAATTAATTGTGAAACAAACTCTAGTAGTTCAGTCAATCAATAGTTATTGATTTTTGTCTCAGATCTCTTTTCAGTTACAGGGATCAAATGGAAATCCATGTCATGTCCTTGCTCCCATGACTGTCAGAATTCAGGTTGCCCTGGAGACATGATGCTGCATTCATGGAAGTAGAAGAGAGAGAACTCAGCCCTGCTGTTTTTCAGGGACCATGCTCCCAAAATTCTGTGGGCTACCTCTGACCCCTGAGAGCTTGCAAAGACAGCCAGCCAAGTATTTGTAATGTGAGATGCTAATGGAAATTAAACACTTACTAATGAAAGATCAGAGGGATCACTTTAAAAAGCTAGCTTCCTATTTCTCTGCATGCCTTTGGGAAATACATAGTCATGCTTTGTAGCAGCACAGCCACAGGCACTGTATATTTAAAGCAAGCACAGCAGCAAAATATCTGTCTCTTATACAAAGGTGTGACACTGGATAATGATTAGTAACATTCTGGATATAAGAATATACTTGATTAGGACAGTTCTTAAATCCACATGCACGTATCTATACAAATCATTCGCCTCTAAACACTGGATAGTATCTGCTGGAAATGGAAAGTAGAACAAGCCAGCCTTACCGGCAGCGCTTGCTGTCAATCTCTGGATGTAAATCCCTCAGCAAGTCAGGACATTATTTCTTCTGTCACATATAGGATTTACTGCTCCTGTCAATGCACTGTCCTGTTAATGTCACTGCACAAGAGGCTGGAGTTCAGGAAGGGCTTTGGTACTCAGAGAACAAAAGCTTCACACACATGACATCAAGGCGAGTGCACACATGCAGCCCCTCTGGGCCTCGGGACAAATGAGTGCAGCTCATCTCCCTCTTTGCATCACCCAGGAGCAAATTGAGCATCAAGTGGAAACGAGGACAGCAGTGAGGGGACCTAAGAATATTGACTTCTTTGCCACATAGGCTGGAAATTGGGAGCTCCTATGGAAACCTGTAAAATAGGAATGAGTTGGAGGATACTGATAAAGATCTTGTCCTGAGAACAAGAAGTTTCACACTACTGCTAAAAGAAAAGAAGGCACATGTATACAAAAGAAAGCAACTCTGGCACTGCTCTGTGCAGAATGGCACCTGTGTCCTCCAAAACCAGATTCACAGTCCTGGTAGGGTGATTGTGAGTGGTTCTGGACAGAAAGACAGCAAGGCACAGGAGATAAACGTGAGGAAAATAAGACTGGAGGCAAAGATGACCACCTTGCAAACCACGTTATTGTTATGGAAAGGAGACACCTTTCCATAATTGAATGTTTGTAATTTGGGAGGGATTACATACTTTCTGTGAGTCAAGATACGCCCAAATGCTTTACTGAACATGCAGGCCCAGGGCTTATGAGCTTGGAGCCAATCTCAGACAGAGCTGTCAAATGCAGAACTGCCTTGCCCCCATCCTGCCTCCTCAGGTTGTCAGTAGAAATCAACTAGCAGTCAGTGATGGAACTAACCTCTACAAATTTATTTAAAATATTTTTCATCTAACTTCCTTAATAGTTTTTACCTTCGCATACCTGTGGCAATAAATGTCATGGTTTGGATAAATATTTCACTAATTAATCTCAGGCTTTGATCTATGGCTCTGAAGTTGCATGCTGCTCCCCCAGGCACTGGAAGCAGAAGTCTGTGTTGGAACTGCCCTGTTCTATGGGAATGAAGCCTTCCTCAGACATGTTCTAATATATTCCATTCAAGTAAATAATGTGAATTAAGAGACCCATATTCAAAATCTACAATAGTAACAAATGTTAATTGCACGGTAATAGCCATCAAAGGCAATATTCAATGTGATCATGTCTTGTGCTTGCCTCAGGGCATACCACTATCATAATTAATAATGTTATTTAATAACAATAATAGGGCAAATGCAGCTTACAAATTCAATGGCAAGGTTAATAAATGGGATCTGATAATTAGTTAGGTAGAGCTGAATGATTTATGAAGCATTTTAAGACCTTCCCAAGAGGTGGTGAATCAGGGCTGATGTGCTTGCCTCTTTTAGTAAGCAACAGGAATCAAAAGCAAATAGAGATGTGAAACAGCCTAATCTCCTTATCATTCTCTTCCTCTAAACTTCTTTTTTATCAATACCAGAATTAAAATGCCTTTCTGGAGGATTATTGGAAGAAACTATAATTCAGAGCCTAGCCTAATTTGGGACTCAAATTTCTAATATTTTCTTACTGTTGTGGAGTTCTCTACCTCAGTCATCCTTGTGCAAAAGGCTGTTTCCTGTCTTAACAGGTTTACAATCTAGGTAATTTATGTAAAAAAAAAAAAAAAAAAAAAAGAACAATTGAGGTAACAATTTGTCTTCTAAAAGGTAAAGCCTTTGGTGTTTCTGCTTATTCTGATATTCTGCCAGCTTGTACAATGCTAGTATGACCTGTAAATGGTATTTTTCTAAAGAGAAAGTCTGTTAAAATTCTTGAGCAGGTACAAAAAAGTCAGGGCTTACTATCAGTATCATGTTACTGTGACTTAATATACTGTTGAGAAAAGTTGAACTGTGGTAAGTAGCACTGCAAAGTCTTTCTGCCTACTGCAAAGATAAATGCATTCATTAGTTTAAAACCGTCTTTGAGGTGAGATGGGATAACAGCAGGCACATGGGCACCTATGATGTTTCAGCTGTCAAGTACCTCGGAAAACCAAGAAACTCAGCTGTTTCTGATAGCATACTTTTAATCCACAAGGGAACAGGGTTAAGTGAAGGGCATTGACAGACAAGCTTTGGCTGAGCTTCAGGTGCAGGAACTGAAGAATACATGGTGCTACTGCCCCCACAGACAAAGGAAAGATACCTTACTGCTATGTCAACCAGTATCCATAAAGTGGTTCACGCTCAGATATCAAGGCAAAGGGACAGAACTAAAAGGTGAAGGTAGGCTCTTGCTATGTTTTTGGGGTTTTTTTGTTTGTTTGCCTAGTGCAGCAAGATAAGCCTGTCAGTGTCCATATAATTATACTATTCTATATTTAGAACAAGTCAGTAACGCATGCACATAATACATATACATACCATCTATGCCATTAGCTGGTGTGCAGTAATGTGCTTGGCAGCATTAACTGACGCGTGTGAGTGTTACCCCTGTTGGATCCCAAACCCCCAGTCTGACGCCAGCTGTGAACATCACCATGGTGAAGTTACAAAAGAAACTAAGAATGGTAAAAGAACGGTGAGGTTTCTAAAAGGTAAGTGAAAATGTAAGGTTTTGTTGTTTTGGGTTTTTTTGTTTGTTTGTTTTGGGAGGTTTTTTGTGTTTTTTGTTGGTTTTTGTTTGTTTGGTTGGTTTGGTTTGTTTTGGTCAGCCTATGAGGAACAGTATTTTTGAAGAAGTAGGATAGGTGGTGGCAGAAGAATTTTTTTTGGTAGATGGTTACAGTCAGAGGATAACATACTCAGAACTACGCTATTTTCCAAGAAATACCATTTACAGGTAAAAGAAAGGGTTTTTTAAAAGTCTGTTCTCTCAGAGGACAAGGAAAATCCTAATTTGGTCAGCTCCGAATAAAAATCCAACAAGATGAAAAATAGATTTCTCTTCAAACACGGATACCAGAACCATTTGGCAGGTGACTATAGAGGCAGAAGCAGCAGCCTCTGCCGTGGTTTGCACGCCCACGCACCCGCGCCGCCAGGGATGGAGGTGCAGAGCGAGCGAGCACTGACCTCCAGTGGACACGACAGGCAGATCCGGGGAAAAGCGCTGCACTCAAAATAGAAATCACGTAATGTGCACCGCGGGCCCAAGGCTTGGCGCTTGGCACCTCTGCAAGCTACAGTCAACATAGCTTTGCTATTAGCAATCTCTCACCGCCCATGTGTCAGAAAACATCATGTCTGGTGTAAAATCTAGAGGCCATTTGTGTTTTATTTTTTACCAAAAGAATACAGTGCACACATCCAAATTTGCTTAGTAAGACACAGAAGCCCAGATACTGGTCAGTAAAATTACCTGAGGCTAAATTCACTCAACTTTTTAGATATTTATTAAATAACCTGGCATTGTTGAGACTGTGTCAGCGGACATCATCAAAGCACCAATTTTTAAAGAAAAAAAATCCCAAGGAAACATGAACATACATGTCATATATTAAGAGTCCTAGTACTACTTTTTCTACAATCAAAAATTGCAGAATGGTGAATGTTCATGTATTTTTCAATGCCTGCCCCAAAGGAGTTTGCTTGCTTCTCACTTTCAAGTTATTTTCCATAGATAAAGTCCTGTAAGTGTTTTGGATCTCTTCTTTAAACGAATCCAAAGAAAATCAATCCCATGCACAAAATTCCATAAGGTTTCAGCTGAAAATACTAAAGCTGGTCTTGCAGAGGGGTTTTGCCAGTGGTGTTGCTTTTTCTTGTTTCCTCTGCATTCTATCTCACACAAGAATTGTTGTACCCGCACTCTGGATATGTACTCTCTTCTCATAATGGCAGGGAAGGAAACATGCAAGAGAATCTGAAGACCCATGAATTCTGTACTGCAAGTCTGTGAAAGGAAGGAGGAAGAACTTCTATGAGGAGAGCAGGATGCCAGTCAATGCAGCAGATGTATATTCTATGTACTATTCTAGTGCAAGAGATATTGTCTCAGTCTCTGATTGATATGAAGCCAATCTGTGTTCCAAAGTTAGTGCCATCACGAAAGTGAGAGTAAAATTTATCAGGGTGGCATGCAGTACAGAAAGTGATATTTTGGCTCTGGTCTGTGATAGAGTCATCTTGGATGTTCTCGGGAAGAACCCCACCTCTCTCAAGAAGAATCCTTAAAAAAAGAAACAGAAAAGAATATTTTTAGTACATCCTCACATTCCATAAGTCATTATCATTATCTATCTGAATCTCAAATACCAACCAAACAAAATGTGCCAATATTGTGATTGGGACTTTCATTTGCTTTTCTTTTTTCTTTCTTCCAGTGTCAGACTAAAATAATTGCTTTCCTGCAACCAGTAGAATCACATTAAATTTGAATTTTTGTCTATAATCTATAAACTACCAGTATAGCTATAAAATAATAGTTGAAATAGCAAAAGCAAGTGGATGCCACTGATTCAAAAGTATCATTTGTTGATCTGAAAAGTACTAGAGAGTACTTTCAGATGGTGAGGACCCTCACCATATTAGTGGTGAATAATAGAATGTCAAAATAATTATTGATAATTATTGTGGAATTAGCCTTTTATTCACTCTGGAGGCTTACCGTGTTGCTCTTCTTATATCAATATAAGGACTTGCAGAGTCAAATAGTCTCACACACTTTGGATCAATTTTGTGAAATTCTTCTGCTGATTCATGCGGAAGTTTGTAGCAGCAAGGTCCTACAGATGGGCCCAGCACCACAAGGATATCTTTCACATTACAGCCATATTCAGATACCATGGCATTTACTGTGGCCATAGACACTCCTAACAATGTGCCTTTCCATCCTGAGAGAAATGAGAGATTGAAAAAAAAAAAAGTATAAATTGTCTTTTTAGTTTTCTAGTAGCTAAAAATATATGCTATTATTATTAAAGGTATAAATTAGGAAATATACTTACTCCTAAAATTACAAAATTATATCTAATTATAAAATACCTTTTAAAAAAACCCAAAGCATATATATAAACTGTTATCAGTGTGCTGATTTAATTTTGTGGGATGGAAACTAGACAGAAGAATTAAGATTAGAATTTCAGAATTCTTTTTTTCCCAGTGTTCTGATTTGGGCAACTAGAGCACACCTTATAGCTCCTCTGTGCTTGAGACATTTAAATGGGAATACAACAACAGAAATATGTCAGAAATGTATTTTTACAGTATGGTGAAAGTGGTTTAATGTTGTTTTAGGGGGAAAAAAAGAGGTTCAAGCTAAAGACGTTTTTTGGAATAGACAGAGATCAAATTTGCACTTGGGCATTGTTTGGAAGAGATAGAAGAAAGCCCAGCTTTGAGTTCATGTATCTCAGTTTGGGTCTTGGGAAATCTTTGCATTGGACAGGGAGTGCAATTCCTACCAGAATGAGCAGCACCACAGGCTTTTCTGATAGGATCAGCAAAGAGCACGGGTATGCAATCAGCACCTGGAGCTGCTAGAGTAACACCTTTCTGATCCGTAACTATTCCATCATAGCTGTCAGGCTCTGTCTTTCCCATAATACACACAGCATTAGCATGATCGACCTGTCAAAACAAAACCAGAACATGGACGGTGATATGGCAGCAGAACAACCCAGTTCTGTCTAGGACAAGGTTTTTTCTTTGGCATGAAACACTCTTCTGCACCAACTGATTATGCATGAAAATCAGGCACTCCCTTGTTCAAACACCAAGCAGATGTATCAGTAGAAAGCCACTAGAGAAGCAATAGTGTATTTTCCTTTTAGGAGGAACTGCTCTGATCATTTATCTGATTACTCTGTGGTAAGTTAAATGGTAGAATAAACTTGGAAGAACCAGCACTGATTCTCCACACTGTGCCAAATGGCTGATAGTTTGAATGGCTATTCTCTCAGATAAGCTGCCAGCTGCTTCTCAGTTCTTGCTGACAAAGGTAAGAATAATGCCAACAGTTTTAGCCAGGGATACATGCAGGAAGACCTGACCCATTTACTTAAATCCATTATTTCATAAGATACCTTGACTCTGTGAAAAGCCTCTGGGTTAAATCCTGCAGCATTAGCTAGTCGACGGAGATTTTCTTTAACAACAACTTGTGGGTCCCTCCGCTTGGAACTGCTGAAGAG
Source organism: Formicarius rufipectus (assembly GCA_013399695.1). Taxonomy (NCBI): domain Eukaryota; kingdom Metazoa; phylum Chordata; class Aves; order Passeriformes; family Formicariidae; genus Formicarius; species Formicarius rufipectus. The sequence continues at coordinate 65,579 of VXAU01000452.1, read as the reverse complement.
ATTGCAGGAGCTTAGAGTTGGTATATAAGAGATCCCACCTGTCCTTGTGGTGAACCCATGTAGGAAGATAGCATCTGGCAAGGCAAACAGAGACAATAAACAACTGCTTTCAACCCAAAACCAGGTTTTACACTGGTTTTATATACAGTTTTATACTGAAGAGACCTGGAATCAGCCAATCAAGTTGAGTATTGCTTTACCTTGTATTTACCTGTGGCACTTAAATGTAATAATTCTAATTTCCTTCTTGCTGGTAATCGTGTCATGGCAGGGACACTGAGACATCAGGCATGTCTGGGGCTGCAGATCAGGAGAAACTCTTTCTCTACCTTTCCAGATAATGATGGTAACTCTCAAAGTGTGTAATTCACACACAGAGGGGAGGAGATTATACTGTCTACACTAATGCTCTCTCTAAACCCAGGACTGTCTTTCCTCTGATCATGCCCCAGGCCTGGAATAGGCTTGTCAGTCTTTTGCTGTATTTCTGTTGACACTTGTCCCTCTTATAGACATGATACACTATTACAACATCATATAGAGTTATTTGCTGCCTGAAGACATTTCCAAATCTTAAACATTTTTCAATTCACTTGAAAAAGTAAACTGGGTAACAATCTCTGCAAAAACTATTAGCTGGAACTCTCTTTACCTGGGATCAGAGAAGATCTGAGGATAGTGAGCTCCCCTTTCAGGCTCGGCAGGCTTTCCAAGTGCATCTCAATCTCACTTCGGATGAGTGCCATGTCCTGTGAAGGAAATGTTTGCCCTTCGTCCTGAGGTTCAGATATCTCTATGTTTTTACAGTCAGATGCCACCTGAAAATCCTCAAATTCAAACTGATAGGCTCCTGTGAAGAGATAGTCTATGTATACTTTCATTGAGTCTTTTCTTAAGGTAGGGAGAATAACTTTAATGATGCTTAGGTCTTTTTCATCCAGTCTCTGTTTGATGGTGTACAAAGCAGCAGCTGTAGTCGGAGCACATACCACCTCCAGTCTTCTCTCCAGACTCTGAAAACCTCCCAGAGCTGGAAGCAAGAACTCTTGTTCAACTTTCCTTTCACTCCTCTGCCTCTGGCAACACATGACATAAACAAACGGAGCATGGATGGAACAGCATTTCTCAATAGTTTCCAGTGTGTTGCATAGTGATCCTTGGATGTTGTTCTGCAAGTTGGCTGGGAGGTTGAACAGGTCTATCAATACTGCTTCCACCATATTCCAGGATATTAAACGTTTCTACAACTGCAAAGCAGAAACAAAACACAAAAAGGCATGACAGTACTGTTAGTCCAAACACAGAATAATGTTATTAAGGCAGTGAATTCAGTGATGCTCTGTAGAGAAGGTACATAGAAGTTAATTACTAACTCTGCACCTCCTATCTGCATCAAAAGACATCACAGCAAAAGAAAACTAGCAGAAATAGGAATTACTATGTATTTAAGTATTTAGATATTTCCCTACCACCCCACCTACTTCAGTTTTTTCCGAGGTCAGGGATGATGAAAGGTTGGTACATAAGATTAGGTTTATTGAATCAATTAACCCACATTAGCCTAATAGATCCTCTTGACATCTGATTGATGTGCCCTCCTTCAGCTTCCTTGAGGGCAAGCATATACAGCGGCCCCTCTGCTGGGACTCAAGGAGCTTCTGTAACAATTTTTTGGAAGCATTTAACACACTTACCACTGAGGTGGAATCCATGTCTGCTACCCCTCCCGGCAGCAGGCTGCTGAGCTGTGAGTGCAATACATGTTTTCCCACAAGACCTTTTGTACTTCTCCCTTTTGTGTTACCAAAAGCATTGACTTGCTAATTTCTGACTTCTGTGTGAAGGGGCACATGATCAGTATAGTTCTTCTTTTCAGCATACATAGAAACTCAGCACAGGTTACTGAAACTTTGCCTAATGCAGGAAGTAGTTAGAACTAAATTAAAATAATTAAACACTGTGCACAATGTCCTGCCTCAGCTTTAGCACACTGCTAGCTGCACTCTTTGCTCTGAAATCAAGATGTATTAAGCTTATCCCAAATCATCCTGTCGCTCATGTTTTGTTCTGTGGTCCTTGATGTAATTCCAGGTTTGGTGGTTTGTTTTATCCCTTTTTGGAACTTTGTTGATCCAAACCCAGCTAGGCCTACCTGTGAAAACTTGTCCATCCATCTCTTCTCTCTGTTGTTATGAAAGCCTATTTTACATATCCTCTCAGAAGTGTCTTACTTTCTTTTCTCTCTCTCTGCTAATCTTTCATTTTCTAGTGCAAGCCTCCCAAGGTCTGGAACAAAAGGCTGTTTTGGGAACCTTGAAGATATCTCTTTAGATTTCATGACTAAGCACCGTGCTTGATCCAGGAGAAAAATATATGCAGCTTTACCAGCAGTTGTTAGACCCCATAATAATTTTGAATATTCTTTGACACCATCATTTATTTGCACAGCAACAAATTGTGCATATTAATGTATTCGTAGGAAAATTCATATCTTTGCAGAAACAAATAAATTGAGAAACCTTTTAAGTATTTGAAATCAAGAAGTAATGGGTACAGGAGTAACCATTAGGAGAACAAGGAGTAATTGGCACAAACTGAAAGAGGGAAAATTTAGTCTAGATATTAGGAAGTAATTCTTTACTGTGTGGGTGGTGAGATACTGGAACAAGTTACCCAGGAAGGCTGTGGATGCCCCAATCCTGGCAGTGTTCAAAGCCAAATTTGATGGGGTTTTGAGGAACCTGGTCTAGTGGAAGGTGTCCCTGCATAAGGCAGAAAGATTGGGACTATATGAACTTTAAGGTCTCTTCCTACCCTTAACATTCTATGGTTCTATGAGCAATTCGCTGTTACCAGAGATAACTACATCAGATAGTGCCCAGCACTATTTTCCTTCCCCAAGTCCTCATTCTCCTGTAACTACATGCATACTCTGGCTTCACAACACTTCATTATTCTGCAAAAATACTGTTTCTGTGTGTACTCGAGGCCTACCATTAGGCAGACTCGGGGTACTTCTTGCCATTTTATGGTCTAGAATGGATTCCCAAAGTTTCTACACTCAGATGAAAGGTCAAATACCTTTCTGGTTTGAACGAACAGTTTATTCAAAGAAGGTTTTACAGAAAACATTCTGTATTTCCTTCATTGTTCTTTCACTCAGACTGGAAGAAAAATAATCCTGACTGAAAATGATGTTTTCCTTTCTGCAAACTGAACACTTACAAAGATTTGTTAGTGACTATCAAAACAGGTAGACTGAAAGTATCAAAATGTGACAGTAGATAAAAGCATCTGCCAAGGAATTTATGACTCTTTTGCTCAGACTATTATTTACACACAGCTGATAATGGATTTTAGAGAAAATAGCTTGCTAAGAAAACAGTGACGAAACAGGCTCATGTCAAAGACCATGACTTGGGAAATCAGAGTATTTCCTTGCCTACCCTGATGCTCTCTGTGGGAGGCCTGTCAGAGTATGACATGATCTCAATCTAGGTATAGCTAATAGCCACAGGAAAGACAGTACTACAGAAGGGTGTACAGGAAAAACATATTCTTGCTCCACTTCAGATATGCCAATAGAGGAAGGTAAGTACAGTTCACTGCTGTCCTCATACTTGCCCAGTAAAATACCACCAAAGAAAGGGTGGAAGGAAAGTGTTTGCTGAGGGAGAGGTAATTGCCTACGTTGCTGTGTGTGCACTGCAAAAAATTCACAGGGGCAATTATTGGGAGGTACACATAGGAACAATGGGGCTGATTCACCTTTGTCTCCTTCCAGTTTTGCATCAGGCAGTCCTAGTGAGGTCAGTGGTATCAGAAATAAATTTGCTTACAATTACAGCAAAACTGATTCCTTTGTAACACACCCCCAGCACCCCCC
>VXAU01000452.1:11319-59058 GCA_013399695.1 Formicarius rufipectus | reverse complement strand
CAGGTCGGTGGCTGCAGCCCCGGAGCGGGGCGAGCGAGTCCCCGCTCGGCTCCCCGCGGACCCCGCGCTCCGCCAGCACAGCACGGCAGCACACACAGCTCAGCGCAAGGGGTGGGGCGGCTCGGGAGGGGTGTAGGAGCGAGGGGAAGGGGAGCAGCACGCCCTCAGGCACGGGGGCGGTGCCGCACACACTCGTCTCGGCCACTCGGGCCTGCTGCTCTCGCCGTTTCCCCCCGCCGATCCCGCCCATCCTCCCGGGTCCCCGCGGGTGTCTGGGCCGCGCTGCCGCAATTCCGGGCACCCCTCGTGGGGCTGGGATGCTCCTGAGGGTCGCCCGAGCCTCGGGACTGCCCTCACAGGCGGAGGGAGCTGTGCTGCACATGGACGTGTAGAAGGCTGCAAGGAAGCGCTCCAGTCCTCGGTGACTGCCTTCGAGCGTCCACCCATCAGGAGCCTGCTCCTGCGAGTTACAAATGAAATAATGTGTTGGTCTGAGATCCCTTAATATTGTTTCATTAATATGCCTTAATTAATTCCTTAATAGCTAATTCATTAATATCCCTTAATATAGTTTCATTCATATTAATAATACATTAATTAATATACCTTAATGTTGTTCATTAATATGAATTACTTAATAATTAATTCCTTAATGAACTGGTATCTCCGAATCTTGTTTCATTAACAGAAGTGAAACAGAATGAAGATAAAGCAATCCACCTTTTGTTTGTTTTGTTTTGTTTGCCCCCCTCAGTTCTTTGCTTTTGCTAAAATGGCCGTGCAAAGTTCTCCATCGCTCATCGAAGTCGTGAAACAAGTTGCAGAGCGGCAGCATTCGCAGGCGTCAGAGATAGAAAAGAGCAGAGCAGTTCTTTTCCAATTGCAGGTAATAGACCTTGTTCAGAGAAGTTCAATCAATTCTTTTTTTTTTTTTTTTCATTAGTTGAGGAAGTGTTCCTATGAATAAGACAGGCTGCTGGTACTTACATCTTTCCTGGGCGAGTGCAAATATATGGCAGCTATTCTGTTCCTTTGTGCGGCACTTGGGCTTAGTCAGAACTGTGGATGTGCATTGTTGTTTGTAAGGCCACAGGACAGCTAAGACCTCATGAGAGCTGGTGAGACTTGGGTTTTACTTGGAAAAAACAGAGCAAAACAACAAATATGGACCTGAATCCACAAAGCAAATCCGCAACAACTGAGTGCAACAGTAGAGCTTTTAAAATTATTTGTTTATGGTGATTTCCTATGAAACTGGGAGGGGAAGAGGAGGGTGGACAAGGAACTACTTAAAAACCATTCTTTTGTTGTTTTGTTTTTGTTTTTCTTTTTGACAGATTTTCACCAGACTATATAATTCTTGTCTTAGCATCTTACTGACACAAAAAGCTTTTTTCCCCCATGTGTTTGAAATGGGTATCCTAAATAGACGTTAAATATTGGTTTTATTCAGTAGTGTTATGTAGAGTACTGAATACATGTAGTTTTTATGAAAACTGGGTGGTAATTTCTTTCCTAGTCTCTCAGAAAATTGATTTAACTTTCAATTATTATATAACCTTTGAGATGAAATTTCTTTTGAGCTACTTTTAATTCTGAGGAAAGACACAATACCAATTGACATTTTTCAGTATAGGGGACTGCAAATGGAAACTGAGATAATTGATGTTTGGAATTTTGCACAAAGGTAACTTCCATGAAGTAGCAGTGAAAACTTGTCTTGCTTAGCAGTGTCAGTGTACAGGCCACATTTTGCAAGGAGCTTCCTCCTAGTGATACAACACCCCATAATATAGTATGATGATGCTGCAACAATAGTACATGATCAAACAACTTTAAAAAAGGCATCTGTTTTCAAAAAAGCCCACAGAACTTCGGAGCCCTGGGTAATTAAATTAGTTAATTTATTGTTTCCTCTTCTGCACCTATTTCTCTTTCTTTCAAAAAGCCCAAACCCTAGGAAATTTCATGCAAACCTTAAAGTTAGCAGAACAGCAAAGGTAGATAATTAGGAACTTAAAGTCAAAATGCAGAACTCCTTTTTCGTCTTTACATCTGTTCCCATGTGTGCATGTCGCAGAAGACATGGGAAACAATAATTTCCTTTCGAAAAATTAACATCTTTGCAATTAAGATCTTTCCTATCCTCAGTAGATGGTGGCTGCAGTGATACAGATCCTATAAAACTGTAGTCCAAGATTTCCAAGTTAAAAATTATGCAGAAACTTTTGTTCTTAATAGTTAAGTGTCTTCATCTGTTCAAGACATTGAGTAAGAGATTTCATACCACTTGTAATGCTTCCATTAGGGAAAAGATAATAGGTGACATAAATCACAATGCTAATTATCTCGGTGCACTGCTGCTGGCAGGAACTTTGAGTGGGATCCATCATAGCTAGCTTGCATGGCCTACAAATCAGATGCCAAGCCTGATTAGTCATCTCGGCTCCCTTGCTAGTCATCTAAGAGAGAGAAACATTTCTGAGGCAGCACTTCAGCTCTCCCATCTTAAATTTACATGTAGCTGATGTGCTCAGAGACTTGGTTTAGCGATGGACTCGGCAGTGCTGGGTTAAGGGTTGGACTCAGTGGTCTTAGAGGTCCTTTCCAACCTTAATGATTCTGTGATTTCTTACAATGGGTTGAAGTACTACTTCCTGTTTTTGTTCACTTCTCATCAGTGAGCTGTAGAGGCTTTTTTTTGATAGATAAGTATTTCTTGTGGGGTTGAAAATAGGTGGCATTAATCCAACTCTGAAATGATACTGTGATAAAGGCAGAATTAAAAACCTCAGTAGAACAGGCTAGTTAAGTTACAACACCTCAAACACCACTCTGTGTGGGTTTGTAACTGGTATTTTGGAATCTAGATATTTTTAGTCCTATTAGAACTTCACCAGATTTCAGATCTAAACAAACACTAGGGTTGGGTTAGTTCTACCTAAACTTAAAGGATACCTTATTTCACATTTTAGACTCAATCTAAGATGGCATTCTTGCATTGTGCCTCTAAAGTGATGTTATTAAAAAATGGAACTCTAATTACCATCCATTCAAACCACATTAGGCAAGTGAAAAGAAGACTCTATTGAATAAATATAAATTACAGTGTTTTACTAGACACTTCATATCTGCCCCAAAGAAATGTCCATAAGAGAACAATGAAATATTTTACAGACAAAGGTTCAGGAACTAGAAAAGGAAATTAATTCCATTCTGTTAGAAGCAAAGACAACAGAAAGGGGAATACATCTGCAAGATGATGCCATAGAAGTGACAAAATACCACTGTGAAAATCTGGAGGCCCAAGTCAGAACCCTGTACTCTGAAAATTTAAAGCTGAGGTGTGATGCAGAAACAGTACAAGAAGAGTTCGAGATGATACTTGCAAGAAACAATGAATATCGGGAAAAAATAAAGAATCATAAACATCTCTTTTGGGTCATGGAAAATAAAATGCCGGTTATGATTGAGCTTGCTAAAAAGAAAGCTGTTGTTGAAGAACTAAAGGCAAAGAAAAAGGAGTTAACGCGCGATCTCCAGAATCCAGAAGGATCTGCTATAAAGCAAGTGCAGGTATTTCCTTTGTTATTTTTTTCCTTATATGTGAAATAATTTCAACATTTTTTTAATAATATGATTATTTTGTCTAATATGTTTGTGGTTCATGAGAGACAGATTACAAGGGGATGTAGACCATTTATAATACCACGCCAATTTAATTTTTACTTCTGTATGCAGTGAAAAATCATCAGCCATTATTGTCTGTATATTATTGTAAAATACAGGTTCATTCTGTGTGATCAAATGAACTCAGATATGAAAAAAACTACAGAGCTGTAAATTAAATTTTATCATTGGATAAACTTACACAGACACTTTTCATAGTTCTGTGGAAGATTGCCATATTGGTATATTTTTCATTTAAGACTACACTATTATTTAAACTTTCCTGTCAACAAACTACAGTTGAGCTGCTTGCCAACAGGAACAGATTTCATGCGATGGTTGTAGAAAGAAGAGGGGAACACTCAGTCTAACACTGTTGTTTTTACTTGACCCTAATTGCAATACTTACTAAATAGTACCATGTATTAATTTTTCACCACAAAATTTTGCCAATAGATCAACAAATAAAAGTATGACGTTGGAATGGCATCACAGATTTCAACTCTGATGCACTTGCATTGTTGAAAATCTGCTGTTTCTCTATTAATGTAAATTGATGAAAATGTCTTTGTACAACTAATAAAGTGTTATTAACACTATTTACCTATGAGAAGGAAAATACATCTCAAATACTACATTAAATATTCTTTGATTTAGCAATAAATTACATTTTAAACAAAATAAAGAATGCCAAAGGAGTTCAAAGGCCTATATTGTTGTAGGTTTCATATTTCACATCAAGAATATATATTCTTACATGTCTAAACCCTTGCTATAAAATATTTAATTATTAAATTTAAATTAATCTTAAATTATTATTAGTTTAATTACTATTAATAGGTTTATTGTGAAAGTGTTTATTATCATTTTTCCCCCATCTCTGTTAATGGAGTGAGAGTGTTCAAATGTGACATTTTAAATAAGTTTAACAGAGGTATTATGCCACATTTCAAGGAATGGATTTCTTTATCTTGACTTACATCTGCAGGAAGAAATTACACTTTTAAAGAGTGAAATCACAACATTCAAAGAGTTCATCAGTAAAAAAACAGATATTCTGGAAGAGGAGAAAAAAAAGCATGCTAAGCTTAGAAAAGAAATTGAGGTAATTTAAATAAAACTTAATTACAGTTCTCCTGACAGAGTGTAGGTAGTGGAAATGAAGTTTGAAATACTTTATATACCATTGCTGGCCATACATTGTTCAATTATATATGGTAGCCATGCTATATGAAACTCTGGGTACTGATAGTCTTTCTAAAATTCAGGGCTTTATTGCTGTCTTGAGAAAAATTTAATCTAAGAACATTTTTTTCTGAAGAAGGAGTTCAGCTGTGAAATTTTGGAATGATGTCCTGAAAAGAAAGAGGTCACTGAATGGTAATAAAGCATAACTCACCTTTTAAAATTTCTGCTGTACTTCTGAAATACTTTAAATTTCACTGCTGACATGATTATTCATAACTTATCTCGTGGTTCCTGATAACTCATCAATGGGAGAATCAATTGCATCAAGAAAATGGACTTGGCATGAATCTTTCTAATTTGAGCTGACATTAAATTAGGAATAACACAGAAGCTCCTAATTAGCTGCCAAGCTAAAATTCTGATAAATAGTAAAAACCTTCTCTTTTAAGTAATTGAGCTATATTTTACATTTTGTTCCTTGCTAAAGTATTCTGTATGCCCAGGTAGTTTTTGGTTTGGAAGTTTCACATCATTTATCTTGTTAGTTCAAATAAATGCCACAAAATTTAATGAGCAAAGCTTGATAATATAAAGATTAACTGATCTAAGGTTAGCTCTATTGCCCATTGTAAAATGCAGGAGAAAGAATAATATTTCATATGATAGGGAATGGCAGAGAATTTTTAACATGGAAAGCAAAACACCACTGCTTTAGAATAGGTCTGTGCTATTCAGCATTTGAGAAAATATTACCAAGGCAACATGCTCCTAAGAAAGTTCTCTAAACACCCAGTGGAATTAGGCAGCCTAAAAATAATGTTCTGTTAGCGAAATCAATTTAATTAAATAGTGAAGGTTAACCTGTTCTTCTGTTGTTTGGATTAGACAATCTTTTTGTTTCAGAAGGAAGCAAGTTCAAAAATTAGATCTTTCAGGGTATTATTTTCTACTAAGAACTCTCTTGAAAACAGTCCAATTTGTAATAAAAAAACTGCCAGTGGATAGGTAGAGGTGTTTATACCCAGCAGTCCTCAGCACAACTTGGGAAAGGACACTCAGGTCAAGCACAGAATAAAGTGAGATGCTAGTCACATGGATGAGGTTCCATTGAGCTTCAGTGGTGGAATTCAGATACAGACTGCTGACACCTAAATGTGGTTGTTTGACTGCAGATGACTACACGTGAGTCAGAAAAGTTCCTGTTACAATCACTGTAACTGTGGTCAGTGCAGTTGATGTATTCTAGAGATCAGTTCAGTTGGTCATAAACCTACACGTCTACAGTAGGGCAACTTGCACGATCTGGTCTAGACTTAATACTATGCATGGGGTAGGTTTCTGTTGATCAAAACCAGCAAACATGTAAGTCACACATACACCTGTAAGGCCAGGTGTCTTAATGTACAGACTATCCCACCTCAAGGCTTCGGTGCTTGTCATAGGACTTTCACATATGGTATGGGTTCTCAGCTTCTAGCACTGCATGGGACAAAAGTAACAGACATTTGTACAACCTCATGAAATTCAACAATGCCAAGTGCAAGGTCCCGGATCTGGGTTGGGGCAGTCCACAATATCAGTACAGACTGGATGATGAATTTACTGAGATCAGTCCTGTATGGAGGAACTTGGATCCGCAAGTTGTAGATAGATCCTTGAGTTAGTACATGAAAAATTTGGGATGAGCCAGCAATGTATGCTCGCAGCCCAGAAAACCACCTATATCTTGGGCTGCATTGAAAACAGTGTGGCCAGCAGGATGAGGGAGGGGATTCTGCCCCTCTACTACTCTCTTGTGAGACCCCACCCAGCGTGCTGCGACTGGATCTGAAGTCTTCAGCATAGGAAGGACATGGACCTGTTGGAGCAGGTTCAGAGGACAGAAGATGATTAAAGGGCTGAAGTACCTCTTCTACAAAGAGTGAGTTGGAATTGTTGAGCCCTGCAGGAGAGAAGGCTCCAGGAAGACCATAAAGGAGGCTTGTAAGAAAGATGGAGAAAGACTTTTTACAAGGATCTGTAGTAATAGAACAAGGGTTTTAAATGATTGGGATACAATCTAAATTGGACATAAGTTTATTTTTTTTTACAGTGAGGTTGGTGAGACACTTCAAGGATCTGTAGTAATAGAGCAAGGAACAAGGGTTTTAAATGATTGGGAGACAGTCTAAATTGGACATAAGTAAGTTTATTTTTTTTTCCAGTGAGGTTGGTGAGACACTTCAACAGCTTACACAGAAAGATGACATAATTGGAAGTGTTCAAGGATAGGCTGAATGAGGCTTTGAACAAACCGATGTAGTGAATGATGTCCCTACCCATGGCAGGGGGTTTGGAAGGACAGTTTGAAGGTCTCTTGCAATCCAAACCATTCTGTGATTCCATGATTCATAAATTTGGAAAGAATATATGAGCTTCTGGGTTTCTGACTTTTCAGATACAACAGGTCATTGCATCTGATCAATAAGTTTGGTGTTGCTTTAGGACCCCTGGAGCCTATATTCAACAATCATTTTAAGCACTCACCTAAATCTGCCCCTTTACAGCCTTATACTTTAATGCCTGTAAAATTGCTGCTGAAGCCTCATTAATGGCCAAGCTGCCACTCAGACAGAGTGGATTGACTCTCACAGCCCTTTGCCTCAGTAGTATTTCTGGTTTCCCACAAATATTTCCCCAACTAAGCACATTGTGCAGGAATGCAATTCAGAATGCCTTTCTAAAGAAGCGCCATTTTGGAAATTTAAAAATTTTTGATAAAATATCTTTCTGCAAGGAAATTGGTACCAAAGTGTCCTTTTTTTTTTTTTCCTCCTCCTAGGGAAAGACAGTGATCCTACATTACTAATTAATAAACCCTACAACTAATTCATACCTGGAATGCTTCTCATCAGGCATTGTACTGGTAGACTTCTAAGGCAGCTTGTGAACCTTCTCTCACTCCCTTTCCCAAGCACCAGCCCCATCACCCATCACCACATCTTGAAGAGCAGAGCCTGATCCCAGTCTTAGACAGGGATGTCAGCAATAAATCAGTGGTTGTGTGTGTAGGGACAACAGTCATAAGGGCTAATTCAAGATATCTATAAATAATAGAAAATCCATTGTTATGTAATAAGAAAAAGAGATCTCAAAATACTGTCTGTTCCCCTGCTGCCCTCTTTCCCCTACATTCATGTGTGAGTATATTATTCTTGACAGATTCTTGCCTATCCTGTCCTTAAATGACCCAGTGGTGAAGATACTACAAGTGCCTAGACAATTTTTTCAAATGGTTGACTAATATGTACACAAGGCCCAATAAAAAGAACAGTGTTCTTCCTTCCCTCCCTCCAGTAAGCATATTAGTGCTCCCTTCCTCAGCTGATGGGCCAGACTGTTCCCAATAATGATGTTTCTTAAAAAGCAGATAATACTGATCATGGATGTTTTGATGTCATCTAACATAGTGCTAGTGATGTTCACATCTCCCGAACACAGGTGAGTGAATCTGACAGCATCCCTGGAAAATTTGCAAACGATTATAGTGATGAGCAAGGCAACCTGCAGGAAGACAGCCCACCAGCAGTAAAAGATGGCAGTGTAATGTATAAAACATCAGTGAGGAAGCTACTTAGTTGTATGTGAATTTTAGGCAGTGAGACTCACAGGAAGGCACTGGCAGTGCTGTAGTTCTCTTGCAGCTGTACACCATCATGTTGTTTGTTAAATAGAGTGTAATAACATTTCAATAAGCAGACACAAGAATAATTATACACTAGCACTCATATGCCATTCAAACGAGGGTAAGCAAACCCCAATTTTCACTAAGGGAACACTCATTATTTCTATTTTTATTATAGGGAATGCTTCATGCTTTTACACTTCAGAATGCAAATCTTCAGACGATTGTCTGTAGCAGCCGTTGTTCTCCATGTGAGGCAGCAATGAGGGCAGAATTTAGTACTGCATTGCTGCAGTACTAAACTAAGAAAAATGTACTTGTTAAAGAATGAAATTTTTTTCCTTTCTCACCTCATTCTGGAGCCTACAATCTTTCATGTACAAAGTGTTGCCACAATGTGAGATGCTCTTTGAGTGGGATTTATTCTTAAATTTTAGACATCTACAGAGCAGATACCCACATTGAACTCCTCACTTAAGGTCTCAGTGGGACAGAGCTTTTCTTTCCTTACTGGGAAAGTGAGGTTTCATACGTTTCATATTGTCCTAAAGCAAACTTACATGAATAGCTTGCTAGATGTCTGTCTCCTCAGCAACTGAAAGTAAACATGAAATGACTTCATCTAATGTCAGAATGTACACTTAGAGTTAAGTGAGCTGAACCCACCTCTCTATATAGTTGTACTTGAATGAAATTTTGAAGTGAATTTTATTCTCTTATTTTTTTAGGTACAGAATAAAAGATATGATGCTATTTTAAAACGTTTGCATTGCCAACTGAACAAAATCCATTCCAGTAAAAGACAATGGCACTGGAACATTCAGCAGCTGGAGAAGAAGGCAGCAGAACTAAGAAAGTGTCTTGGAGTAGTGGAGTTACAAAATATCATGTAACAAATATTAAAAAAAGCTAGAATTGGGTAATCTTTTTGAGGCAGGAGAGCTTTTTTTTTTCCTGGAAATACTACAAATCTTAAATAGGCCGATAGCTGGGCCAGGGCTCACTGATTTCTTTCTTTTTGAAGTTTTTCTCCTTTTCATTTTTTCAGCTAAACTAAGTTGGGGTCAATATAAAATGCCCTGGAATAACTTTGGTGGAGTTTTTTTGGTTTGGTTTTGTTTGGGTTTTTTTCCTTTTTTTTTTTTTTATAGTGCAACCAGAGGCTGTTCAGGAAGAAAGTTACTGACATTTCCAGGTATTTTCAAAATATGTACCCTTTTTATCTAAAAAGTTATTTTATCTAAAAGTCAACCAAACAAGATATGAGAAGTTACTTTTTATTAATTTCTGCTCTGATGATTGGGGTCTACATTGTTTTTCCTACAAAGAAATTAAAATCTATGTATATTTGCATTGGTGAGAGATCAAAATTCTAGATCTTTTATCCACCCCCCCCTTTTTATTGCAACTTAACTAAGGACCTCTGAAAGCTCTGATGGACTGTATTTTGCTGTGTGGGAAACTAATATAGCTAATGTTACAGGCTGTTTGCCTGTGTCTTCCAGGATGTCCTAGCATGGGGGGACAAGGTGGTCATAGACTGTCCAACTTTAAAAGGCTTAGGAACAAATATGCTCAGAACTGGGCTTCAAATAATCTGACTTCAACTGGTCTAATACATGTTAACAAAGAGGAAGGAGTATCTTAAGAGAGTGCTCTATCTGTATAGCTTTTTAAACGGAACAACTCACCCTCAAGACATAGGAATGTGCTATAGATGATTGATTATAGCGGAATTTATTGTCTAGAGAACCTTAACTAACTAGTATCCGCTGTCTAACCTCTAAGTGCTTGATATCTGGTAATGACAACCTATTAAAATGACAGTCTATTAAAAGTTCTTGTTGAAATAGTAGTAAACAGTAGCCATTTTCCTTTGCCTTCCTTTTATTATGTGCTTGTCATATGAAGAGTTTAAAGTACTGTCTCTAGTCTTACAGTTAAGATAGTAGTTCTGTTTGGACTTAGTCTGTAAAAAGTTACCTCTTTTATGAAAGTAGCTTTTTAGTGTCACCTGGAATGATTTAGGTTTGTCTTTAGTCATGAACGTAAAATGACAACTTAAGCAATTTGACTGTTTACTCTGAAAAAATGTTAAACTGCCTATATATTGTTAGCTTCAGAAAGCAAAGCTTAAAATACAGTACTATTTTTACATATGTATATTTATATTCCCATTAATATGTTATTTCACTTAATACAAAGTTATTTTAAGCAATATCCTGACTCGTGAAGGCTCTCTCTCAACATTGTTAGACTTTCAAGGTTTTTGGGCTTGGTCTTTTTCCTTTGCAATAATATCAACTAGGTTGCTTTCATTAAAACAATAAAGTAGAAGTGAAAACCTCAACATTCTATGCTATAATATGTCCTGAATATTGAGTCTTATCAAGCATGTAGCATTACTATAACATTACAACTGTTCATCCCTACACAGGCCAAAATAGCATGCATCTCCTAGAAAGGAATCCAAATTTGAAAAATCAGAGAATTTACTGTTAGTTTCAGTCGTTAACTGCACTTCCCTTGTTTTGCATGATGTCTAATTTCAACTTATTCAGCCATCCAGTGGACTGAATATTTCAAGTAGTTTCTCCCCATAAAAATACCTATGCGCTTACATCTTCTTGAGGAGTTAAATAGTTCAGACCTTCCAAAGTTATTGACTGAGATCTGACCAAGAGCTTTAGCTTAATGTATACCCCCAAAAGGAGTAAAACATGGACTTTTCAGGGGATTGAAACTATATGCCCTTAAGTGTGCCTTTTACTACTGATATTATCTTGTTTTCATATTTTGTTTCTAAGTATTTAAGGTCCAGAACAATGCATCAAAATATGTTTTGTATCTGCCACACAAATTACTTCAACCAAATTCACTTTGACATTGCCACAGTTACAGCACCACATTATCTTGCACTTTATTACCAGTTGAAAACAATTCTGGCAAACAATCCAGACTTTGTCATGTAACAAAAATATCACACCCTTGTTTTCTTTTTGACCAACGAAGATGTTCATTATTACTTCCCTGGGTATTAGGGCGGTTTCTGTGCAGTGACACATGTACATCATGACTCATTCGTATCAAGTAAAGACCTTAGACTTACATTTTCCTTGTTCCTTTTCATAAATCTCTTTCAGTATCTCAAATTACTTTTATGGTTCTTTGTATATGTTTCAAAATTGTTTAATATCATTTAACAGATGTGCATGTAAGAGCTGTAGTAATACTCCTCTTAGTGCCCTTTGTAGAGGAAATGTTCCCTTCTCCTGTACAGAGGCCTGCCTATCACTCCATTGTCTCATACTCCTTTTTGCATTGCAGGAGAGCTCACCTGCTTTATTGGGGCCCTTCATGGGATCTCAGCTACCAAAGGTGTATTCCTTTGTGTATTTGAATTCAGTGCAAAACTTGCTTTTTCAATATACATATTTAAATGGACTCGTATCTCAAATACACTGGTAACTACCAGGGATTTCCTGATAGTAGCTGAACTCCATGTCAAAAAGATCCCTGGTCATTTGTGATTCCCTCCAATTCCCATCCTGGTTTTCCCAAGAAACTCATCTGGGCAGGCCAGAAAGGAGCTGCTTCATGGTTTAGCTGCATCCCCATCGGAACAGTGGAAATTTTGGAAATTAAAGCACACCTCAGTTTCTCAGCTTTCTTGCCAGAAAATGTAACTATAATTCAAGTATGTAATATGTTGTTTTATTAGTTATTTATTGTTTTATTGTTCTGCTCTCAATTAAGAAATTTGCTAGAATGAATTTTATCTTTAATCCCATATCAAAGAAAAATACTATTGTTAGTCATCATACCAATGCCTATGGAATTCTACTATGAATAACCCATTCATATGTTGGCATTCCTTTAGAAATGTTTGGAAATGTTTTATCTAGTTCTTAATCCATTTAGATTAACTCTTTAATTACAAGTGTTGCTTAGTACAAAGTCTACCATGTTGCAAAGTCTGTTCCCTCTCTGAAATGATTTGTTATAAGATACAGATGCTGACTGTTACTGCCATCCTGCATCACTGTCATAGTTAATTGCCACAATTATCTCTCATCCCACATAAACACACCACTTGAGTGTTTAACTCAACTGCCTTAACACCTGAGTTGATTCATTTCTAATCTTGGAAGTTTTGTCCTCAGTTCCCACTAAACTTCTACTTTAGTCATTGGCTACACCAAAATCTGTATTCAGTGCTAAACACAACACTTCAGAGGATCAAATACATTTTGCACGCTTAAACTTTGTATCACACAGTAATTAAATATTTTCCCAGGTTCAGCATTTCACATTTCACATTCAGTATTTAACAGATAGCGAACATAAGAAAGATATAAACATTTTGCTAGGGAATTGGAGCTTAATTGGGAGAAAATCATCTTGAAAAAAAAAGCTGACATGAGAAAATATAAATTACTGCTTTCTCTAAATTATCAGCATTCTGTACAACATACGAAAAAATGAAATGTATGCAGCTTTTTATAAAAATGTCTAATTCCAACAAATCCTGGCAACCTAGAGAGGCCCATTTTTCTTGGTACAGTATCGAAGAGTAGCAGGTTGATCTCAGGGCATTTTTTTTCTCTTAGCAAGCAAGCACAGAAAGTAGGAGAATTAATTATTTTTGGAAGATAGTGAGTGCACTTTGTATTCTTACTACACGCCGCTCTCCCAGCTCCTGTTGGAGAGCTGTGCTGCCAAATCCATATTAGTAATTTCTGAGGATGGGTGTGGGACTAAGGGAAGAATTTCGGATTTCAGATCTCCGCAGGCAATGGCAAGAGGAGTGACTGCCCACTCTGAACTGCATTAACAGATAGCAAACAGCAGCAGGCTTGTAAATAACCAAGTGTGGGAAAACTTCTCAACCAACAGTCCTACCCACCACTTAGCAAGAGTCTAAAGCACAGGAAACTGGATTGTTCCAACAATGTAATGTAAATGAGTAGGAAAATACTGGGGAAACTCCACACTTGACAGGGAAACTGGTGAATACAACTGTTGAATCATTCATGTCATGCAGTGAATGTACTGATGTATGATAATGGGCAGGATTTCCCCAGGGATCAAGCAAATGCTCCACAAGAAACCCTTTCAGTGACCCAACAACCTCAGGTGATGAAGCAGAGGAAATGTGTCAGATAATGCAGACATACCTGCTAAGATCACTGCTCTCAACAAGGCTACATGAGATAAACAACAGAAGAGTGCTATGCTGCTTTACCTCCGTTGAAGTTTGCTTTGGCCCTCAGAGAAATCACTTGCTGAGAACTGTGGCATGAGTGTGACAGTAAGTAGCGCAGACTATTCTACTATAATTACTATATGATACTTCAGAGGAAGAAGAAATCATGACTACACCATGCATTGATGATACATCATGCTGCTGAGGTTGGGAAAAACTCAACTTTCCGAACTCTTACCTGATTTTCTGAAATGCATGAATATATCTTTACCAAAGTAATTACTAGATCCTTTGTTAAAATGCAGTTGTAGCATGTAGCTCTGAGTTATGTGGAAGTAGTGGTTTCTTGAGGAATTCCAGGCAGTACTGAAATATTTTTAACTGTCTGCTGTGCAGAAGGCCAGTGCTTTTTCAGGAGCAGGGTTAAGGAAGTGCAATGAACTGCCTCGGAAATGTGGACTGAGCAAAAACAATTCACAGCATCTTTAAAGTACCACACTTTAATTCTTTAATTTAGCTTTCTCTAGCGTTTAGAGGAAGCAACATGTAATGATCTAACAAAATGCAGAAAAAAATGAACCACACAGTGCAAAGGGCAAACTAAGATATAGAAAAATATCTCTACCCTCCCTATCCCTGAAAAGAAATGGAACTGCACATGCGCCATCTGGATGAAAGGGGACCATCCAGGGGGACCTGGATAAGCTTGAGCAAGGGGCCCATGGGAACCTCGTGAGGTTCAACAAGACCAGGTGCAAGATGCTGCACCTCTGTTGGGGCAATTTCCCTATCAATACAGGCTGGGGCATGAACAGATCAAGAGCAACCCTGCTGAGAAGGACCGGAAAGTGCTAGTGGATGAAAGGCTGAATATGCCCCAGCAATGTGGCCTTGCGGCCAAGAAAGCAGCATTGCCGGCAGGAGGAGATTCTTTCCTTCTACTCTGCTCTCATGAGACCCTCACTGAAGTCATCATGGCTGGGCTTCATGAACAAAGATTTGGGATTCACTGGAGTACTGCATCCAAATCTGGGGCACTCACTGTAGGAAGGACACAGACCTGTTGGAGCAAGTCCAGAGGAGGGCCGGCAAGATCATCAAGAGGGCGGAAGCACCTTTTATGTGAGGATAGGCTGAGAGAGTTGGGGTTGTTCAGCATAGATAAGAGAAGGCTCTGGGGAGACCTTGGAGCGGCCTTCCAATGGGGCTACAAGACAGATTGAGTGAGGTGCTTTTTACAAGGGCATGCAGTGTTAGGACAAAGGGGCAGTGGCTTTAAAGTGAAAGAGTGTTGATTTGGACTAGATATGAGGAAGAATTTTTTACAAAGAGGGTGGTGAGGCACTTGCACAGGTTGTCCATGGAGTTGGAAGACACTTCATTCCTGGGGAAACTTTCAGCATCAGGCTGGACGGAGCTTTGAGCAACCTAATCTAGTTGAAGTTGTTCCTGCTCATTGCTGCAGCTGTTGGACTAGATGGCCTTTAAAGATCCCTTCCAACCCAAGCCATTCTATGATACTGTGAAAACAAAGAGAGGAGACAGCTTTACCTTGTCACTAAATATAATTCTGGTTAAAAATGGTTGCTACGATAGATCTTTCCAAGCTCAGCAATCTTCTTAATCTCATTTTATTATTAATATTGTATAACAGATATTCAATACTTATTGAATAAATATCACATAAAAGCTTTAATGTTTTTTTGTAATCTTCACGTTGCACTAATTAGTGCAATCTGTCACTTGCAGTGATTTTTCTATAGTGGAACCAGCACAGGCAGTTTGAAACGCAATTGCTTCTTTCCCCCATTGACAGTAAAGTCTAATAGTTCCCTCTAGTGGTGAAATGTCTTCTTACATGGTAAAGGCACTTCCATGTTTTGAAGGTCAATACTCGTGAGAATAGTTAATATTTTAACAAAACACGATGTGTAATCATAAATGCTATTTTATTTCTAAAAATTCTGGATGAAAAGGTGATGCTGCATATTCCAACTCTTATGACAACTGGAGGATTCTATGTATTTATTCTTAATTTTTTATCTGTTTTTAAAGAGGAAGAATTTGGCAAATTTTCTCAGCTATGTTCTAATCTTAGTAATAATGCAGGTCTACTCCAAACAGAACGACTTCACATTTTTTCTTAAAAAAAAATAAAATAAATAAAAATTTTGTTTTGTGAGCTAAAAGCAGTCTGCTACAGATTTTTCCCTAGGTCACTATCTTCTTAGGAATAATTATTCTGTTTAACATCATTGGCTTCCCACTGTTTTCTGAAGAATATACTGCAGAATGATTGGGTCAGACTTACAGCTGACTAAAATTGATGATAGCTGGTAGTTATGAATTTACAACATATTATGTAAACCTGTGTTTTCAGGCTTCTTAGATAACAGTTCTTGAACTGAATCTTTTGGCCTGAAACTGCAGTTCTGTCTCAAGGTCAGTGTTCTGGAAAGCTGAAACATAAGGTATGAATGTCAGTGCTTGAGGCTCCCAATATACTTGACAAGAGACAGACATGCCACAGTTCATTCAGTCATTGCATGCCTTATGGCTGAGTCTGGCTCTTCCCAGTCACTTCAATGGAATCCTAGAGCAACTGCACTTAAATTAAAGACTCGATTAAATGACTATTTTGTGTGATATAAGCCCCAAACCAGCACAGCCAGTCTGTTATTTTACCCATATTCAAAGGTTTATTTTATGGCTACATGCTCTGGAGCAAAGAACTGAGCTTTAGCAAGGGATTTTAAGGAGAGAGGGAGGACAGTTTCAGGCTAAGCATCATGTAATTACTCACTTTTATAATCTTTCTCTTTTTCAGTATTGGCACAGAATTCTAATCCATTGAATCCTGACTTTATAACATTCATAAAAATCTTCTACTAAAAGTAGACCAGTGGCCTTCTCAGCCAACTTGGATAAAAGCTGACACTTGTGATTAAAATTTTATCCTCAGGCTTTGTCATATCTGTTGCTGTTATTAAAGGATTGGAATGCCCTGCCTCAGGTGCAGTAGGAATATGCTATCTACGTTTTGTGCATCTCTACTAAAATTATTATCATCTCTAATTTTGAGTTCACATTGTTGCTATGAATTCTTTAATTGCTAATGCATTTCTTTGAGGTTAATTGACGCTGTTGGGAAAGCAAGCAAGTATTTTTGCAAAGGAGAGCCTTGGTGTCTCAAGTTTTTTCCCATTTATATCTGTTGGTTATTCCTTTGTAGCCATGGAAGGAAAGAAACACTTATAGGGGATGTTTAATCTGAACTGCTTTACATAGTTGCACTAGGATGACAGGAATTGTGCCCTCAGAAGTCCCATTTCTCTCAACTGACTGTAAAGGGAATGAAGGGTCACTAGCTCAGATGTAAATAACTGTATTCTGAGGTCTAAAGTAAGGTAAGATATATCCAAACCCTAAATTCTTAAGCTACCATAACCACAACATCATTATTAGTAAAGGCTCTTTATTGTCGTATTGCTGGCCACATATTTTCCTTTGCATTTCTCTACATTTCCCTATTGATTTCCTGGGCTGCAAGCTTCTCATTTATATATTGCATTCAATAATGTAACAATTCAATATTGTCATGTTTTCCATATGTTACACTAGGGAGCAGTGGAAGGCTGGCTTTAGCAGCTATTTCCATTTGTCAGTGAAGCAGAGTAGGCTTTTAGCTGAAGATTTTCTCTTTCCTGGTGGAGTACTCTTTGCTTTTTAAGTGTCTTTTTGATTTCTTTCATAGAACTCCCATTTTTCATTTGCTTTTTTCCTACCTGCTTCCCTTCAGCAAAGTTTACTTACAATTTTCATCAACCATGGGAAATTAGCCAGTTTGCATGCTAATCTTCAGAGAAATCACCTTGCCTGGCTTGGACACCCATTTAGGATTTAATAACTCACATTGTGGTGGTGCCTTACTCTTTGCATTGACTATGGAGGGGATCTGGATGGGAAGAAATCTACCTCTTGGATAACTCTCACGAGGTAAGATGAAACTTCCTAGGGCTCTAAAATAGGTGGCATAACTTGCCTTCTAGCAAGTTGCCTCTGTTGCCTGAAGAAGGAGTCCAGGGCAAATAGTTCTAAACTCATGGTAGATGATTAAAATTGCATGACATAAATCCCATCTATTATCTCCAGTTATCCCTCACTGACTCCAGGCCAGGAATTAATACAGGTCTATCCATTGTAGTGAGACCATAATTGAGTTACTCTGCACTGAGAGCAATAATACTTTCTGTCTTAAAGGATCACAAGGAATAATTTTAGAAACTCTAATAAGTTGTGTGACATCTGTGCTACTTTTCTGAAATTGAATTCTCCCATGGTAAGACAATTGCTCCCCTGCAGTCTGCTCTCACTGCAGACAGGTCATATGAAATAGATCTGCTATGGTTTCATGGTCTATAAAGACTCTCCCTCCTTCCCACTCTGCTGCATTCTTTTATTGTCTTCTGTGCTTTAGCGCATTCAGAATTAGTTTCTGGATTATCGGGACATACAGACTGGCTAGCTGTGTCTTTGTAGTACTACCACTACATCATTCACCACTTTCACCTCTTCCCCTAAACAAATCTTATCTTAAAATCTTTAGCATTCTAGTCATGTGAACTATTTCACCAGTTGCTAATAATACTTGAATCAATGGGAATTTCCAGTCTCTTCTTTGTCACCTAGACTTTTCAAATTAGTACCTAATGACCAGAAAAACATGAGCAGTTTCTTGAAAATGAGGATGAAGTTGGAAACATAATAAACTTTGACAAGGATAGCAAGGAAATATGAATGGGAGACAGATGCAGGCTGCAGTGAGTGGAAGTAAACTAAATTGGAGAGGGAAGTACAGTAGTACAGAAGCCTGTGTTCATTTTATACTACAGAATCCGTACTGTAATGTGAGGTTTCTAAGTCTGAAAAATCCTCCATGGTCAACAGATAAACAGTAAGAGTCAACTGTCAGTTTCTTTTAACTCAGGTGACAGAGACGTGCAAAAGATCTAAAGTACTGATTCTGTTGTTGACCCTACAAATCTCACAATTTTTTTTTTTAACAGATTCTTTGAAGATGAGATTTGTTTGATGCTTAATATTCCATGGAGCTTCTTCTTCCTCATGACACCTCCTCTGCTTCCTCACAGGGTGCAGTATCTGCTTAAATTTTTCTTAAGGCAATAAGTGTAGCAGCTGGAAAGGTAGCACCTAGATCCCATGGCAGCTCAGCACTGCAGCTACTCCTTCACTTTGTGATATAATTGTGCAAGTGTATTCAGCATCACAAGACCCAACGTTTTGCTGTCCTCTGCACTAGAAATGCCTTGAAAATCTAAAGTGGAAGAGAGTTTTGTCATTAATGTTCTGTGTTTTTCGGCAAGCTCTGTACAATGTTCTGTTATTCTGCAGTGTTGTGTGGTAGTTCCTACACCTCTAATACACTAGATATTTAGTTTTACATGTGGAATTTGAGTTTTGATGAGTTATCCATAGTAACAGCAGAATTCTGTGGTTGAGCTTTGAATCATACCAGGATTAAGTATATGCAGAGAAGCATATGGAGAGGAAAATCACACCAGTGCAGTTGTCATTTCCTGGTCTGCGTATGAGAAAAGCTGTGTGCATGAAAGATTTGATCTTCTAAATAGGAAAAAACCTGCTTTTCAACAGATTGTTTGCATAACTGTACAAAATCCCTCACTGAATTGCTGGAAAATAGTATTTCTATAGCCATACCAGTTTTAATGAACTTCTTAGTAATTATTCAATTATTCATCCTCCTGCTCAAGAAAACCAGCATAACAATGATTTAACACAGCACTGCAGCAATTAGCACTCACAAAACAACAAACACCTCACTACTCAGAGGGATCAAAGTATAAAATCACATGTAACTCATTACAAAAGTAAATCATTGCAATAACATGACTTCAGTTCTGAAAGTAGCAATCACAGTGTTTTAATGGGTTTGACTCCTTTCCTTTAATACCTAAAGAGAAGATACAGAACATGCTTGTTCTATTTTCAGAAATACAGTAATTAAGAATTTCAAAGTATTTTCGGTTTTGTGTTGAAAAGTAGGAGCTAATAGGTCAATTGCTGATTCACTGCAGCTTTTGTCTAGTCTGTATCCCCTCTTGGATCAGTAAGTCTGGAGCTCAGATAGGAACTATACCTTGGCAGTTACACCTGTAGGCTGTTTTGATGTCACTTTGAAAACTTAATCTAACTCACTTTGCTTGCATATTGCCCAGGCAGCTGCAGATGGCTTTCTTTCCATTTGAATGGCTTTGTAATGTTTGGGATTTTTTCTCAATATTTGCATACTTTTTTTTTTTTTTTTCCTGGATGTTGTATTACTAGATAATGGCACAGGGAATTTTGACTACTGTTTAGGTTATTGGTATCAGAGACATTCCTAACCATGCTTATTTACACCTTCAAGAGTGCTAATTTTCTCATAAAAAGGGAGTGTTGAATTTTCATTAGTGTATTTCCCAAATGCTTTAATTTTCTGATACCATTTAGTATAATTATGTTTGCTTTTAATACTTACATCTGGAAAATAATGTACATTGGGAAACAAACAACACAAAAGCTGTCATAAAAGCCTAAAAGAGCAGCTGATCAGAGAAACAACAATGCAACATTGTTTTTAGAGGCAACAGAGCACATGAACAGCTGACATACTGTGATGCTAGCAATTTTAATTAATGATGTATAGATCCAATATAAATGAGAAAGAGAAGATCTGTTAACAGAAAACATGTGCTAGTATACTAAAAATAGAAGTTTAGAAATGTGCAATACAAAACCAGAGAATTCTGATTAAATCTTTGATTGGAATTACATTCATTGAGGTTTTTTTCTCTCCTGAATAGAAAATGAGGCATACTTATTGGGGATAACAAAAGGATAATTTTGACTATTGAGACCAAATTACCAATGTGAAATACATGTCCACTTTATTTCTTCCTCATTCATATATGACAATTTTCTTTGGAGTGTAGTTCAGGACATGTTTGTTTAATGTAACAGTTACTTTGAATCAATAGCCAAGAGGGAGTACTCTTCTAGTGGGGATTTAGCAGTCATGAAAGCGAATGGTCTGTTTCACAGCCATTAAACCTCTTACTTTTGCAGATGTGCCTAATGAACTCCAACTACTACTCCTTAGTAGGTATACTAGTGCAGTTCCTCAGTGCTAGAATTTCAAGTAATTTGACTGCAGAACATCTTGAAATACAGTCAGCATTGGCAATTTTTGACAGTCTCTATTTTTTTTTTTGGCCCCAAGAGTGCTGGTGAACAGAGCTACATCCAGCTGGTGGCCAGTCACCAATGGTGTCCCCCAGGGGTCACTGTTGGGTCCAGTCCTGTTTAACATCTTTATTGATGATTTAGATGAGGGGATTGAGACCATCATCAGCGAATTTGCTGATGACACCAAGTTGGGAGGAAGTGTCAATCTGCTGGATGGCAGGAGGGCTCTGCAGAGGGATCTGGATAGACTGGAGAGATACGCTGATTCCAACAGGATGAAGTTCAACAAAACCAAGTGCCGGGTCCTGCACTTTGGCCACAACAACCCCATGCAGTGCTACAGGCTGGGGGCAGAGTGGCTGGAGAGCAGTCAGGCAGAAAGGGACCTGGGGGTACTAATTGACAGAAAGCTCGACATGAGCCTGCAGTGTGCCCAGGTGGCCAAGAAGGCCAATGGTATCCTGGCCTGTATCAAAAATAGCGTGGCCAGCAAGACCAAAGAAGTGATCCTTCCCCTGTACTCGGCGTTGGTGAGGCCACATTTTGAGTATTGTGTTCAGTTCTGGGCCCCTCAGTTCAGGAAAGATACTGAGGTCCTGGAGTGGGTCCAGAGAGGAGCAACAAGGCTGATAAAAGGACTAGAGCACAAGTCCTATGAGGAGAGGTTGAGGGAGCTGGGGTTGTTTAGTCTGGAGAAGAGGAGGCTTAGAGGTGACCTCATCACTCTCTATAACTACCTGAAGGGAAGTTATAGCCAGGTGGGGGTTGGTCTCTTCTCCCAGGCAGTCAGCAATAGGACAAGAGGGCATGGGCTTAAGCTCAGCCAGGGGCGGTTCAGGTTGGATATTAGAAAAAAATTCTTTACAGAGAGAGTAATCAGGCATTGGAATGGCCTGCCCAGAGTGGTGGTGGATTCACCATCCCTGGAGATTTTTAAACTGAGATTGGACATGGCACTGAGTGCCATGATCTAGTAAACAGACTGGAGCTGGATCAAGGGATGGACTCAGTGATCTCGAAGGTCTTTTCCAACCCAATCGATTCTATGATTCTATGATCTTCTTCTACAGTCTGCATTTCATATTATTTGGGTTAGCTGATCAGCCCCCTCTCCAGCTAGGCAAAGAGACTTTCAATAGCATGATTGAAGGCAGGAGACCACTTGCAACAAAGTCTGCTGAATCTGTGTGGGATTCTTCTTGCCTAACTGTGGCCATACCAAGCCTGTAAGTGAGGATCTAGATTTCCTATGCAAAAGAGAGTTACCTTAAGAAAACAATCCACCCTCTCCTCAGAGAATTGTTTTGGTGAAATTAATTTCTCTAAGAAAGCAGAATTGCCCTGCAGCCATGCCCTTCACTAGACTTGTTTGGCTGTATTGGAAATACCACAGCAGTCTTTCTTTCTGTGTTTGTATGGGATAGAGGTGGTGACATTCAGAAAAGTCAAGGCAAATATCAAATTACCTTTTATGTTGAGGTAGTGCCAGCATTTCCCTAACCATCTTCTATATTTAGAAATATACGGCTCCATCAAAAATGAAAGAATAGAACTTGGCCTTCCAGAGGGTGACATTTTTCCATGTGAGATAATTAAACAGATCTACATGGACAGTAAAATTCCTTTTTTAGGCACCTGTGGTTTTATATTCCTTCAATTCAATAAACATTTTGCTTCTTTTACTGCATTTTAAATGGCTGATCTGTAATGAGTAATTTTCTTTCATTTGAATGAAACACAGAAAAAAAATCTTTAAAAACACAGAGAATTTAGCAAGTCTGCTCAGATGTGAAATGCAGACAGAATCTCCGATATTGTACCTGCCTAAAGCAGTGTAATCATAGTCATTTACTGTCCCAGAGCCTGCAAAATATGGCAGAAACATTACAGAATTGTTACAATTGTTACTGCAGAATTACTAAGATTTGTAGTCAGTAATCTCTGGAGAAGAAGAAAATGTGAAAGTTGAAGTCTTACATAGTATAAAGATTGTAATCTGTTGCCATTTTCCAAAATGTAACAGTTTGAGGTAACAGCTCCCAAGCTTTACCACTGGTTCCAACATGCTCCTGAATTATCTTCCAGTTTCAACTGCAGTCTTTTATTCCTGCTCCTGGTTGTGAATCCTGCTATTGCAATAAAACTTCTGTCATGCTCTCAACCTTTACTGAGCTCTAATCCCTTGTTTATGAGCTACTGTAGTTTTCACCCAGCATATTATTTCGCACATATGGCAGCCCATTATGCTTTCCTTCATTTATAACCATCACCAGGCTTTTTAAGAAAGCGGCAAAAATGCATTAGAAATTACAACATTCTTGTAAAATCATTGTCACTTGACACTGTAAGAAGTAAAAATCTCATATTTTGGTCTGCTAAGCGTCTGCCAAGTCCAAGCTTTCTCACAACATTCTGCAGCAAATTTGGTTAGCACAGTTGAGGGAAAGGGATTGTCCACACTGAAGTGGTTGCTGTTTCCACTTTCTTTGTTATCATCCCCATTTCTGTAGCTCTTTGACTGGTGAGAGAGAAGTGCGAAGTTACTGTCAGTGGATGGCCCAGCATCAAAACAGACCAATTAGCAACATCCCATCTGCTGCCTAGGCTCGTGTTTGTTCCCTGTCTGTTCCTGGAGCCAGGAATTCAACTGGAAGCCGTGGGCTTCATGCACAGCAGCAAGTAGCCAATTTCTCCAATGCTACACATTGTCCAAAGAACTTTTTACAGGAACTGGAAAATGGAAGTATTGTCAGCACCTTTCTTACAGGAGCTAGGCTTTTCTTTTAAAACTTAGTTGTGTGGGAGATCACCACAGACTACTTGGGGTCCCATTGAGACAGAAGGTTAGAATTGGTGCCAGAAAGAGGGCTTTTACCCCTGCACATCTGTACTGGAACAGAAACTGCCCTGCCTGCTGAGACTAATGAAAAATGTAAAGGGATACTAATGAAAGCCTGCTTTATTGTGTATATAACAGGTTACCAAATCCTTACAACTTTGGGTTTGTGATATCAGGCCATCCACTACTGGATAAACTAAACTAAGAAAATGTTTGCAGATATTGACATGAAGACACTGTATGTTAGAGTAGGTTTGCATGCTAATCACAAAATGTATACCACTTATATTGTCATAAGCTTCTTTGTGGCCCTCAGTTACATCCTTTCCAAAGTCCTGATCACACGTGGCAGTAGGATTCTTGTGTTTTGTGATTTTACATTCTAGAAGCCTCTCATTTTAAGGGCTGCCTGAAAGGCTTTCCACAGTAAGTGGAAGCGTTCCCAGTCCTTTCCAGTACAACTCTAAATGGAGTTTATTGCCTGAAATTCCTGTATGTGGCTGTTGCCAAATTCAAACTCCCAAGTGCTATATAAAATCTTAATTTGGGGTCCAAGAGTGGAGATGGAACTGTCCTGTGAGAACTGCTTGATTCTGTTTGCACTTCTGATTTTCATCTGGTTAGAGAATGGTGCTAATAATGCTAAGTTTGCAGGTTTGATTCCTGTATGAGCCATTCACTTAAGAGCTGGGACTTGATGATCTTTGTGGGTCCCTTCCAACTCAGAATATTCTGTGAAATCTACTTCTGTGTCAAGATATGGTTTCCACAATTTCTTGTATTTCTAAAGTCTAAAAGCATTCCATGGGGCACAGATAAACATGATTTTCATTGATAGGAGATAAAACTGAAGCCCAGGAAGTTGTAACTTACTCAGATGTGGGTTCCATTTGTAGCAATAAAATCCCCGATAACCTGCATTTCCATCCTTTCCTGCTTATATTTCTTACCAGGTGAAGACTGTCATGACAAAACGTATTTTATGAGAAGTCAAAGTGAGGGAGAGCACCTTCATGTGGATTTCTGTCTGTTGGGATTGTATGATATCCAAGAATTTTCACTTGAGCTTTTTCTTCCAAAGATGCACTGTCACTCTGCTTTTTGTGAAGCACTTGACATGATTGTGTATTTTTGAGACTGTTTCCCCATTGCCAGATGCTGTGATTGCATTAGTCTCTTTTTCTTAGGAAATCTGACTGAAGTATGTCTACAGCCAATTTTGCTTTTATTAAAGTGAATTATCCAGATAAATTAAAAGCAACAATAAAAAATAACTGTGGCAGATCCTTTAATAGTGAGTCCTGTTTGACCCTAGAGGAAATGCCAAGATTGCACAGTGTACCTAAGAGTAGAACATGTCACAGTTCATGTAGTTTTCTAAGGCGTAAGTCAGAGAGTCAAATCTTGCTTCTGGTGTCAATCAGGAAAAATATTTAATTCTGAGAAAGAAACTGACTCATAACGTCTTCGTCTATGTGTATATTTCTTCTGTCAGGGCTGTTTACATTTTCTACTTTGTTTAATAGTAGGAACTGGAGTGGGTGGAAGGGAAAAAACCCATCATGATTGGCTGTTCTTTTTCTAACAGAGAATTAATTGTGAGAGATTGGAGAAGCTCTCCTCTTCTCTCTGAGGAGCCTCATCACTGATTTGTCCTCTGGGATTGATGCATCTGGTTCAGCTTAGCTGTATCTGACTTCAGTATTGACTCTTAATCCAGGTTCACGTCTGCTGCAATGCTGCCTTTTCTCCCTTGCTTGCGTCTTGCAATTTTTCTTTCTCCTACTACTCTTATTTAATTTTAGGCTTTTTTGCTTTATGGAAACCCCTGTAAATAATTTCAAGATCCAGAAAGCGTGTTGGCTTCAATCATATTGGCTTGATTTTTTGTGTGTGTTGTAATGCTACTTGGAGTGGCTATACTGCACAATCAAAGCCTGACACTGATCAAAAGCAAAAGAGAGCCAGTAGATGGCACCATTTATTATATTATAGGAGATTCATAACCAATGCCTGGAGGGTTTCCCCCCTTAAACCTGGCTGTCAGTAAAACATAAAGCAACCCTCCATTTTTAGAGATGTCACTTACAAGCTTAGTAGAGACCTTACTTTATATCCTTTCCCAGAGCTTCATGGGAAGGATTCAGTGGCAATGCCTTAAATAGAAAAACATTTTAGAAACAGTAATGGAACTAAAGGTCAGAGGATACAGCCCAGGGGAGTTTTCTTCTGTTTTGCTCTCAAAACATACCCCATTGCTGCTTCACTTTGTTCATTCTATTAAGCAACAGATCTACTCTGAGGCATGCATACCTCCAAACCCAATAATTTCAGAAGAGATTCAGGCAATGGTCAATTACAAACATGGTTTAGCTCTTCTGTAATAATGAATAGTACAATTTTATTACAACATATAGCAGCTGTTATCTAGGGCTCTCAGAGTGCTTCACTAATGAAGTATGCCTTGCAACACTTCAGACAGGGAATATTAATTCCCCAGGAGTCCTATTGACCTCGGTGGGTGCTTGCATGGTTCTGTGTGTCTGAGAAAGACATACTTATGTGAGTAAAGAATTGAGAACCAGGAGTAAAAAGTGTAACATATTTTATGCCATTTCAAGCATTTACTATTTAAAAGAAAAAAAAAAAAAGACAGAGAGCAAAGGAAGTAGTTTTGCCTTTCAGGAGTTAGCCTTTGCAGTGTTTTTGGTGGGGGATCAGACCACTTGCTTGAAGATTAGCTATAAGTTTCCAATTGATAGTGTATGCACTTTGTGTAATTCAAAGATTTAGCGACTTCAACATCATTTACTATTAAAGGTTAAAAGCAGTTGCTCTTTCTAATCTCCAGCTGCACAGCCAATGTAATTTTAATACTCTGCACTGTAGAAAAGGAAAGAAATGCAATGCTGTAACATTTAACAGGATATATTTTTCCATCTTTATTTTAACTTATGAAAGCTGGCTGCAAAAAGCTAGTAAGTGTTTCCAGTCAATGATAGTTTCCTGGCATCAAAAGATTCAGAAAATGAAATGAAATATCCAGCAGAAAAGGAAAGGAAAAAAAAACAACAAACACACAAAAAAAGCCCAAACCAAACCACCAAGAAGACAAAGAAGAAGAGAACAACTTGGATTTTCTATATTTATCTCTGTGTTATGTGTATCCACTTCACTGGGTTGTCAATTTTAATTGGACTGCAAGCTACTGTAGTTGAGTTCACACTGGTTCAATTAAAAAATCCTGTTGTTACTTTTTTTCCATATTAGTCATAAATAGGAACATTGTAGGAGTAATAATGTTAAC
Organism: Formicarius rufipectus; assembly: GCA_013399695.1. Taxonomy (NCBI): domain Eukaryota; kingdom Metazoa; phylum Chordata; class Aves; order Passeriformes; family Formicariidae; genus Formicarius; species Formicarius rufipectus. The sequence goes on along the minus strand of VXAU01000452.1, from coordinate 31,919 downwards.
ACCAGTGTCCTGGCAGAATGCCAGCTTAGGTAATTATATTCTGCCTATGGAAATTTCAGTTGCCATTTCAGCTGAATATATTAGTCTTTATTTTCCATTCCCAATCATCATATTATATAGCACTGCTCTGTATTGCTAAAGAGCCACCCCCTCTGTGGCTGCATTACAGTGATCGCTGAACTAAGGAAAAAAATCAGTTTCTCTCCTCCTAGTAAAATTCTAGACTATTTACAACATCAAAGTTCAGCATTGGGGTTAAGAGTTGCTGAATTAAGGATTATTTGATGGAAGTATGCATGGAAAGTATGAATGGACTGTATCGATAGTTAATGGCCTGTGGAAACTTTGCATACTGATGTGTTTATGACAAAGAGCAGTGGAAGGATTTCATAGTATCTCTCAGGAAGATCTTCACAAGTAAGGTAGGCTGGGCTGAGTCTTGGACTTGAAGAATGGTCTAGGTTGGGAAAACGAATCTTTTAACAACCTATCTGAGGTTTGTACGAGGACTACTTATCACCTGAAGGAAAAAGAAGAGGGACAGTTGCTGAAAAAATGATAGTGCCGTTAGAGAAAACTGTCTGGACATAGTAACTTTATACATAATTTTCTGCAAATGTCATTATGAACAGTTTAAAAATCCCCAAAACAACGACAACAGCAACAAAAACCAAACCACCAAAACCAGTCCCCCCCTGCCCCACCCCAAACATATACAGAAAGAAAAAAAAAATAGGACTAGCCTATTGCAATTGGTTCCTCTAGATCATCTACTTTTGTCTGTTTTGAAAATTTCCCATGGTGTTGTTGAAAACACAGGCCTTTGTCTCCAAAATAATCAGTAGCAGCTTATCTCAGTATTTATTTACATTAAAATGAGAAAGGTTGAGCAAGTCTGTGCTGCCAGTGTACACCCTCCCCCCTCACTCCAAGATGAGACAATATCTAAATAGTCCTTGTAAGAGTTAAGAACAAGGATTATGCTTGCTTTGAGTGACTTCTAAATAAAAACTACAAAATAAGTGAAACAGAAATAGAGTATAATGGACATTCAGGAAAGCAGCAGCAAAGAGACAGGATAAGGGTCAAAATACCAATCTTCTCTTTTGAAAGGTCTCTGAAGCCAGGGAGGTGTGTGCTGACTCAAATGGCAGACAGGTATCTAATCCTGACAGACTGTGGATGATGATTTGGCACCTACCTGTCAGTCGTGACTTGTGGACATCTCCAGCTTACAAATATTCTTAGCTTTTGCTTCATTAAAGTGGAAACTGAATTTTAAAATTTGACAGTCTGGTATTTAGCTTGTGTTATCCACACTGCCTCTCTACCTGTGTTTACTGAGCATACATAGTGTAGTCTTGCAAACCGTCTTCATATTTTCTCCTGTGGAATTATAAAGATCTTGTTCTCAGCAGACTTCTCCTTATTTAAGTGACTATTATGACAAGCCTGTTTGAGTTAACTGGAGTTTCAGTGGAACTGGCCATGTGGTAGAAAATTACTTATGTAACCAAGGATGTGAGGTTTGGCCCAAATATCCTGCTTTCCATACATGATGGTTTTAAATTCTCCCAAATTTAATTTTTTCACATTTAGGAGAGAGGAACAGAGTTGCTTTCATTTTTTGATAGTGATTGGAAGTTGAAAGACAAACATCAGGGCTGGTGGCAGTTGTCAGGACTGACAGCGTTAGCTGATGTATCTGATCATACAGTAGTGATGCAATCTGTTAGCATGCGGTACACTGGGACCTGTCAGGTCTGTAGCAATCCAATTAAGTTACACGATTTCTAAAGCTAGATGATTTGAGGAAGCTTATAACAGAGTTAACACTGTGCTGGCCCAATGACTGTGTCAATTATCTGGTTGGATGTGCTGGTAGCTCTGCTTGCTAAAGCGTGTAGATTTTTCCTCTCTTCTTCTCTAAAGCAAGACTAGGGAGAACATATTTAAGAGTTAATTATTTCCTACCTTTATTATTATTTATTAAATGAGAATCCTGATATATTTGAAAGAGATAGTCCTGTCACTTGGGAAAAAAAAACCACAACAGAATAAATGGATTGCATAATGCATTTTTCAGGCTTTTTGCTGAAGCTGAAATACTACAGTTCCTTTCTAATAGCTGAAATGGCATTAATTTGCTTGGAGGTCACTGTTTGACCTTTGCTGTAGGAAGCCTGTGTGGTTCTTGTCAAAATCTTCCAACCTTTAGTTTCAGTTATCTGCCTGCATTTCTCTGTGCTATTCCCATTATCTTTTTGTCTGAAATGAGTGAGACAGAAAGGGAAAGCAGCTTTGTGGCATAGGTCCCTACTTTTTACAAATTCACTCTTTGTGGCAAGTTAATCAAAAGCCCAGTGTGAAGTCCCCTCTGAGCTCTGCCCTCCATCTTTCCCAGGTGTTCAAGGACTTGCAGTCAGGTAACCCCTATCGCACTCTCACTGCAGTTTCCCCATAGGTGCATGTACTCACTTTTTGTTTAGTAATTTGTACAAGGAGATGCCTTGCCTTCTTTGTAGGAAACACAGGCAAGATTACCTTACTTCTCAGAGCTCTGTTTCTTTTTGATCAGAGGGTTTGTCCACCCACATGAAATTATCTAGTTCCCCCCTTGGCAAAAAGTGTGAGGAAAGCAAAGGGTCACTCATTGAATGCTAACAGCACCTGGTTTTCTTTGTCTTATTTGAAATTGGAGTCAATGTTTTGTCCTCCAAAAATACACTGCTGCTAACCCTGAGAAGCAAAATTACAATTGTGACAAAATTGATGATAAAATTAATACTGATTTCACCGGGATTAACACTGATTTCACAATTTCAGCCCAGATACACTGACCTATGAAATTATCAACTTGATCTTATCTACCACCTTGGAGTACATCTTACTCTTTTATGCCTTATTGGACCTTGATGGAAAGTGAACTGTCTCAACAGTTCAGTTTGCATGAATATTCCCATCAGCTTGTGTCATGCATAAAATGTTCTAAGTTCAGAGGTTAGCTAAGTCTGGCCTTCTGTGAAGAATATACCAGTATTGATGCTGATATTGGTGGTTGACTTTTGCAATAGCTTTTGAAGAGTTGAATCGTGGGCTTCTTGTTCAATTGCTCCATTCACCTTTTTGGTGTCGATACTTATGAGTACATGTTGATATGTTGCTTCTTAGCATTCTATTTGCCAGCCTCATGAAGACCAACACGCACATGTCTTCCAGTATGGAAAGGACATTCTCAGTACAAATTCAAATCTTCTGCTGTGAACTAACGCATGAAATCATATGTAGAAGGCAAGTGTTGAAAAAAACAAAAACCAAAAAATGGCCCATCTGCAGTCACTGGGAAAACTTCTGAGAGCTAGGAAGAGGAAAAGGAATAAGGAAATTTTTTAAATGCACAGTTTCTCCTTTTATCATGTTTCTAATCCTATTTGATTGACTTCTCTTTGTCTTGCTGTGTTGTTGTTTGTCTCTAGCCTGTACATTCTCAAGCCTTTATAATGCTTCATCTTAAGGGGGAACCTGAAGAGTGTGTTTTCCCTGCTAACAAAGAACCAGAATTTTTGTCATCATTGAAACCAATCAGAGTCAGGAGATTACAGTCAGCAGAGGACTGAGATTTGCATATTAACAGTGCAGTTACTGAAGAATAACTGTCTTGCATTTAGACTGCACTGTGCCTTCTGATTCGTCAGTACCGGCTGCCAGCCAATGCAGATGGGGGATTCAAAGGTCAGATGGGTTTGTTGTTGGGTTGGTTTTTTTGTTGTTGTTGTTTGGTTTTTTGTTTTGTTTTGTTTTGGTTTTGGTTTTGGTTTTGTTTTTTTTTTTTTTTTTAGGGAGAGAATTGTGCAGTACTAATATAAATCAAATAGCCAACCCCATGCACAGAAAGCCAAGAAGGCAGAGGGAACCTGCTTGGCTCTGGCTCTGTAGCGGCATGGCCACTGTGCCCTCTTGACTCTGATGAGTCTCCCTGCGTAATATATTGTATTGTACATATTAATGTTTCAGCTTTACACTTCTATTTCCATTAGGAGAAGATTGCCTGTGAGCCTCTTAGTGGATAAATAGGAATTTACAGCTTTCAAAAATTCTGTTAAAGCTGGCAGGATCCACAGAAGAAGGAATTACACATGACTATTTTTGTAGCTTTAAAAGGTCCAGAGGGCCTAATTGTGCTCTCAGATATGTCTGCAGCTCCGATTGAAGTCATGGGATATAATGCATGCTTATGTGACAGCTAAAATCAGTCCTTTTTTGAATTAAAAAAAATAATCCTTCAGTTATTAAAAAATTAGACTGTAGAGTCTCCAGGGTCAAGCCAGCAACTTCCCTAGAGCTAATCACAACACAACAAAATGAGGTCTTGGCTGGAACTGATCTCTGTACCAACCCACAAATAGCAAATAAATGCTGAACATATTTGTGAAAATCATGCAAAGACAGTAACACCTTTTTCTACATAATTTTGCATTTGTGTGCTTTCACTTGTCCTGGCAACTCCATGGGAGGGAAGGAGAGACAATACTAAATTGCCACAATGAAACAACCTTATCAAGTGTTTTCCTGCTTCAGTCAGTTACATTAAACAAGACCACCACTGGCAGAAATACTTTTTTACCTCTGTCTTATACCAAGGCTTATGCAACAGTCCAGAAAAGTGTATTTAAACCATGTTGTGTTATCTGTGTTATCTAAGTACAATTTCATTCAGTGTTAGGAGAAAGAGGTGAAGAAGCAAATTTAACACAGCTAAAGGCAAAACACTTAAGAAACATATTCAGACACTGGAGTTTGTGTGGTCTTTTTTAACTAGTCCTTGGTTTTGCAAGCCAGTTTACAGGCTTGTAAGTACAAGTTGTGCATGAAGTTCCCCACAGGATTTCTGTGTGCTTTTTAAAAGGTGCTTGCCTAAGGATGAAGTGGCTTAGGGCCTTGCTTTAAAAGACTGAACAAATGTTTTCCTGTAAATAATACAGAAGAGTATGCTCAAATTATAATTACATCTTACTTTTATCAGGGCTACATTTAACAGAAATACTTTCAGCAACTTCTGCTTTATTCAGCAAACTGTATTGCCATTAAAAAGCAAAGCAAGAACTGGTCCAGAAATGACTAATCCACATCTGTACAGCTGGACCAAGGACCTGCTCCTTACCTCAATCAGTGCATTAATTTCTGTGTTTTGTCCTCCACGCATGTCCTTGTGTTGCTTGGTCTAATATGTGTCAGTATTATTTGTTGTCACTTCTCAGACTGAAGCTGTGACACTAACCCTGCCAGCCAAGGGAAAAAAACTACACACAGAGGCAACACAAGCCAGTATTGTTTAAATCAGATGAACCCAGTGGTGTGGAAATCGCTTCTGTTGCGTAAGTGTGCTTGCTGGTAGACCTGAACTGATGGGCTGGTAAGCATTTGTAATTAGCCCAATACCTGTGGATGTAATTCTGTACTGCTTTGGTGCAAGAAGTACTGTGGAAAATAAGAGGCAGGAGATTTTTCTATCAGATTTTCTTCTTACACTAGAAATCATAGCTGCCGTGTGCAATATTTAATACCTGACGTTAGCTTCCACCTTTCAGCCACAGCCACTTTTCACTTACCAACTAATCATCACCTAGAAGTGTGCTGAAACGCATTATAAATGGGTATACAAAGGCTTTCTCTGGCACTAAATCACAACCATCTCTACATAGGAAAGGGACTGCTTACAGCAGCCCTGCATGGTAATTCAGGCCAGGAAAAGAGCAGGTTTTTCCCATTCAGTTATCAGAAAGAGTTCAGATTAGCTAGCACTTTCTGTGGAGCAGCTGCAAAAGCCTTCCTTAACTCTCTGCTCAGACAAGACACTTGGTGGCCTCTCTGGGAGCTGTGCTTGGCTCTAGGGAAGCACTTGTTGCTGCCGGCACTCCTGGGCCCAGCACCTTATCCTGGCAAGAGCTGTCCTCAGCCACCTGCAACGTGGCTTCATGGATGAAAGGTAAGGTCAGGTGCTCTTGCCACACTGTAGGGTTGTCTCCTGCCAGGGAGATGAATAAGCAGAAAACCAGACCCTGTAAGTAAGAGGTGTCCCCTGAAGGGTGTTAATTTGAAGTCACAGGTCACTGGGAGGTGGAATCCTCTGCAGATAACACATGCAACTATTCCTCACGGTAAGATTCCCACATGAAACACTGATCCCATCGCATAGGGTGCAGCTCCTCAATCAGCACAAGGCGCTGGGCGTAGCGGCCGGGGACGTTTGATGGGGCAGGCCTCGGGGAAAACTTGCGGCAGGATGCTCTGCTCGGGGTGCCTGGCACTCTCCCAGTTCGCACCCCTCCCTCCGCCGGGCTCGCTGCCCACCTGCGTCCGGTCCCCCTCCCGTGCGGCGGAGCGGGCTGTGCTCCCCGCGGTGCTGGCGGGGATGCTCCGTGCGGCCCCGGGCGCCGCGCCCGGCACCTCCACGGCGGGGCTGCTGTCCCCGGGACGCCGTGACGGCTGTGCGCTCCCCGCCCTTCTCACCGCCCCTCTCCCCTTTCCTCCTCCTCCTCCGGGAGCCTTGCCTCCCCTGCACACCTGCCTTGCCATTTGTCGGCGGCTTTGCTAGGAGGGGAGAATTTTCCCTCGGTCCCTTGCAGCATCCCTCCCCGGCACACACACACACACACACACACACGCTCACACGCACGGGTGAGCGGAGGCACCGCGCTGCCTGTTCCTCGGCGGCCGCCGCCTCTCCTCACCCCGGCCCCGCACTCCCCGCCGCCGCGGGGCGTCNGCACGCCGCCCCCGCCGCTGCCCGGAGCCCCCCAGGCACTGGCTCTCCTCGGTGAGTCAGAAAGTTTGCTCTCCTGGGCGCCCGGTGTTTGTTGTTGTTTGGGGTCCGCCTGTTTAGGCTGGGCTTTTTATTTTCCCGTTCCCGCTAGAGGGCTATTTATTTATTTATATTTTTGTCTTTTTTATTATTTTTTTTCCCCTTCTTTAATTGCAGTCGCTGCTGCAGAGCGAGGCCAACGGGGCTCCCGCGCCCGGCGTTGCCCCCGCCGCACCGGGCAGCCTCCCGCAGGGCACACGCGTGGGCGGGCGGGCAGGCGAGCAGTGCAGCCGGGGCCGGACTCGGGCTCCCTCCCGCTCTACCTGCCCCCGAGGGCTGGGAGGCTGTGTCTGCGAGGTCCCCGAAAGCCCCCCGGCAGTTGGCAGCACAGTTTTTGGTAGCAGCTCCGGCAGAGACTGTCCCATCCCTCTCCGCTTTCTTCCCGTTCCTTGAGTGCGTGCTTTAAAACAGGTTTCAGTGAAGCTGTAAGGTGACAGGATCCCGGTGGTACCGAGACCTGGGCACCGTTTTGTAACTGGCACTGTTACTGTAGTGGTTTACTAGCTGGGGACAGCCGTATCCGACGCTGGCGAGGAGGGGATTTGGTTGTGTGTCGTCTCCATCTCGCTGCTTTGATCTAATCGCTAGAAGTAGCATGCTGTTGTTTGGGGTAGAAGAGGCTGCCTTGCATTTTACTCTTTTGTTCTTTAATTTTAAATGTGGTGGAGGCTCCTAGTTTCTAACAGAAAGCTTAGAGGTTGAATAAATCCATCTCTGGGCAGGAGAGACAAGATACTCTCAGGTCCTTTCTGTGAATTATGTATTTTCTATGTTATGTGTTATTACTTTTTTTTTTTTTTTTTATATCACTGGGAGTTCTGTTGTAACATGTCAAAAGCTTTGATGGTTTTTTTGCAATGCACCTCATTAATTTTTTTCTCAAATTTAAAATGGAGTGATAAAATGCATAGACCATAATAAGTTAAAAGGACTTTGAAATACTGCATGTTGTGCATGGTGTGAAATTATAGATATACATAAAAGAGTAATAACTACTGCAGGTTTTATTTAAAACCTTTTTCTTTATGACTTTGTGGTAAACTCTCTTCATCTGTCTCTCAGCTTTTAAGAATGATTGCTTTTTTGTAGTTGAGGTCTCCTGTCATGTTGTGGGAATGCCTAATAGGCACCCGCATTTGTCTGATTTTCATTATCTCTCAATCACTCGCTTTGCAAAGACTTGCCACAGTCGGAAGTAGGTGAAATTTGCTACTGTGATTCTCTTTTCTTGGTGCTTGTATTTATTTCTCTGATTATTTATTTATTTATGTTACAATCAAAGAGGGGAGGGTGAGGGTAGGGAATTTTCTCTGACTCTATCTGTCCAAATGTACCAAAAAAACTCCCCAAAATTAAGGCACTGAAAAGACCCAGAGCTGAATTCCAAGGAAAAAAAAAGATAAATCATTGTGGCGTATGTGCTTGCCCGCACCAGGCATTCTGCAGCATGTGATATTTACAGAACTTGCAGTGTACAGTAGCTCTCAGTAGTAAGAGAACGTTTTGTATCCTCAGAAGTGAGAGAGTCTTTGACAAGTCAGCAAAACTATAGATACTGTTGAGAAACGCTGATACACGTGTGATTGTGTGCATACATAAATATCACCAGACTGCTGGAGTTTGTTTTTCCTCGGGATAGTTTGTCTTCCTCAACCTGGAATATATACATACTTTCCCCTGAATTTTGAGGTATTTTTTTACTATTCGTCTCTGTGTGCGTGTGTTTTAATGTTAGTCTTAATCTTGCTGTAAAATATAAAATAATCTGATAATAGATTTCAAAGACTTTATTGCCAGGCAAACCGGGCAATAGATCATGAAATCAGACAATAGTATTTTGTTTCCTAGCAACCCCTTACTGCAAACAGAAAACAAAACGATGGTGGATGCTTCCACATCATGATAGCTATATGTCAAAATGCCCGAGTAGTAGGTACTGAACTATTAATGGTGCAGGGAGACTCTCTCTTATTTGTTTCTACTGGTTTGTTAATATTTTCCTTCTGTTAGAATGAGATTTGCTAGGGTAAATGCAGTTAAATGGTTAAAAGTTCACTCCGCTCTCTTAGTAACAGTGTCTGTTAGAATGAAGAAGGCACAAAATTTAGTCATAACTGTAAATTTTTGCCAATAAGTGATTTGGAATAGCCTGTTGTTATTGCAAGACTGTTTATAAATATATGCTATTACAGACCCTTTAAAATCAGATATATCATTTCCTGTGTCCAATATACAGTATCTTTTTGAATTTTGTCATCCTTTAGCTTTATGTTTTAGAACTATGTTTATTGAAATGTATTGAAAGAAAAATCCTTTGTGGCTCCCAGGAATGGAAAGTAAAATCCTAAGTGCTGTTTTGCCATGTTTGCATTCTTGGCACCCAGTTCAGCCCTTTCAAAAAGCCAGTACTGTCACTGTGCAGCAGGATTGGGTCCTAAGCCATGATCTTTCTTAAAGTGCTTTTGATAATGCAGTAATTCCCTTAGTTAAAGTGTCTGAGCACTGAAATGGCATCTCGACCCTGGACCAATCTCCGATGCACTTCGTGCACTGCCATCTATCTGAAAAAATCCATTAGTGCAAGCGAGATGTGACCCGGGATGGGTGCAGGTGTTAGTGCTCAGGAAGCTGCTGGAGATGCTGAACTGCAGTAGGGAAAGGCAGTGAGCAAGCACAGATGTGTAGCTGTATGTACAGTGCAGCAGATGAGTTTCTGTGCTTTTTTCTTGCTTTTATAAGAAAAAATGGCAAAAAGTTGTTCGCAGAGTTTTACCTACAAGTCTCTGCTATCCAGTCGTATTTGCAGATGTCATCCTGTAAATTGAAACAGAGATAGTTTTCCTTATGGTTGCACCAGTGAGTCTGTGAAAATGAAGGTGTTATTCCAGTCTGGAAAACTGTAAAATCACAAGAAAAATTTGCTGTGGGGAAGAGAGAGAACTTAATCATGTATGCGTTATTAAACAACAGCATTTGCACTAGGTATGGGAATGGTGTTCTCTGAGTGACTGTGGCATTCCTAGCATTATTTAAGAGATCCCATATACAGTCATAGACAATTTCTTTGTATTGCCTATAGGTAATTTTATGTTTTATCTCACGTACTAAGGTACAAACAGATGCCACTTCAATAAAAAAGGTGGAAGTGGAATGGTCAGAGTATTACAATTCTGATAAATGTCTTTGAGCAGCTACTTTCTTGTCTATATTTAAAATCGTGCATTTTAGTGCCATAGCGTGTGTGGATGGTTTAGTTTAGAACATGTTAATTGAATTTTGGAAGGCTCTGTGGATTGAGAGGAAGTAGTAATTTTCCAATTTCTCTTCTCTATTTCTTTCTCAGATGGCACTCCTCCCAAACCTTGAGTCTTACAATTCAGTAGTCCGCACATGAAGCTTGATATGGCTGCCTAATTGCAGTCCCCACTTAGCCTCTGCCAGTGTTTACCAGGCAGCAGAATGAAGGAAGGCAAAGAAAACAAAAAGTACAGAGAAAAAATCAAGGGGGAGAGAAAGGTCATGAAGTATTCTATGTGTAAACAATGGAAGGCATTTGGAAGTAATTTTGAATACTCTCTATGAAACTTGTATTATGCCAACTGCATTTGTTGCTGCTGATGAATGCAAAATTTACATCTGCTGTGATGTGGGTTGTCCACTGATGGAAATAGTCAACTCATGACCAAAACCAAAGACTAGTACCTTCCTATCCCTTCTCCCCACTAAAGATCCTCTTTTGCAGAATAGTGAGTTATGTCCATTCCATTTATAGCCATTTGGTAGATAGGAACTAAAAAATGGACAGCTTTGTTCTCTTCATTTAACTTTGCAATGATAGTCATGGCTAATGAGCTGCTGAGGAATGTGCTGCATATCTTGCTGATACACACATGTTTTTTCAGATTTTTCACAGGACATTTATTTTTTTTTTTTAAGAGCGTACTGCAGTAATGAGAATATAGAGTTACTTACTGCATGTTTTAATCCTATAAGCTTAATGATTACTGTGCTGAGGCATATTTACTTAGGTATTTATTTCCTTATTTTAAGAAAGAATCAAAACATGATATCCATTGTGGACTCTCCTGAAGCTTCATTTTTAAAATCCTGTAACCTTAAAGCATTGAGCTGTCAATTGTTGCCAAATATGGAAAATAAACCTTTCCAGTGATTACAGAAACTGAGGATTTGGCTCAGCAGAGCACTGACTTGCACACCCAACTTTTTTTTTTTTATGTATGCTTAAGCTCATCTCTGCTTCCTGAGATTTAAGCAAGTGGTGAAAGTTAGGCATGTAATGATTTAGGGGACTTGAGCAAAATCTATAACCTTTGAAACAAATGTCTTTGTTTTGGAGCAAATGGAACTTTAGGAGAATTCCTGGAGAATAGTTGGGAATAAGTATGAGCAAGAGCCAAGATCACAGGGCAAGGGATATCAAATCGGGAACTTACTGATGATAGTAGTGATGCTGGAAGGATCAAGAATTACTGTGTGAGTCTGGAGTGTGACTTGATTGCAGAACAGCGTGATTTGTGCTTGAGCTGTCAAGAAAAAGGTACCATGTCTATGAACAAAGAGGTGGGATTGCCTTTTTGTAGGAATCTGCTGTGAACACATGTGAAAACTTCGAATATCATATTAACAGGAAGGTATTGACAATATGAGTGAAGCTCAAAGAAGAGCAACAAAATACTCAGGGGTCTAGAGGAGCTAGCTTGAGGGGAAATACACAAAAATAGACATATTTCTACTCTGGTTCTAAACATGGGAAGATAGGTTAACTATGTCTTTATAGTTGAAATGTCAAAGCAAACAGATTTTTTTTTTTCATGTAATATGTGAGAGAATACCTAGGATCAAGTGAAGAAATAGAGGAAATAAAAGTTTAAAAATAAAAGTCTGGGCCAAAATGAAATAATAGAAAAATATAGTCTAAATTAGTCCAGGTGTAGTATAAGATCCCTATGACTCTTCAGATGTTTAAAGTAAGAGTAGGCAGATTACTAGTAGATGTATTGGAGAAGGCAATTCTGCATTTTCAAGGAGATGGAGTACAAGATTGAACAGCCCTTTTTGATGTTTCTACTTTGTTCTAGCTTCAGCTGAAGGTTACAAGGGAAGCTAGGTCAGATATTGAGCTAGCCAACCTTGACTTGGATTCCTGTCCTGAGACAGTTGTGTTTTATGCTTTTATAAATGCATGACTCAGAACAGGGTCATCTTATAGGCTCAGGACTAGTCAGTGCTGGGATGGTGGATGTGCAAGAATTAGTTACAATAAAGTTTTTAGTAAACAGCTATAGTTTATTAATTTGTTTGTTTTTCCTTTTGAAAACAATGAACATCCCAGGTCATGTATGGGACACAAAGGTGACAGTTTCTTGTTTCTTCAGCATTTTGTTTTGGCATCTAAAGGTGCTTACTGCTATCAGGTTGTGATGATGGATAGCAGGTACTACTGTTTTCTTCCTGTTCCCCCATCATGATGCCCTGATCTCATAACAGCTGTCTCATGTGACCTGGCTAGTCAGTGTGCAGTGCAAGTCCTGATGATTGCTGCCATCAGTGGTGTGTTTTCTGGAAGAGACTGAGAAAGGGGGAGACACTTACAGATGACCTTTCTGAGGGTGTGTTGGTTTAAGTGTCTCCATCATTCATGTAGTCTGGGAGAAAAGAGAAGATGCAGGTTCAAAGTGTAATGGCAGTTTTCTTGAGGAGCATTTTCCTGGAATGATGTTACTACATTGGTTTATTGCAATTCATTTTACTCGAAGCAAGTATTTAGAAGAAAAAAAAAAAAAAAAAGTTGTGCAGACTGATATCATCAGGGAATGTTTTCCAGCAGCTGTGCCAATTGCAGAGGAGGAGGTGGATTTCCCTTTGCCATGCTTTGTGAATACCTGTTTAAATAAGGCACATTTTGGCAACCATAAGGTAAAAACATGTGATTCAGAAAAACCTATCTTTAGTGGTTAAAATGGTAATCCTCAAGGAGTACCCACCAAACAGGGGAAAGCTGATCTGGGGTAGGACTTGGTTCGTGAGACTGACCTTTGGTTTCAATATTTCATGGTGCAAGAAAAGGGTGAAGTATTGGAAGCTGAGTTTATATCTTCTCTGTGCAGTATAACATGGAAAAAGTTTGTCTGTCTGTTAAAAACCAGTATATACCTGAGGTGACTGCATATAAAGAAATCCTTTGAGAGGCAAGCCAGATTCAATCCTTGCTGGTGCTTGTCTTAGGAATAGTGGATAGTGTTGGTGATGGAGATCTGAAAAGTGGTTGAATGGAGCTGCAGGAAGCGTTCTTTTTTCTTTGAAAACATGAGGGTTAAGACTGATGTTGACTGCCTATGCATTCCTTATGTTAGAAGGACAGTTTTTTGATGGGAGGATAATTTGCTGGTGGATGGGTAAGTTAGATAAAAAGAACCCATATAATTGAGTAAATGAAGCTTGGTACGTGCTGGTAATCAAATGGTGTAGATTGGTTTACTTAGGATTACTTGTCTATTTTAATAACACTCTTCTGTGTAAGTGTGTCTAGGATCTGGCTTGTTGAATGGGATACTTTAGACAGAAAGGTACTGTGTAAATGTGACATTATTATCTTCACGTTGAAAAGTGAACCTAGGTCAACAGTAATCTTAATTACAACTTGTCTCTGTTAACAGATCTTTATTTTTAGAGTTAAGNTTTTTTTTTTTTTTTTACAGGTACTTTTAACATACTGTTACCATTTGGGATGTGGGGTTTGGTATACTAGATCTCAACAATACTTGATGAGGAACAGTTCCTCTATGTCCCAAGTGGATAATATACAACTATTCTAGTTTGACAGGTTATCTCTGTGTAGACTTTAGAGGGGCCTGTGCCCTATGCAGAATGTAAAAATCCTTTGGGACATAATAGCTCTGCCTGGGGTAGAATACAATGAGAGTTTAATAGCATTTTTAACAATTCTGTTTAGATTTATCCATTCCTGTTAGGAAGTAGTTTGTCAGGGAAGCAAAGAAATGAAATAGAAGGAGCTGATAAAGGTGTGGGGTGAGTTTAGGGAGATGGAATGCAAAAACCAGAATGAGACAATTCTCTTAGAATGAGCACTGGTTCTTGTGCCCTTACAAGAAGTATTTCAGCAATGACAAATAAGTTTCTTTCATCTGAAAGTGGCAGATTGCTTCCTAATATTTTGCTGGTCTGACGTTCTGTGAAATTGTGTTATATCCTAATTCAGTGGCTGCTCTGTATATAGAATAAGAGCATGCTATTTTCTTCCTTCTCATTCTGCAGTTGTAGAGGTATTTTGGTGGCAGAGATCCATGATGATCTCTTCTGATGACTTTTATGGTTGTTAGTGTGACTCAGAAGGAAGAGTTGCATTTACTGTAAAAGAGATCCATTTAGAGTTTTTCTCGGAGCTAGGACCCTTGCTTGGCAGTGAAATCTGATGAGATCACATCCCAGGGTAACTTGGTTACAAATGCATGATACAAATGTGTGTTTATGGTCCTCTGCTGTCAGATAAGGATGATGGGCACCTGGATGTGAACAAGCACTCTGCCAGGATTTACTAGTTATAAATGCGTGCTCTGTTCATGCATCCTCATGGCATCTATGTACATGCCCATCTGGCTTCTCCTGTCTTCAGACCGAGCATAAGTGGAGGTATGGGTGACTGGCTATTCCATGAGAAAGCTGAAGATTTAAAGGTCCTGGAAAGTACATTTAATTTAGAATCTTCTATATGTTGTCATTCCATTAACTTGCCTAAAACAAACACTTTTTTGGTTAATTTCGTTTTAGCAAATGAGGGCACCCATGACTATATTTTTTTTTTTTGGTAGTTCATGTTTATTCATATATTCAGAGTAAGAGGAAACACCATTTATGCTGATGAATCTTTTTCTGCCATGTTATCTCCTATTTTGTATGAACTAGGTAGCCATTACCATTTTATTTCATTGATGGCCTGTGAGAGAACATGCAATTTCAGTTCTTAGAGGGAGCTGGGCTAAACTTGAACTAGAAGCCTCAGTGTACTGTTGCAAGTCTACTTAGTTACCCAGTTTCTTGCTAATTCTGTAAGCTTAATGCTACTACTGAAAAACTTGTGAAACCAGGTGTGGTGTTTATATCATTAGTTGTGTTTTGCAGTTTTATTTTTCATTATGAATTTGTTAAATGTCCTTACCATTTTACGGAACTTATGTAATGTGTAGTTTGTGTTGTTTTCTTTACAAAAGGGAAGGCAGCTATAAAGTCAGCCTGGGAACGAAACTATTAACGTTTTTTTAAAGTAAAAGAGAAAGGCTGAAAAATTGGAATTTCTTCTTCTAGTTTCTTGAAACATACTAAGGGAGATTATGTAACTCCATAAAGTCTCTGGGGAAAAGGAAAGAGAAGGCTGTCTGATAATGAAAGAATGGACTGGCTGCTTAAGTGTAATCCACTGTGCATGGATAGTGGTGAGATGGGAGACCTGCACAGTCAGACCAGGCTTCATTTGTTCAAATCTAGAAGTAGGCAGCACATCTGACAAGGCAGATCAGAATAAGGCCAGCTTGCTGCTCTCACACCCAAGTTTAGCTTTTTTACATTAACAAAGTTGATTCTGTTTGGTGCTAAATAATAAAAATAAAATAGAAATTATACAAGTAATAACTTTCAGGCTCATCTTGCCCAAGGAGAGGGAGAAGTATGAAATGAGTCAGTCACCTCACTGTACAGATGCCACATGGGTAGCTAGGCACACAGGACTAGTGACCATCTTGAAATCATGAAGAAAATAAGTTTATTTTGGTTCTTCAGTGTCTGACATGCTGCCAGAGGAAACTGAATATTGAATTGAAAGGAGAAGGTTGAATTTGACAGCCCTGAAGATGAGATCCTTGACATCATTGAAGTATAGCCATAATGATCACTGATGTCACTGTTCTGGTTGTTTCAGTGGTCTTCAATATCATTTTGTTATGGAGGAATTACTTTGTTTTCAGGGAAGACAAAGAGACATAGCCACTCATGTCTTAAACACTAGGAAAATGAAGACTTCAGGCTTGTTGAGAAACTTCCTTTCATGCTAACCTTGCTGTCAGCATAACATAAAATGAGCAATATAGGGTGAGATGTAACCCTGTGTGTACTGCCCTTTTAAAGTAATTTAAATTCACTCATCATCATGGCTAGACTTCGCGAACGAAGATTTGGGAGGGTTTTACCCACGCTTGCTGCAAGCGCGCTGATGGCTGATAAGGCCAATGTGAGACTGGCAAGTCCAGTTGCAAAAGGCACAGCAGAAAGTTTCCATAGGTGGCACTGTCAAGGCACGGTTCTTTCTGAGTTGTCTTTTCTCCTCCAGGCTGAGTCTGCGTGCTGTTTCAAAGGAGACAGCAGCGTTATAGATTGTGTGTCTCCACGTCTCCTGATTGGAGGCCAGAGTGGGCCACTGATGGTGGTCAATATGGCCAAGGCTGAGGTGTTGTATCAGTTTACATTCACTAGTTCACTGTTAAATGAATGAAGGAAAAAGGAAATGCAAAACTAAAAACCCAAACCTAAAATTAAAAGCACTTCTCTTAATGGAAGGTGGCTCAGTCAATGGGAGAGATGTTCAGAGAGTGGCTATAAACATTTGTTCAAGGTAAAATGCAGACCTTTGTAGCACACTCAGCCACGTCTTTAAGGGATGCCATGGAATGACTGTACAACAAGGAGGTATTCTGTAAGTGTCTAAGGAGCAAGCGGAGCAGTGACAGAAACAAATTGAAATGAGAACTTCTGAGGTAGGTTTGTTCTGATTCTGAGTTCATCTTGGTGAGAAAGAACCATCTGTGTAATTAGGAATCGGCTGGGGGAAAAAAAGAGCATTTATGTTTCCTTCAGTAACTCATAGACATCCTCTGAAGATCCTATCTTTATTTTTGCCTCTACTATGTGTTCCTTAATAATGCAAATTTATTTAAACTGAAATTGAATGAGACTTTTGTAAAGTATTTTTATATCATATTGTGTAATTCTTTTACATTTTTATATAGATATAAAAACTCCTCAGAGACTCCCCAGAGAAGCAGAAATCTTACAAAGGCTTATGATGGTTTTGAAAGGATTTCCACCATATACAGCCTGATGACACTCCAGTTCAGATGGAAACTCTCTTCATCTAACTTGCAAATAACTATTACCACATATTTGAGAACAATATTGAAGGTGGTCTTGGTGACTGTTAAAACTGAATTGCAAGATTAATGCTTTAAGTGAAGATAGGAAGAAGTCTGGTGTATGAGGAAAAAAGTCTGCAGTGCCCACAGTGAGTAGAGCAAAAGTAATGGGCTGAATTTATTACAAGAAATTAAAAACTGACAAAAATATTTTTAGTGGTAAGGATGCAGAGGGTTCTTAGAATAGATTGTGTGAGCACTGTGGGCTTTGCCGTTGAGGTCTTCATGAACTTGATAGATATAACTGTGTTGTCTGTAAAGGATGTAAATGATCCTGTTGCACAGTTGATTCCAACTCTTTCTTGTCTGTGATTCTCACCAAGACTTACAGTGAGTGGGATAAAAGGAAATGGGACAGTCAGAAGGAGCAGGGTTTCCTAACTTAAACTGAAATCCAGGTGATTAGTCTGTTATCCCCATTTGTGTCAAAACACTGAAATATGTAGTGATTGAGTTATAGGAGACACTGGCAGTTGAACATGGATGTTTCAAGCTTGAAAATATTTTATTCCCTACCCACCTAAGTGTGGGGCATTTTTCCATGTTGCACTGTTAGGCTTGAGACATTTTGATAAATTCACTTTGTCACACATGATCTCGTGCTAGCACAAGTTGAGGCTCAGACCTGCCTGGTGCAAAAAAAATCATAAAGCATAGGTAGAGAAAGAACAAATCCGTCTTGAAAAAGCTTGTGTGGATGTATCCCAAGTTGTTAAGGCCCAATTGAAAATAGACTAAAAGAATGGTAGACCAGACTGTTTAGATACTTATGACTCAGCTACTGTATTTTTGTGTATTTGATTTAGAATTGCATGCTTTCAATTTTGGACCATGTTGGAGGAAAAATCATGTTACAAAATTAATTTGGTAGTCTGTGGTTGGTGTTTTAGCTAGTGAAGGCTTCATGGACTTCTTACAGTGTTTCCACAGTGGCTGTCTTCAGTCAGAGGAAGAAAGTTGTCTGAGTTCTGAGAAGCATGTGGGAAAGGAATTGAAGGTCCATTAGACGACAGTTTCTCCTTTTCTCCAGATGTTCACTCTGTAACTAGTAGTAAAATTAGCATGTAGACCAATACAAATAACATAGTATGTTAGGAGTACCAGAATTTGAGTTCTTTTGGCAGAGAATTTTGAACTCTCCTAGGAAACAAATTAGTTCCTGTGTATTTTGTGTTCATGGAGATTGGGTGCTTTTTACATGAGTAATGACTCAAATGTTCTTTTAAGATGCATGAGGCCGGATTCAGATCTCTAGTGATTTAAATTTTGAGTAATTCAAAAGATACTCATGAGTTATACTTCAATAACAGATTGCAATCTGCTTCTTATTCCATAGGATTTTAATACAGTTATAAAAGGGATATTAATCTTCATTTTCTAAATGTGTAGCAAGTTACCTAATTAATCCAGTATTGTCTTCATTCTGGAGGAAGCTGTTTAGCTTGAATTTCTTTGTCAAATACTGTACAGACAAGCTCATGCAGTGGTAACGTTAACTAATGATAGTTATCCAGATATACAGTTCTATCATTAACTTGAATTATGGTGTAACTCCACTTGTTTTCAGGAGAGAAAGACCACAGTGCTCAGAAGAAGAAATCATGCTATTTTTGCAGTCACTGTGCAATTAACTCATATAACCTCTGTGCTTGTCATGCTTTATATAAGATCCAGGGTGACCAACTGTAGGTCATTTATATGAGAACAAAGACCCTGGGGCGGAGAGACTGTTTATTAAGATAATACTGTGGTGTGAAGATCAACTGTCACAGCAGTTGGCAATGAAAATGTGTCTGTATTTACTGTATGCTTACAGTAGATAAACATAGCTTCTGTTGGGATGCTTTGAATATTAAAGATGGGGAAAAACAAATAATGGTGGTGGTGTGAGCATGGAGCCAGCTTCACCTTGGATTCCACAGGTTCTCCTTTAGCAGGAATTGCTCCATGGATTTTCTGATGCAAGGTTGAGTACCTAGCATTTAAACTATGAGATGTTTATTATTTTTGTCCCTTAATCATGCACTTACTTTCATTAACATGAAGGAACTCAGCCCTCTGTAAGTTTTGGTTGCTCCTGACCAATGTCACCCAAAGTTAGAGAAGGGAGGAGATACATGCAGATGCAGACAGTGCATCGTTTAAGCTTTGTTCTCAGGAAGTAGGGCTAAAAAAAACCCTTTTCTCAGATGTCTCTCTTTCCAGAAAGGGAAGAAAAAAAAAAAAAGTTGAATTGAATTCTTCCATCCATATCAAAGAGTACAAAGTGTCTTGTCACTTGCTAGTGCCTCAGTGTATTTGTCATTGTGAAGCCCGCAGCAATGTGCTTTCTAAGTGGTTTATGAAAAATGGACGTACAATCTGTTTAAAACAAAATAAACTTGTTGTTTTTATCTGTTAAAGCAGAACAAAGCTGCTGTGGTTTGTAGAATGCTTGTTGACCTTAGACTGTGTGTTGTAGTGAGTCTGGTGCCTTCCTAATAACTGTGGTAAGAGAATCAAGTGTTTCCTCGCAGTGCCTCTTGAAACATTTTGTGTACGTTTTCATAATCTCTAGTTAAATCTGAAAACTTCTTATTTCAGTTTTACAAGAACATCAGATTCTTCTCTCCGAAAGCTACTTGCTTTTGCAAACCCTTCCCCCTTCTTCAAACATTCATATGGAAATACATCGTTAACTATGAAATTCCCTAGCAACCTTAACTGCCTGGAAGAAGGGACCCAAACCCCAGGAATACTCAATTCTCAGGAGAATCTGTTGTGTCTTTTGTTAATATTCATTATGTTCTAATAAGCAATTTAATAAATTCTTTTCAGGATCTCTCCTACTTCTTTCTCTCCGCTCCAGTAGTTGTTTTGTTTGAACAGTGCAATATTCTCACAGTGGGAAGTAGAACCCAAAGTTTCTTACCATCTTTCCTAGAGAGCCTTCAGAACATCCACTTTTACTTCATGGTGACTCCTGTGGTAATTTTTGTACTAGTCCATATTTTTCTTTTAATGATAAATTAGTCACTGACACTTGAAAGAGAATTATTAGTGTTTTATAACATAATAAGTTGCTTTCTAGCTCATCTTACAGGTGGAAGTCATTAGTTCCTATACATAGTGGCAGTAGTATGTGCTGTTACATGTAGCACTGTGATGGCTTTTCTACCTCTTCATTTTCTTACCTTGTAGAGGCTAGTCATCCTTACAAATCCAGAGCTCATGCTATGGTATGTAGTATCTCAGTTGTCTCACTGCAGAAAATAATTGTCATTGTTTCTGCTCAGCCTTAATCCCACATAAGGTGAGAAGTTCTGGCAAAAAGTCCCATTGCTTGACAGAGACAGGACTGAGCCCTGAGCTGTCACAGTCAAATGAAACTTCATTAGCCACTGCAATTAATTTCACTTACTTCAGTTCCAGCTCTGGTTTTTAGAGTAAGTTTTGGGATGAATGTAGATCTGTAGTTGCTTGTAGGGGTTCTTTTGGTTTGTTTGGGTTGTGAGTTTTCTTTTGTTTTGGTTGGTTTT
>VXAU01000452.1:0-11262 GCA_013399695.1 Formicarius rufipectus | reverse complement strand
TTTTTTTGTTTGTTTGTTTGTTTTTTGTTTGTTTGTTTGTTTGTTTTTGTCTGTTTTCCCCCTGAATTCTGAGTGGTCTTTCTGTATGGCTGTTTCCCCATCACTTTTTGTCTTCCCTCCTGTCCTTTCATTTTTATAACCCACATTTCTCCTTCTCTGTGTCTGTCTGTCCCATGTCTCTTTATTACAACCTCAATTTCTTTTATTTTTCAGATGTGCTATTTTCTGTTCAATGCACTGTCCTCTCTATTACCTTCCTGTTGTCTGTTCCCTTCATCCTTTCTACTTACTTTTCCCACTATTTTATATTTTGCTGCTCTGTCCTAAAGATCCTAATTAATTTATTTCTGCAGGGATAGGACTGTAGACTACTCTAGCTTTCCTTTTTGTATCCTGTGGAAGTGACAGAAATATGCCCATGTCATATGAAGCAAAGATGGGTAGTGGATGTAGCCAAACAGTATGTGTATGTATGGCCATCCTTGATTTATTTTTTTTTTTTTTCAAAGACTTAGAAACTCAGGCTTCTCTCCTGAGTTCAGAACTCAAGTGGACTCTCCTTCCTGTCACCTGAATTCCTTACTCTTAGAAATAATTTCTGAATAGTAATCTCTACTTTACTCCTTGTATTATATAAGTTTAGTAGTATAAGAGGCTACTATGCCTCTTAAGTGTAATAGTTTTGTACAGCTGTCAAAATTTTCACATTTTTCCTCAAAGAAAGATTCTTGCTTTTATGTAGGGATCCTTACTTTGAAGCAGTTGTTCCAAAGAGATATTTGTACCATGCAGTATATTTAATTATTTTTATGTGGGTAAGTCAATTTGAGAAATGTGGTTGTGTATGATTAAGGTCCATAATATTAAATGTTCAAAAAAACATACTGACATGTTTTTAGTATCAAAATTTGAGTGTGAAATAGGTAGTACTGTTGGAAGGCTAAGTGAGTGGTGAGTCAAAGTAATTAAGGGAAAGTAAATAATCTCTGAGGTTCTCATTCCCCATGAAACTAATTTTGTATCTTATCCTTCATGTATTTAAAAATAGTTCCCTGCTAATTCAAGATGCTTGTGTACTATGTCTGTGAAGAGCACTTCAGTCCTATTGAAAGGATGGCAGATTAGGGAGTTATTTGCAATGGACTATTTTTTTATTTTTTATTTTAAGAGAGACATTCATTTCAGCAATGTAAGTGAACAAATCCTGCTGAAAAAACAGCTTGATGTACAGTGAGACAGCAGGTGATGAACCAATGATTTTGTGAAGGGCTTGTGACTAGAAAACTTCTGGTATTGTCTTTAAAGGGATACAGATGGTACTTTCTCAACAAAGGTGGGCTTTTTTTCCTCAGTCTAGTAAGGCCTTAAATGTTCTACCATACATGCTTTCCTGTTTTACCTTTAAAAGATGTGTGGTATTAGTGACTCTATTTGGAATATAGGCTATTTTACTTTTTCCCCCTAAACTGATAAGGTGTCCCTGTGAAGATGGATGGAATGTATCAGAAGGGCTAGTCTGCTCTGGAGCTGCAGGTCTGCTGTGCATGAGTCCAAGAGTGGTCTGATGGGAGAGTGACAAAATTGCACTGTCAACCTCATCAGTATCTTGAATAGTTATTTTAAGAGGACTGATATGTGCTCCTGACATGTCTCCAGGTTTCTGTGCCGAAGAAAATAAATATAATTTCTTTGTTTCTGTATGTATTCTGCTCTTGAACTCCTGAAGTTTTCTGTTGCCCAAAGAGGCATAATGCATATGTAGATTCATTTTTCTTACTTATGAAGGTGCAGGTAATGAAATGAGGTGTCAAGGCTGAAATAGCAAAGGGACTCCATTGATACGTACAGTGTGCGCGAAGTGTGGTGCTGAAATGTGTGGGGGGAGCACAATGACTTATTCTGAGCAGGTAACATAACTGCAAGAAATAGGGGCTTACACAGTGTGTGCAGTACAACCCCCTGGGCTCTGAATTGCCAGCTTCAGGTGTCTTGAGTATCTGCTCCATGTACAGGAACCCTACAATTATAAGGTTAAGTCATAGTGGAGTTACATGTCTGCAGTAGATAGCGTGGATGTATTACCTCACATCAGATGAGGGTGCATGCGTAACTTATTAAATAAGGATACTAATCTGTTTTATAGTGAATTCAGACAAACTGAAAATGGTGCTTTTTTTCACTAGATCTTCAGCCTTGCAAGACAAGCTTTGCAAGCATTTTTTTTTTTTTTCCGGTACATTAGGACACTCTTTCTGGTTGATTAACTGCAGATCCTCATGCAAGTTTAGAAGGACTGGAACTCTGTGGATGTGTCCTGCTGTCATCCTCATGCTCTCTGAAATCAGTGAAGAGTTTGGTGCAGAAAAAGGTGATGCTTGGCCGGAGCTCTGCAGATCTGGTGAAAGAAAGTTAAACTATTGGTATTCTTGAGAGCAGAGTAAACGTATTCAGTGTAAAGGGAATTCTTTGACCTCTTATCTGCAGCAGGAAAGCTGCTTTTTATTAATCAATCAAAGAAAATGTTGAAAATAATAGGAGAAATGACTTGAGGGAGGGAAAAGCAGAGTTAAGGAATATTACGAAGAAGCTGATACTGTTTGTGAATGTAGACTATTCTTAAAGCTTTCATATGCTCTGTGTAGTGTATAGGAAAAACACTTTCCTTTTTCCTCCTGAGAGAAGCCATGATTTTATCTCAGTAATTGAAAATAATGTCTGAAGTTGCTCTTAAATAAACTTACGTGAACCCCTTTTATGATCAGTTGTTATCTTTCAGTGAATTTCTCAATAAATGCTGCTGCCTGTGCTTGGATGCCATGATCCTATATGGAAAACAAGGCCAAACACATCCTATTTATGACTCAAAGAACAGCATTTCTAGCCTAATTATGGTGGCATTTGGCAGTGATGCTGTAGTTAAAAGTACTTGTTGGTGTTTCTATTATAAATTTTGAGTACCTGAATGACTTCATTCATGCCAGCAGAAGTCTGACTAGCTATTTACTTATTCATTTTCTTCCCTTCTTTAAAAATGCTTAAGTGAAGAGAACCATTGAGTTCTGAATTTCTTTTACAATATCTGCTTGTATGTCACTCTATTTATTACGAAAGTGTTGTGCTTTATCTTGATTTCAAAACTTCCATTGTGCAATATGTGTGACAATGGTTGGTGACTTGCATCCCTCAGCACTTTGGGCTGCTCAGAGAAAGCCATGCCTGTTAAAAGGTGAAAAAGGAACACCAGGATGTATGGAATTGTCTAAGTTGAACACTGTACACAGTGATGTCTGTGAGCTAAGATGATTTCAGTCACTTGAGCCCTGCAGCTGGGTAGTATTAATTTAAGGACTTCTTGCTTACTGGGGACTATTGCCAAGTTCCTTGCATTTCTGTGAATACTGAGCAATCCCTTCAGACATCTCACAACAGTCATATCTGTCACACTTCCATTAATACACTTTAACTATTCTGTAATTTTGTGCTGCATAATAACCAGCACTAGATCCAGTTGTTTTTATTCTTCGTTTTTGGAAGAGATGGAGAAAAAACCCACTTAGACCCAATTAGCAAGTGCTACTAAGCAGTTTCCTCGGAAAAAAGAAAAACCCCAAAAAACAAACAAACAAACCACCAAAAAAAAAACCAAACAAAAAACCCCCCAAACAATTCCATGGTGAGTTTTACAAAAGTACTGACCAATATGGGGTTTTTGTAAAGCACCTCCTATTTAGAGTCTTGAGTGTAGTAGGAATATTTATGCAAGTGTTGTCTTCAGTTTTAGCTTTAGTTTGCTCAGTAGTGGAAATGACATGGTTTGGCATGGAAACTTGCTTTCTACTTCGACATCAATTTACATGTATCACTTTAGTGTTTCTGGATATTTATCAATGTATCTTTTTGGGGGGAGTTGTCTGGGGCAGTTTTTCTTTTTTCCTTACCTGAAGGTAACAGGACATGACTTTTAAAATCTTTGTAAGATGAATATAAAGCCTTCAACTCTGATAATTCAACTGTATAAAACCAACTTTCAAAATGCTGTTGCACTTAGAACATTTGCTCTTGATAATCATGGAATCTTAGTGTGTTTTGAATTGGAAGGGACCTTAAAGATCATCTAGTTGCAACCCACCTGCCATGGACAGGAACACCGTCCACTAGACCAGGTTGCTCAGAACCCCATCCAGCCTAGCCTTGAACACTTCTGAGAAATGGAACATCCACCTGTTCCAGTGTCTCACCGTGACCTTGGTGCAGAAAATGACAACTCAGATTTTAAAGCACACTTGTGAGTTTTTGTGTGGTCTGTGGAGATAGGATCATGAAGTGTGCAGTGTCTGTAGCTGTCACACAAGTACAACCCAGAAAGGGTTGTCCATATCAGGGTATGCCATGCATTCACCATGTCTGCAAGTACTAGATGAGAATTTACTTAGTAAAGCCTTGCTGTTATACTGCGTGACAAGAAAGGGTTTTCAGTGTGTTCCTTGTGGGGAAAAAAAGAGGCTTGACTTGTCTCAGTGAGAACTTTTATCTTGTTTCTCTGAATCAGAAATTATTGTAATATCCCCTTATCTCGTGGTACAAGGTGAGGGTGATTGCTGATAAGTTAGTGCATAAGGAAGGAGTAAAAAATGAAAATTAACCAATGCAAAGGCATTGATTTTTGCCATATGTCATTTGATTGCCAGCTGTGCACCCAGTCCATTCTTAAGTCCCCTTTGTACTTTCACATGGAACAATTTACCCTACTTTGCTTCAGTCCCCTGCCAGCAATTGTTCAGAGAGATAATCTTTGCACCATTCCTCCAGGGTCAAAATACTCCCAAGTGTATCTTTGGATAAACATAACACTGGGAGGAAACAGTTAAAATTTTAAAAAATAGAACACCACACAAAGAATAAAAAAAATCAAGCTTTTACAAATGAAATAGCCCATTTATGTGGGAAATTGAGTATTGGTATTTTTATGTAATCTGATATAGAAAGGGAAATGTTTGATATCCCATAGTATTCTGATATAACAGCACATTCAAGCTTTCTGAAATGTGTATTTGTCATCATATGTGCCACCATTTATAATTGAAAAGATAAATTATGAAAACTTCTTGCCTGGTCTCTGGCTTTCTGTGCAAAGGCATATGTACTGCCTTACCAATTCTGAGATACTTTGTTAGGGATTATCCCTACAAATGCTTAGGCATTTAGCAGCAGTGGGGGCTCAGGTGGAAGGAAAAGGAAAGGCAGGGTCTGCGTGTCTATGTACATGCACTTTCGTCCATTCTTCAGTCAAGCATTTCAATTTCAGTTTGCTCTGAAATTTTCTGGCGAAAAGCAATGACTTTCACTGCAACTGTATCTGTGTGTTGTACAGTGGATGCCATCATGCCTTTTACTGTATTTGAAATAGTTCCATATATTTTGCTTAATCTATCTGTAATCTTGTATTGGGGCTCCTAACAAACATTAGTATTCATAGACAAAATACTGTGTGATATACTTGACTTGCCTAAGCTAGAGTCTGACTCAAGGGAACTCTAAGAGGACCTGAAATAGATTAACTGAAGAGAATTTCTATTGCAGGGAGCATTAGATGTGCTTTGGTTCTGTTTTGAAACAAGAAAAACTAGGTCAGGATCTGGGATAATGAGAAAAGAAGTAGCAAGAAGTTCTCTGTTGTAGGTGAGCCATCAGACTGTTCTTTGTAAAGTGATCAAATTCAGAATAGCTGTAAAGCTGCTTTAAGCCAAGCCTGTCCTGGCAGAGGTTGCAGAAATGGTTGATCTTTGAGGAACTATCAGCCAGTCTGAGGGCTGCACCAATTATTCTCAAATAAAAGCTTATAAAATGATCACTTCAAATATCTAACCAGAACAGATTTACAGTTTTCAAGACAGGTAGTATTTAATTTTATGCAATAACGTTTCCTTTTGCCATTTTTGTGTATTTGAGTCAGAGTACAGTCCCAGGTTCTAGAATAGATAGTGTTTTCCATGCAAAGAAATTTGTTTTGGGGATAGTGGAATTGTAAAATTCTCTTTAGCATTGCTATTTAGTTTCTGAAACTTTGATGTTTCTGTCTTTCTGTTTATGCCACAGATTTTTTTTATTTTTTTTTTTTAAGCTACAAATATAACCGTATTTGAGTTAGTGGTGGAAGTTGTTCTTTCTTTGTCCGTGTTTGAGCTTCCAGTTCCAAAATAACAAGATCAGGATAAGAACTTTTGCAGGATCAACACACTCCTCTGGGTGGTCATTACAGTCACAGAAAAGAGATATATAATGAAACTTCACTTCCATGGGCTCTATGTGATGTCATTTTCTTAAATTATTTGAATAGGGGAATTATCCCAGTGGATATTTGTTATGATCCCTCTCTCTGTAAAGGTTGATGATAATTGCTGTTTATTGTTTTGGAGAGAATTTGTTCAAATATATCTTTGAGTATTCATTTTCCATTGATTTGTATTTAGGGGACTCAGAAGTGGCAAGAAGAGTGCATGATATAAAATAACTTTTTGCACAAAAGCAGTTTTCAGTTCTTAGAAGTGAAGGAAGGAAAGAAGAGGGAAAATTCTTTTTGTGATCTTTTTCCTGACTTTAGTACTTCCAAGTCCTGCCTCAGAATCATTTCTGCCCTTCTACACCTCTAGTTCTGGTTAAGGAAAAGAGGTCCTCTGACTTGGTGGAAGCCAAGGAAAGCTCAGTAGCATTTATAAGAACTTTGTAGTCACATATTTTACTCTGTGTGTGGTAAGTACTTATTTTTCTTTATTCTATTTAAAAATTTTGTTGACAGTTTTTAAGTGTTTTGACTGAATCTTCAGTGTTCTTTACATCAAAAATGTCGGTGTTCCTTTTTCAAGCTCTTAGAAATAACACATCTGAAGGGAGGAAAAAAATCTATAGTTTGTGTCTTCAGAGTGCTGCTGTATTGTGATAAGACTATCATTCTGACTAAGGTTTGATTTCTAATCTCATTTGTTTAGCTGCACAAACTTCTGTGTCATATAAATATCATGGAGGATTATTTGCCTCAGTGCAAGGCAATTTTTCTTCTGAAAATGCTCGATTTTTCAGAAACTCTTTGAGCAGTAAATGAGAGTTGGGCTGGAAACTGTTGTATTTATGTAGTCTCAGCATTCAGTTTATGAATTCTGGTTCAATTGCTTTATCATGGGATGCCTCAGGCAATACACTGTTGGAGCCCAGAGCAGGAGTGATAGATGACCATTAGCCTTGATGGTGCTCACCAAAGTGGGAACAACTAGTGCTGGAGTCTTTGGAAAAGTCTTCAGCCAAATTGCTCTGCAGGGAAAGCAGTGGGAACATGCATTATTTTTCCAGAAGCAGAACAAAGTAAGTTTATAAATAAGACCCTAGGGAACTTGCTGAGCTTCAGGAAGTTAGGCTGACTTCTGCAGGAAAGAAGCTTGCTTTGCTCAACTGTCTGTCCTAGAAGGAAGGAAGTGTCCCCTATGGGTGATAGGGCAGTGTGATGTGATTCAGTAGAGGAGTCATATGGGGGGAAAACGATCCCATATTCCTGTTAGGTTTGTTATTTCAGTGTAAACATACTTTAGGAGAGGGAAGCAGAGAAATACAAGTCTAGGTAAGGTAAAAGTGGTGTTGTTAGCTCTGAATTATAAATCCTGTGTGTTTGTAAAAACATAACCCTGAGAAAGACTATGATTTATCTAGCATGATGTTTTTGATGTATTTGCATTCCTGGATCACATTTCTTTGAAAAAATTAAGTGTGGGAGTGCTGTGTGAAACACAAGTGCCATGTGGATCGGGTAAAGAGCAAGGACTGCCTGCTAAAGGCTACTTAGGGACACCCTGGCTGAGTGTGTTGGTGCCTGAATGCAGTCATCTGGGATACTCCATCCAAGCTTTTTGAAAATATGTGAAAATTCACTGTCCAGGTCAATTCACTTAGAGAAATGTAAGGAGTTTTCTGCAAATTCTGTTTTTAATGATACAGGTTGAAAATGTATGCTCTTATTCATGATAGAAAACAGGTTGGAATGGACCATAAGGACCATCTGGTCCAACCAACCTTTCATGGCAAAAGCAGTCTAGACAAGATGTCCCAACACTCTATCCAGCTGAATCTTAGAAGTGTCTGATGTTGGGGAATCCACCACTTATCACCTGGTAATGATCACCTGGTGAGAGTATTCCAGTGGCTAATTGTTTTAATTGTGAAAAATATTCCTTGTGTCAAAGTGTAATCTCCCCAGGAGTAACTTGTACCCATTACCTCTTGTCTTTTTCATGTAAGTCACTGTAAAAGGGATCTCCATCATCTTTGTAGCCACCCTTTAAATACTGGAATATGGTGATAAGGTCTCCTTTATGCCTCATTTCCTCAAGACTGAACAAAGCCTTGAGAAAGGCTGAGAGAACTGCCTTTCTCCATATGCCAGATTCCCAGTCTTTTTGTCATCTTTGTGGTCCTTCTCTGGGCCCTCTTCAGTCTGTCCACAACTGTTTTGCATAGCAGGGATCAAAACTGAACACAGTATTTTGGATGTGGCCTGACAGTTGCTGAGTAGAATGGGACAAGGCCCTCTTTATGGTGATGCCCTTGATGATGCATTCTTTGCCACAGCAGCAACTGTTCACTCATACTGATGCGCTTGACCACCAGCACCCCAGACCCCTTTCCACAAAGCTGCTCCCCAGCCAGGTAGATCCCAGCCTGCATTGCATTCCTTAATTATGCTTTCCCACGTGCAAGTTTTTACATTTGTCTTTGCTGAGCTTCATAAGATTCTTGTTAGCTGAGTTTTAAAGCCTCTC
The DNA here is from genome assembly GCA_013399695.1 of Formicarius rufipectus. NCBI lineage: Eukaryota > Metazoa > Chordata > Aves > Passeriformes > Formicariidae > Formicarius > Formicarius rufipectus. The sequence goes on along the minus strand of VXAU01000452.1, from coordinate 2,458 downwards.
CAGGTCTTCCTGCAGGATGGCTCTCTCCCTTCCAAAGTGCCCACTTCCCTGCTCAGTTAGGTATTGTTGGCAGACTTCATCTGGGTGCACTTGATCCCATCATATAGATCAATTATGAGGATATTAAAGTGTTAGGCCCAGTGTTGATCCCTGGGAGACCCCATTTGTGATAGGCTGCCAGTTTGGAAAGGAGCTATGTAACACCACCCTCTGGATGATTCCTGTTGGCCAGTTCCCCATCAACCACATGGAGCTCTTTTTACACCCTCAGTTAAATATTGTCAGTGCCCACTGATTTGTAGTGTCAAACTCCTGTTCACAAATAAACTCTTCCTTCACTGACAGTAGCTCTGTGTTTGAATCAGCCTGGATTTTTGTTTCCAAAGGTCTAGGGCCCAACACTACCCATAAAGGCAGAGGTGAAAGAAGAGTCAAGTATCCGTGCATTGTCAGCATTGTTGGTGACTAACTCATCTTTCCTATTTAACAGCAGGTCAATATTTTCCTTCTCTTTCTGCATGTTATTTCTTCTTTACCTGAGAAGTCCTTTCTTACATATTTTACATCTCTGGCCCATTTCCTTTTCAGCTGAGTTGTTAATTTTCTATTTGCATTTTTTGATATCCTGGCATTGCCCACATAGTTTTAAACTGGTATTTATTCACTTGTCCTTCTCTGGTACATTTCTTTCTTTTGAACAGACTCAGAAACTCACTTAAGCCAAGGGTGTCTGTAGCTCCATCTGTTTCCCTTACCTTTAAAGGATGTATGAACTCTTTTGGTGCTTCCAGGAGAGTATTCTTGAAAAACTCTACTCTCTAGCTCCTTTATGCTCCATGGAAGCTTCCTGTGGAATCTCTCAAAAACACTGCCTAGTTCTGAATACCTGCTTTACCAAGAATTAGAAAAAATAGCTTTCTGTAAACCAAAGCTGTTCTTGTATTTAAAAAGCAGGTAGAAGGAGAGTTGTGTTTGTCATACACTAAATATAAATCTGAAACAAATGGTTTTACAGACTCTGTTAGTTCCTTCAGTGGCTCAGAGATCTGGAATCCTTTTTCAAGTGTATATTTGCCAACAACCAGGGCTTCCCTAGTGCAAACTCCATCAATCATCTGCTTGTATTCTGCAGCATACAGCACAGCCAATGGGGCATGAAAATCTAGACTGTCATTTCTTGGAACTAAGGGAGGTAGCAAAAGAGGCAGCGTATTTATTGAGAGCCTCTGTATGTGATGATGTCATCATAGCTGTCTTATTTTTCTTGGTTGTTTGAGATTTTTTTTTAACTTGTCATATGCATCCGTCTACAAGATGTCTAGTAAACTACATGATCAAAACTGTTATGTGTCCTAGATACTCTTGATGTCTTTGATGTTGCTGAGCAAATGAGGAGTTAGTCAAGATCTTTAAAAAGAGTAGCCTGAATTCATCCCAGGTAACTTTTGAACTGTTTAACAGGGACATCTATTCTAGAAACATACATCACCTGACTTTCCTTTATGTGAAGAGCTGCAGATACCTGTAAGTATCTGTAGGTATAGATGTTGGTCTTAGCATGGTCAACGTGTTCTAAAGGTACCTGCTTCTCTGCACTGGCTAGACAAAGAGTCTGGGATGATTTCATATTCAATTTAGGTCCTTGAGCTGGGAACAACATGTAGGTGGAATCTCTTTGATACTGTGGGAGTGGTGAACAGCACCTTCTCTGCAGCCTCTCTTCACCAACTGTTGTGCAACAATTGGAGAAAACATGGACTATCTATACAAGCTAATGATCGACCTTCAGCTGTGTTGACAAAGGAACAGGTGGAGGTCGAGCAGAAATGCTGACCATCCAGTGCTTATTGCAAGTATAGAAGCAAGAAAGAAAAGGTAGTGGCTGCACTCAAGTCATACTTTCTGACAATCTCGGAAGATACAGAGCAGGAGAGAACTGAGGCCTGAGCACTGAAGTAACTACTTTCCTGTAAACTTGCTAGTAGACTTTGGAGGGTGACTTTTAAGCCTGAAGGATTATATCCTCATGGCAATGTGCTTTAGGTCTACTCAACTACATTGGAAGAAATGACAATTCCATTTTGAGGAGGAGTTGGGAAAGATATATCACTGACTGGTTTCAATCTAAAGAGGTCACTTGCCTTCTAAGTGCCCTCAAAGGTCCACTGTAGGAGGGAATACATGAAGTAACTTGGGGTACCTTTTCTGGGTGTGCAGTTCAGACTTTGGGTGTAAGTGCAATAAGTACTGTTCATATATTTCATATTGTGTTGTTAGGATTTTTTAAAAGAAGCTCACTAGCAAGTTTATAAGTTAAGCAAATTACACCTTCTATCACTTTACTACTAATATTTTAATGAAGAACAGTATTCACTAACTATAAAGGCACTGGCAATACTCATATATGGTTAACAATTAATACATATCATCATCACCGTCATCATCATGGCTAGACTTT
>VXAU01000451.1:249869-265186 GCA_013399695.1 Formicarius rufipectus | reverse complement strand
TCCAAAATGAAACCCAACTATTTTATTCCCGTCCAACCCTGGAGGTGGAGCGCGTGTGTCCAGCCAGGGGCTGCCCACAGGGGAGACAGGCAAAGAACCACGATCCCAATGCAAACAGCCATTCGTACCACAATCGGATTTGGAGAAGAGGTTCAGCATTGCCACCCTCGCTGTTGCTGCCAGACGCCGGTGGGCTCAGGTCTGCAGAGGTTCTGCCCACTTGAGCCCACCTGGGCTCCTCTTAAGGCCTCACTGGTGAGGTTCAACGCTACCATTGTCTGTACACACAGCAGCTCAGCTGGACACTGATTACAAACTCCATATGCACAATGAGTCCACGGATTATGTCACACGGAGGAACCAATCAACATCAAGGCCACCAGCAACCTGGATGGAAAAAACATTTCCAAAGGGACAAGCAGCTACAACAGTATTCATTGTCACCTTGCCACTCTCATTGTAAAAGAAAACCCTTGTTCCCTACCTCTGCAAAGGTATTGTGAATGATAAAACAAAGCAGCAGCAAAAACTTTTGGAAGAAACCAGTGGGCACTCCGGGGCCACAGGTGTCCCTGTCCCCACAGAGCAGGCATGTGGAGGGGCTCTGCCAGGCAACAGAAACATCCCAGCACTGGGGCAGAGGTATTTTAAACACAGACATCAAATCCATACTCGGTTGGACAGGAGGAAACTCACTCTTCCAGCTGTCCGGGGAAGAATAGGAGAGACCATCAGGAGCTGGGCTGCAAACAGCTGCCCTCCCTAAGCCTACAACCCTTAAAAAATACATACACGTATCTATTATTGCCAACAAGGAGTATTAAGACACTTCCCCCCTTGCACTGCAAGGTGAGTGAATTTGCAGAGCTCGGTCTTGCTCTTTTCTTGTGGAAGGGGGGAGCTGGTTTGAAAGAGAAGGGGAAGGGGCAGACCTGGATATCCGGTGCCTGAGGTAAGGTTGGAGGAAAAAGTGCAGCAAGAAGGAGATGCAAGGAAAACAAACAAAACTGCTTGGCTCTGAACATCTCTTGTGTGAAAATGATTGTCAAAGGAGTCACTAGTGAAAACAAGGTAAAAAAAGGTTTGCCATCGAGGTACCCTTCTGCTTCTTTCAACATCACAACACTAATCCGAGGTCCATCCAACGTTTTCAGTTCGCCACAGGAACACTCTTTGGAAAGCCCGAGTCGTGCCATCCCAGCACACGCCTCCAGGGATGCTGCCCGGCTCAGGCGGCAAAGAGACGACCCTGAGCCCACCACGGCCACGTGGAGATTATTCCCCTCATCCATCTGGGTAGGGGGACGCAGGTCTCCCGTGGGGTCACCCCCGAAAGCTGCCTGATCTCTCCGGCACTGGCGTCCTCACCGCGGCACTACCCAAAGCGGAACTTCAGCCGGTACTTGACCGGGCTGGGGTTCTTCCGAGGCACGGACGGGACGACCTTTGGCTTCGGCAGCAGGGGCTTCTTCTCGGGGAGAGCAACAGTGAAGGTGAGCTCAGGGGGCTGCGGCTGCCCGAAGCGGGGCAGGAAGTGGGTGGACACGTGCTGGGGCCGGGCACGGGGGCTGCAGCCCCGCTTGGCTTTGCCCCGCTTGTTGAGGGCCACGTACCACTGGCGCCCCGAGCGTGGGCTGCGGTGCACGGCCGAGGCGTAGGTGTTGTAGCTGTTCTCCTGGAAGCGCTCCCGGAAATGGCAGTCTGCTGTGAACCGGGCCTGTGGGGACAGCGGGGACACCGTTAGTGAAGGGCTGGTGCTCCCTGTCCCTCTTTCCCCTCCGATGCTCGCTGCGTTTGTTTGCCTCTGAAAAGCAGGTCCAAAGGGATGGCCCTTCGACACCCACACCAACGGCGCTCGGCACCACACCATTTGGAAAACCCCCAGCACAGACACTTCAGAAGCTGTTTGCTGCCCAATTTTCGTCTTCCTTGGAAGTAAAAGGGCTTGGGTTGTCCCAGCAGCACCCTTCCCTCCAAAGAAAGCATTCCGAAAGGCAGGACCACAGCCTAATGCTCCAGCTGTGCACTCACGACCCTGGGACCCCTGTCTGGAGCTTTCAGAAGCCCCTCCAGAGCCAACTGCCAGGCTTTAACCTGACAGTCGGCATGACACTCGCAACTCCAACAGCTACCCCAGGCCAATTACGCAGCAACACCTGCAAACCACTGCAATGGGACTGATGAGCTGCTTGGCTTTGAAACCAGTGATGGACTACAAGACCAACCCCCAGTGCCACTTTGTAACCATGCTAAACATGTTCTAAGCTCCTAATTTCACCAGAGGCATGGAGCGTTACAGCTTAAGTGACATTGCCCCGAGCCTGCCACGCACATTTTGCCTCACAGCACTTGGAATGGAGTTTTAAGCTCGTTGCTTCCCAGAGATGTCATCTCATCTTTCCTCTCCCTGTCTTTCACACACCCTCCACACTGCACTGCCCGTGCCCAAGCACTCACCTTCCCCAGCAAGGCTTTGCAGACCCCAGCTGCCCCCTGAAGCCCCAGTGCACGTGGCACAGCTCAGGCAGGACTCCCCATGGACGGAGGGAAGCCCCAGCTCTGGACTGAGAAGTGCATCAGCTGCTGCTCCACCCTCACTCTACCAGGCTTCCCTACATCCCAGCCCAGCCCCACACCATTTCTGCTGGGAAAAGCCATTTTTACCAGCTCGAGGTGGGTGGTGCAGCCACGGCACATGGCTGGCATCAGATTTGCTCTGCAGACCTCCAGAGACAATCACAGAGAGCAATCCTGGAGTTGACTAAATGTCAAAATCCCACTGAGCAGAGATTTTCCCCCAGTGAGGATCACAGCATTGTGACAATTCCTGGGAAGGGAGAATTACCTGGGCAAATCTGGCCCCTGGGGTCTGTGCTGGCCCCTGCCAAGATGGGCACAAAGCCGCTCCCACCCTCTCCGTGCTAAAAATGGACAAACAGGGGAGCAAGGATTTATCAACGAGGAAAAAGCCATCTGTGCACACAACTGATAATTGCTGGGATTACTGTCATTTTCTGAAGCTGGTGTGCCTCTAAAAATGAACTGCTTGGTAATTTAATTAAGTTGCTGTGAAAAAAAAAAAAAGAAGGAAAAAGGAGGAGGGCATCTGTAAAGCACCAAGCTGGAATGAAGATGGGTCCAAGAGCAGGTTTCGAAGGAGCCCAGATTGCTGCAGGAATGACTTTTGTCTGCGGTTCAGTGCAAAGTCCTCAGCCTGACTCCCATATCAAAGCACTGCCCTGAGTGACGGGCGCAGGACGCGCTTTGTACTGCTCAGAACTCATTAGGCCATGAAATAACTTCATCCTGCCAGGGCAGGAAAGAACAACAGATGCCGGGTTTGCATTATCAGCGTTGTTTAGTCCAGCAATCTTCAGACATTTGGGTCAAATTTCTACAAATTCACAGCTTTCAGCGGAGTGGGGCATTGTGTGTCCTCACCCCTACCCTGACCTGCCTGACTGAGGTCCCTCTCTGGCCCTGCCCTTTGTGTATCCACAATTAACCATGCACCAACGAGGTTTGATTTAATTTCTGCCTGCACCAAGGCATAAATCAAGGCTTCAGCTTGGATAAGGGGCCCATTGTAAGCCGGGAGGGAAGGCTGTGGAGGGTCGGGCGATCACACTCTGCCTGCTTCCCTCTCCATCCTTTACCTTTCCTCCTGCCCCACTGCCTCATCTCAGGTTTTCCTCCACCCCTTTTCCCCTAGACATAGTTCCTGCTCCTGCTTTATTTCCTAAAATAAGCAACCACATGCTCAACCCTTTAAGCGTCATTAGGTTTCAGGAGCAACACTCCAATAAGACTCAAGGGAGAGAGAGGGGAGTTCATAAATCTCACTGGGAGAGATCTGCGGGCTCGGGCAGTGCAAGCATATCGGTGACATCCACTCTGTGACTGGGAGGTTTGGCTCAGAACTGTGAGGTGGGCAACTGGCTTTTCTCTCTCCTCGTCTGTCAGTCTTGACCAGACTCCCTGGGAACCACCCTGCGGGACAAACGTTCTGCCTTAAAGCACCCTTCTTGGGGTGATGAATGTATGCGCATCTTTAAAAGCCACTGACTTTCATGTAAAGACAGGAGTTGATTTCATTTGTTTGAGTGATCTCTAGAACTAACAAGAAACTGGGAAGCAACATCCTGAGGTTGCAACAAGCAGTCAAATCAATTTATGGACCCATTCACTGCAAAAAGTCTGGAAAAAGCACAACTAGACCTGCAGGAAACCCCAGCTTTCAGGAAAACAGCCTGCAGAAAAGTTACTAGGATTTTTTAACTCCAGCTGTAACACACCTGCACAGGCTGGACCTCACCTGCCCAAGCTCTCACCAGGGTTGTCTCTCCCCAAGGGCAAAGCCAGACCGAGCCCCGGGGCTGCCGGCGCCGCACGTGCTGCTCTCCAGGAGACATTTGGCTGAAGCCGTCTGCGCGATCTGCTGCAGAAGCTGCTAAAAATAACCCAGCCGTGCTCAAAGAACAGGCACCGCTGATGCAAATACCCCACTGCACAAAAAAATGCCTGCACTTCTCATGGTTAAACGCCCTAAGTAGGGAGGTGGGCTTGGGGTCTTCGGGTCCACCTGTCCCCTATCCGTCCGCACAGCACGGAGCCCTGCCGGCAGCCCAGGAGGGGCAGCACGGCGGGGCCCTGCCCGGGAGCATCGCTCCAGCCGGCACAGGGAGGTGTCAGGAGGCCTTTAATAAACAACACATACTGATAAGCGGGGAGTTTACTTACACTTGCATGGAGTTTTCCTTTTTTTGACATCGCTAAAAATTTGTTGCTGAAAACTCCTCGTATTCCTACAATCCCCTGAGACACAGCAAATATTTCCAAAATACCTAGGATGACAGAAATCCCAAAATAAATCACAGTTCTTTCCACATTGGTGTGACAAAGAAAAAAGAAATACAAGTCAGTCTGACAGGTTTTCATTTCCTCTCCCATGTCCCTGCTCCTCAGCTGCCTGGCTCCACGCAGCTCCTGCTCTATCTCTCTGCCCTGCAGAGTCACCTCCATCTGCTCCAGGATGGATACAGGGTGGTGGCTCGGGTTTGCATTTTGGGGGACAATGCCTGGCAGGGCTGTGACGGAACAAGTTAACCCCTGGGGGAAAACTCTCACAAGCGTGTGAGTGGGAAAAGCCCCCTGTGCCTATGCCAGCTTGCCCCGATCAGCTTTGCCCATCCATTCCCAGACTCAGGAAGTCACGGTGTCACACACCCCCACCTGGGCCAGGGGTACCAATGGTGCTCCCTCAGGCTCTCCCCTTGCAGTAGGACTTGAGGAACATGTCGCTGTGTGGCCCAGCCATCGAATAAATGGCAATTTTCGGAGACTATTGGGGTTCTGGCCCCCAGCAAGGCACACGTGCCCTGCAACTCATCTGACAGAAGGACTGCAACCTCCGAGCACCCCTCAGCAACAGCACAGACATGTGTCATCTCCCCATGCGCTGTGGGGTTCCCAGGGCAGAGGGTCAAGTGACCCCACCAAACCCTTCCAGTCAGGGATCAGCACCACAACCCCTGCATGCCCTTCCCGCCCTGGGGAAGCACCATGGCTCCCTGGCTGCAGCCCCAAGGGGTTGGTGGCTCCAGCCCCAGAGGAAGGACCTCGTGGAACATCTTGCCTGGCCCCCAAAGGGCCATGGGATTAACATGCCGGCAGCAAACTTGAAGCTGCGTTAAATCCCCGAGGTCGGGTGTCGGATCACCACTTCCCATGTTTATTTTAAGGAGGAAGCGCAGCAACCTGAGGCACCCAACTCCCAGCACCAAGGGCCTAGGGGCCACTTCGCAGGGCTGGTGGGCCACTGCTCCTCACCCCATGTGCCCCAGGCCAAAACCCATGGGGCTGTGCAGCACATGCCTGTCCCCAAGGGCACCCCAAAACCTGCCCTTTGTGGGGTGGCCCTGCCAGCTGACAGACGTACTCCTGGTTATTGGGGTTGCCCAGGGTAAAGCCCCATTTCCAAGGGGCCAAAGCTAGGGTCTCCTTGCCAAAAGACAACTTCTTGCCCATGAGGGACACCTCCTCAGCCTTAACTCCTCGGCACAGCCCCCCTCACCGGCATGTGTCTCCAAGCAGGGCTGACTCCACTCCGCAGTGTGGAGCCGGTGCCACTGTCACCTTTCAGCTTAAGGAGGAAGGAACTTCATACAATCCAGGTCCCTCCAAGACAACTGTGGCACCGAACATCTGCCAGCCCTTCCAAACTCACGTCTCCCAAAACAGCTCTGGTGTGGAGGCCCCGTTTTCTCATCCTTCCCCTAAATCCCTCCATGCCACATGCCTTGCAACCCTAAGCAGAGTTCCTGCACTTCCAGCATCCCTGCCCATGGGCTCCCCTCCCTCGTAGGGCCTCAGCATGGACAGGGACCCACATAGTTTGGTCCAGGGCAGATGTGGTGGCTACTTTGTGAGCGGTCCCAGCAGCTGAGCCTCACATGCTGCCCGGGGTCACCTCGGGCCTGAGCCTTCGGGCTCTTTAAGTGATTTTTCATCCCCGCCTGCCATTTCATTCCCTCTAACAGGATATCACGGCAACTCCGACCAGAGGATAAGCCATGAGTTAGCACAGCTTTCTCTCAGGGGAACGTCAGCCTCAGTTCTATTTTTAAACTGAATATATCCTATCGCTGTGCTGGGTGAATGAGAATGCAAAGGGAAGGATGGAAAAGTTCAATGGGGAAAGAACAGAAAAGGGGCAGCATCCTCCTCCCAGGTGCCTGACTAGGGGCTACGGTGGGAGTGCAGACCACACGCCCTCACACTAGCCCTAGACTCACTTCCTCGAGGTGGGCGAGCCCACAGGTGGCACCTCCCAGAAGGAGCCCGGCAGCTCCCACAGAGCCCAAAGAGCACAGCCCCCCAGAGCCGTGAATTCCCATTCCCGAGGCCACCGGGGATGCAGCTCACCCCAGGCGAGGGCGGCGGGCACGAAGGGCTCCGTCAGCTCCGAGGGGATGGGGACGAGGATGAGGATGCCCAGCGCCGCTGCCCTCGCCCCTGCAGCCCCCCAGCCCCCCAATTCCCCACTCACTGAGCGGACTCGCGTCGTGGGCGCCGTCCACGCGGCCGTCGGGGTGCAGCTGGAGGTGGAAGCCGATGCCCACCCGGCAGTACAGGCGGCCCCGCCGCCGCTCCGGGCGGCTCCGCGGGAAGCGGCTCGGCCCTGCCGCCGCCGCCGGGGAGGAGGAAGAGGAGGAGGAGGAAGGAGCGGGGGCGTTGCGGCCCCGCTGCGCCCCGCCGGGCACCTGCTCCCGCCGGGCGCGGGCGGGCAGGGCGAGGAGGAGGAGGAGGAGGAGGAAGGACGGGTTCATGCTGCCTGCGGGCGGGAGGAGGGAGGGCGGGCGTCGCATCCCGCTCCTCTCCGAGCCCCGGCGGGGGGAACCGGGCACTGGAGGGGAGCCGAGCCGCCCCTCCCCGCTATTTATAACCGGGCGGCGGCCCCGCACCTGTGCCCGGCCCCGACAGCTCCCCCCCGCCCCGTCCCGTACCCGCGGCAGATGCGGGGCTCGAGAGCGCATCCATCTGGGAATGGAACTTGTCCGCCTCGCCGGGACGGGGCCGCGGAACTGCGGGACCCTGGGGACAGAGTCGGGTTGCAGCCCCCCGCCCGGGGTTCGAGGTGTGACACGGCAGCTGCACGCTCAGCCCGGCCTCGGGCGGGGGGCTCGGGAGTGGCGCTGGGGGCAGCCCCCCGAGCCGCCAAGCCGCTCTCCGTCCCACACGGGGCAGGCGAGCCACACTCAGCCCCTTAGAGCAGACCTTGAGGGGCAGCGGGCGGGGGTCCCCGTCACCAACCCCTGACAGCATCTCACAGCCTGCGAGGAAGCTCTGCCCCTTGTCTGTGCAGAGCATCCCCCGCGGTTCCCAGGCAGGCAGTACACGGCCCCTGGTCCCCTGCCTGGTGACCCTCACACGTGCCAGGAGCCCTCAGCAATGACGGCCGTATTTCTTCCCAATTACAGAGAGAACTCTGCCGCACAGTACTGTGGCACAGGAAGGGACCTGCAGCGACAGCTCATCCGTCACCCCGGCACAGTTCCACATGGATTCTGCTTTGCTCAGCTCCTGGTACCGCTTGAGGCCACCAAAGCCACTGGGAAAACCTCACTTCTCCAAAATCCAAAGCAGGCCAAATCCGTCCCGCTCATTCTGCAGCCCAGACTCTGCGCCTCTGTGCCCTCACCGCTCTTGCCAACCTGCATTGTCCCCTGGATCCCATCTAGGAACCGCTCCTCAGCCATGCCCAGGGGTGGCTCTGACCAGCAGGCTCGGCCAGGCCGCACGCCCAGGGATCGGGTTCAGCAGGAAGGAGGCAGAACGGGTGGCATGCCAGAGAGTGACCTTCGCATTCTGAGGAAGCTGAAGGTCGGGGGCACAGGGAGGGACACCCACTTAAGGGGCCGTATCCTGCCTGGCTGACACCTGGCACGGCCTGGTGCAAGCAGAGATGATCTCACAGCATTGCTGCAATTTCAAACCATTTCTCAGCACATATATATATCCACACAGCTATATGCACACACAATATATATAGACATGTATATTTAGACAGCCCTATATATAGAGGCACATACCTGAAGCAGAGTCAGGGCACTCAAATCTTGTTTACTTCTCCTTCTCCTGGCTGGTCAGCCTGGCAAAATCCGTGACTTCCACTTAACCACCTCATCTTGAATTACACACACACGCTGAGTCTGAATCCAGATCCATAAGCAGGACAAAGACTGCAGGGGTTCTGAAACTTTCCTCTGGAGTTTGTGCTGGGCCTTCTGTATCAGCTCAGCTGAGGCAGACAGGGAGCAACAGCCACTTCGCTCCAGCAGGATTTCCCCTTAGACATCTTGGTGTCAAGACTACAGCTGGCACAGGATCATCCCAGGGCAGACTCTGTTCTCCACCTGGGTCAGGAGACCATACAAAATTTCTGTCACTGTAAGTTAAAGTGAATGCAAAAATGTTTAAAGTTGCCCTCCTGAGAGTGGCAGGGCACAGCAACAGCCCAGGAGCAGAAAGGAGGCACCTGCACAGAGATACCCACTCAAAGCTGCTGTACCCAGAGGTTCACCAACTAGCCCAGCCTCACTCATTTTGGTCATTGGGTCCACACCCACAGTTTCCACCAGCCTTTCTGGTGCTGCCCTGGCTGCCAAGCATCCTCTGCTTACTCACACCTTTGGACCATTATTTCCCCTCCAATGAAGAATTCCCAGAAAACCCAAACTCCTATGGGGTGCAGCAATGGGTGAGGCCACCAAGAAGGTGACAGCAGCTGGGTGGACTTGCCCAGGCTGGTCTCCAAGGCATGCTGTTGGAGGGAACATCACTGCACTGCATGTTCCCGACCCTTTCTGGGATGCAGTGAGGCAGCAGAGACCTTGGGGGTCTCTCATCCACTACACTCAACTTTTCCCTGCTCTGGGACGGACACTATACCTGAGGTGGGGGTTCCTGCCCACCTGCAGGATGCCATCCCACTCCTCTGGGGACTTCTGTGTGCCCATCAGACTGATGCCCAGCCAGCTGCACTGCAGAAAAATGACTCACACAAGTCCCTGTGGCACATGGCATGTTTTCATCTTCACCATGGAACCCTTAGGACTCACAAGCAGTGCTTTGGGTCTGAACGGTATAGTCTTGCATATTTTAATTTGGACCTATTCATTAGCACAACACATCAATTTCAAATAGTCCAGGTGCTTCTGTAGCACAACTCAGGAAAAAAAACAAAACCAGATCAAACATGAAGCCTTAATCTAAATAAATAAGTCGATGTAATAGTCAACTTCCTGGAGTAATTGTGTCTAACTGCCTTTGGCAGTAGCAACCCTCACACACACTCCAGCAGCTTTGGAAGCCTAATGCTGATGTTATGTTACGTAAATTATTCAGGGCTCAGTTACAGAGAAAACTCAGCAAATTGAGAGGATAAGCTGGGTTTCAAGTGTAAAATTGCCCTTTTGAAGATGAGAAGGGCTCTTCTGAGCCTATTTGATCTGGGCAGAGCACAGGGCCATTCGTCCCACAGCAGGAGCTCTCCCCACTCCCAACATCAGCCTGGTGTTATTCAATTGCCACTTAAAAATGTGCAGGGTAAAGCACGAGAAGACTTGAACTCAGCCAGTAGAGCCCTGCTCAGCACACTGAGTGCAGAGCCACAGCCCTGGGGTCCCCGAGGAGCCAGATCTGGCTGACCCCAGCCTCCAACAGCCCCAGCTGGGAAACACAGCAGCCTTTCAACAGCACTGATTTTTTTTCTCTCCCAGAGAGATTTATTCCTCAGTGTTAGCAGAGCAATATCATGCTGGATTCACCTTCTCGGAGGGCTGCTGAGTCCTTGTGTTCATGCAGGCTCGGGCTCCCTCAGAGGTGGCTGCTCCCCGGGGAAACAATCACACCACCACTTGGAAAAAAAAGTCTCTGCAGAGAGGACATGTGGTCTGAAGGAGATTTTCTTCAGTAGCACGGAGGTGGCTGGAGCCCAGATGACCCTATAAATCCCTCCAGAGGTGTTCCCGTTCCTGGGGGTCAACGTGAATTGCGGCTGCTCAAGCAGCTCCGCACAGAGCCAAAAGCAGAACGTGTTACCAGGAGGGCGTGCGTTAAACCGCGTTAATTTAATTAACATGATTACCCAAGTGCTGTGGGGAGCCGAGGTGCAACCCGGTAACATGCCTCATGGGCATGAATGCCACTGAGATCACTTGGAAGCCACCTCACAAGCCTGGATAAGGAGATAAAAAAACCAAAAAATCTAACAAGTGAAAACCAGTGTCTTTTTTTAAAAAAATAAGCCCAGTGCAACCCAGGCATTATCCAGCATTCTGCAGTACAGGACTGCATCTCACAGAAACTTCCCCTGTGCATTTCGCTGTTTCTGTCCATTTGTTTAAAGCCACCATCAACACCTTCTGTACTGGATCAAGTCTTTCCACTTCCAGTCCAAATGAGACCTTAGCAACAGGGAAAGTAGAGAAGAAATACTGTACAGCTCATATTATTTTCAAAACAAAGGAACTATTTCAGCCTTGCCTTAGACATCCACAGCTGAGTAACTCATTTTCAGGAGCCTGCTAGTGAAATTAAATCTCAATAGCAGATTTTCCAATTTTAGCAGATCAGAGGTTAACTACAGATTCATACCTTGTGAAGAAGAGCTCAGTCTTCTGAGAACAACAGCATTTATTGGAACATTTAATAGTAGTAGTAGTAGCATGGCCTTGCTGCAGGCAGAGCAACCTTACCTTGAGCTCTGTAGGGCATAGGGAAGGGCCTTTTCAAAGCTGAAGGCTGCCCCTCCTCACTTTCAAGGCTCCTCCACAGCTCACTGGGGATGCCCCGTGTGGGTGTGTTTTGGAGGCAGATGCAGCTGTGGGCTCTGGCACAGGCTGGCAGGGGCAGGCCTATCCCACAGAAATGTCCGAGCCATGCCTCTGCACTGTGTATTCCAGGGTGTGCTACTGGGAGAGGATCCTGCGCAGGGGAAAGATGGCTGATGCCATAGCCCAGCCAGCCTCTGTGCTGAGCAGAGACACAACACAGCATCAACCACTTACAGGGAAAGACAGTTAAAACAAAACAAAACAAACAAAAACCAAAACCAAACAAAACAAAAACCGAACCAAACAAACAAAACGAAAACACAAAACCAACCAACCTAACCAAACAAAAAACCAAACAAAAAAAACAAACAAAAAAAAAGAAAACCAAACAAAAAAACCAACCAAACAAACAAAAAAACAAAACAAAACAAAAAAAAACCCTACACCAAAACTCTGGGAGATTCCCTTCCCCATTTCCCATGCAGCATTGTCAACGGACAAAGGAGCAGTGTCTGGCAATAGCACTCATGCTGACCTGAGGAGAGCCAGCACAGCTCTGGAGAGTGAGAGACTTGCTATGGCCAAGCCCTGAGCCCAAATGGCCCAAGGGGAACTCTCCTAACCCCCCTTCCTGCAACACCAAACTGCACAGAACCATAGGAGCTGCCTGCCCTTATTATGTCTTGTCCTGCTTGTGCAGAAAGCATCACTTGTGGTTTGATTTAACACTTTGGAGTCGAATATCTGATTTCACCAAAATAAAGTCTAACATCTTTGATTAAATTTCTTGCCATTTAGTCCTTTAGATTTTTTTTGTACTTATGGAGAGGAGCAGCATGATCTTTGTGTGGCAGTAACAGCACAGGCACCTGCTGCGCCACACATGTCCTGTCTTCACAATGGTTTTTAGTGAGCCGTCTGCAGGCAGGGACTCCTTAGCACAGACAGACTCCATGGGGAAAGTCCTAGGGCTTAGCACCGTGCCCGTAGAGAGGGCCACAAGGAACAGGGGTAGTGCAGGATGCTGCCAGCGCAGAGTGGGACCCCAGCCCTCTGGGCCATAAAGTCTCAGAATTAGACGTAAGAGATGCTATACGTGCCGAGGTGCTGAGACCCGCAGGTGTGCACCGGGCTCCCGAATACGCCCTCGTGGAGGGAAAGCACCAGCTCTCCAAAAGCGCCGAGACCCAGGACAAGCTCAGGAAGTCGGGAGAGCATATTTCACACCGCCTCCAAGAGCCCCCGCAGGCGTAGAAAGGACCCAGCCCCAAAGCCGTCCGGGGGCTGCTGGAGAGGCGGAGCTGCCGCGGGAGAGGAGCCCCGAGCATCAGCCCCGGGATGGAGCCCGGGGGGACCCCGAGCACCCCTCGGGAAGGAGCCTGGAGGGGCCCCGCGCATCCCGAGCGTCCCCGCTCGCCCCGCGGCGGCCCCACTAGATGGCGGTGCCCGCCCGTCTGTGCCGCCCCCGGCATCCCCGCAGCATCCCCGCGCACCGCCCGCAATTCTTGCCCGGCCCCATCCCCCGGCACCCCGGCCCAGCATTCCGGGAAACACCCAGAAGCTTTCCTTAGAAAGGAAAGCTGCTCCCGTGGCACCGCTTTTAAGAAAGGCTCCCGGGAATAGTGTCTCGCCCCCGCAATTAACGGCAGCAGGTGGAGCCATGAGTATTCCTGACGCAGGGAATGACAGCTGAGGGGCCGCTTCGGCACCTGGCGTGGTTTGGGGGTTAGTGGTGCCGCACCGGCGTCAGTGCGCTGACGGAGTGAACGGCATCAAAGGGAAGGTAGGCTGTCTGTGGCAGTGACCCTCCTAAGCCCCTCAGACGTGCCACGTCCCGCATCTGTGAGGATGGCCAGTGCTGGCTGCCAGCGCTCCTCAGGAGAGCTAAGCAGGCTCCAAGTGTGCAGTTTTAAGCATGTCCTACCTGAGGCTCCAGGCACTTCCCTGGGAGCTGTAAAAGCTTTGCAGCAGGTCCGAATACTCCATGCAAACCCCAAACTCCAGTGCAGCAGATGCCGATGGTACCCTGACCCCGTTCGCAAGACAGCGTGCGGTTTCCACGCTCTGCCAGGGGCTCCAGCCTTGCACGGCTCCAGCTTTGGGATATTTTCCCTGCCAGCGACACATCGAGTCATGCACAGCTTCATCGCTGTGACGCCCAGCCCTCTCCAGGGTGATGACAGCTTATGTGTGGAAATAGGTTTCCTCGGGCTGCTGTGTCCCTCAGGGCCCTCCTGAGCATCCCAAAACACTCGGGGCTGGCACCAGATGCACCCACTGCAAGTGGTGCCCATAGGACCAGGCCGTCCTCCTCTGGCCAGGGGCATTCCCCTTTCCTGAGCACTTCTGTGTGTCCCTGACTGTGATGCCATCACCCCAAAAATGCACCAGGGCAGAGGGGGCCCACCCTTGCCCCTTCAAGCACTCCCTGTCCCAGGACATCACCGGCTGGGGGCTCCTTTGTCACCCCACACCCCAGGCTCTGCCCACCCTGCAAACTGGTAGCCACCCACAGCCCTGGCAAGGTTGGTGGGCAATAAAGTCTCCTAGCTGGGTGAGGTGCACAGTGTGGAGCAAAGAGGGGTTGGGAAAGAAAAGGAAAAAAGAGGAAAATGGGAAAGAGAGGAAAACAAGTCAAAAAGAGGAAGAGAGAATGAGACAGAAAACAGAAAGTCTGAAAGAAAAAGAAAGACAGAAAATCAGAAAGAAAAAGACAGGCGAAATGTAAGAAATAAAACAAAACCAAAAACAGTAAGGGAAGAGGAAAGGAAGGGAAGGACAGGGTGAAAGAGAGAAATAAAGGGTTGATAAAATGCCAGGCAAAACCAAAGATGCACTAGGAAAGGAGGAATGAATGTCAGAGGGGCCAAAGGAAGGCAAGCAAGCAGGTAGAATCAGCGAGGAGAGGCAGTGGAGTCTGAGGTCTTTGCTCTTCCCTACAGCCCACCCCAGCCAAGGGCCAAGTTTCCACTCCACAGCTGCAGGGCCATCCCCGTCCCCCCTACCTTCCTTTCCCCTCATCCCCCAAGCATCGATTAATGTCCAGGGGCTTTGAAGAAAATAAAGTCATTTATTGTCAAAGCATCCAACATACCCGGATAAACTATAAAGTTTAATAAATCTTTTCCAGAGGGGCGAGGAAAAAAACAACCAAACAAAAAAAAAACCAAAAACAAACAAACAAAAAAACCAAACCCGAACGGGAAAGGGAAGGTAACACGGAACTACCGAAACTCCATTCCACGGGCACCAGTGACACTCGAGGGGAAGGGGCACGGGCGGCGGGGCCGGGTGGGGGGAGCGCCCGGTGCATGCAGGACCCCGGCCTGCTGCCTGCCGGCCCCACCGCGCTCTCCCCGCCCTTAGCTTCATATCCAAAATAAAAATTTACCCTGACATAGAATTATTATTACATCTAAACCATAAGTGCTTAATAATTTAAGTAGAAACGTATGACAAATGCATCAATATGTTGCAATATATGACATTTTAAAAAATGTATTTTTAAAGTCATTTGATTTTTTTTTCTCTTTTTCACGGTGCTTCTCTTTTTTTCTTTCTATTTTTTAGTTTCTTTTTCTTCTCATTTCTTCTCATTCTGCCCCCCCCGCCTCTCCCCGGACAGTGGAAACGCGTGCATCGAAGGGGAAGGGCGGGAGCGGCGGGGGTCCCGGGCGAGTGCCCGAAGCCAGGGGGTGTCCCCGCTAGTTGTGGGAGGTCATGTGGCGGGAGAGGTGGTGGCGCTCGCGGAAGGACTCATTGCAGATAGGGCACTTGAGCTTCTCCTCGCGGCGACGCTTGACGAGGGGCTCCAGAGCGTATTCCTTCTTGTGGTGGGAGCGCATGTGGTAGACCAGGTCCGAGGTCATGCGGAAAGACGCGTTGCACTTGGCGCACCAGTTCTGGGCCGGTAGGCACAGCGAGGTGAACGACGGCGGCAGCAGCGTCAGCGCCGACGGCAGCTGCAGCTGCAGCGGCCCC